>BLSH010448856.1:1665643-1697871 GCA_018402905.1 Glandirana rugosa | reverse complement strand
CGTCAGTATATCAAGTGTGATCAATTTTCAGTGATTGGCACCATAGCTTGTAGACTCTATAACTTTCACAAAGACCAAATAATATCCACTAATTAGTTTTTTTTTTACCAAAGATAGGTAGCAGTATAAATTTTGGCCAAAATTTATGAAGAAAAATTACTAATTTGCAAAAATTTATAACAGAAACGAAGAAAAATTCATTTTTTTACAAAATTTTCGGTCTTTTTTTAATTATAGCGCAAAAAATAAAAAACCCAGAGATGATTAAATACCACCAAAAGAAAGCTCTATTTGTGTGAAAAAAAGGACGCAAATTTCATATGGGTACAATGTTGCATGACTGAGTAATTGTCATTCAAAGTGTGAGAGCGCTGAAAGCTGAAAATTGGTCTGGTTGTTAAGGGGGTTTAAGTGCCCAGTTGTCAAGTGGTTAAGGTACCTCATTACAGGTTTCTATTTACCACCAAACGTGCCAAAATATGGTTGGTTGATGTACCGCTCTCTGTTCAACAGAAGCCAGTCTAAAGCCTCGTACACACGGTGCGACGGTCGTACGACCGGACGTCCAAAATCATATGGCGGCTGTTGTGCTGAAATGCACTAAGCGATCGTACGACCAAGCCTAACATGGTGACGTGCTACGAGCGTATAAAGAGGAAGTTCAGGTGAATGTGATTCGTGAATTAGGAGCGTAGGTTTACACGAACGGATACTTCCGGGTGTTCCTGACTTCTGAGCATGCCTGTTTTGCATGTACAACTTTGTTGGCCCAACTTCTCTGTACACACGGTACAACAGTCGTAGATCGCTTGTTGTACAACAAAAGTTTTCTAGTCTGCTCATCCAACTACTGTTGTATGACCGTTGCACGTTGGCTGTTCTAATTGTGAGTACTAACGGTCGGATGATCGTACTACAAGCTGTTGTATGACCGTTTTCATACGACCTTCGCACCGTGTGTACGAGGCTTAACAGTTGGATAGTCGTACAACAAGCTGTGTACGACCGTTGTTGTACAACCATTGTACCGTGTGTACAGCCTTAACAATCAGCTTCTGTTAACCGGTCCTGCTGGAAGTAGAGTGACTGCAATGGCAGGAATACACGATTAGAAAATTGGCCGAAAATTTCTGTTCTACGAACGATCGGCCGATATTCTAACCGTTGATACCCAGCAAGTAATCCGCGATAACGATATCTTGAGCGAAAAAGACAGATTGAAAAAATAGAAAATTTGTGTTGTATTGTTTGCAAACAAACATTCTATGCGTTGGTGTGAAGGCTGGCAGTAAAAAATCTCTTGAACATATCAAGCATGAGCGAAACGTTTTTGACCACCGACCTCTCGAACAATCATCGATTTTCTACCCATGTATTCCTGCAACGTTTTTGACCACAGACTGCCGTTTCATTGGGCGGTGGATTTTCTAGGGCTTCATGCACACGGGACGCTTTTTCAACCTCCCCTGAACAATTTTTTATGACAGCTAGAAGCCGGTGTCTGAAACGCCCATTTTGCCGCGGTTTGCATGACGCGTTTAGCCGTGTTGTGTCTAGGAATGTTTTTTTAAAATGGGAACGCCTGTAAACGAAACGCTCATAGACGTGAGTTACCGCGTTTAGGCGCATTTAGCAGCATTTTACCACATTCGACGTCTGAAACACCAGTAAACTTGGCGTCTGAACCCATTATTTTGCGTTCAGAAAAAAGCCTATAAACGTGACTGCCTGAAAACAACTCTAAACGACCCTTTGTAAATGTACTGATAAGATAACATTAAATGAGTTCAGGGGCAGCTGGAAAAAACATCCAAATGCCCCTGAACGTCCGTTTATCAGCCTCAGTGTGCATGAGGCCTAACCGTGTATTCCTGCTATTAGGGTCCTTTCACACAGGCGGTCCACTCAGCGCATTGGGGGATCTCTCCACATTGGGGGATCTCTCCACATCGGACTGCCCTTGTGAAAGGGCCCTTACTGTTCTGCAGCCAATTTTTTACCTGGCTCAGTCAATCTTTATCGTTATCAAATTAACTTTTGCTGATCTGATTGGTGCAGATAGGGTCAAGCACAGCTTGAATTTTGCCCAACTACTGCTGAAGTTTATCATGAAAGGTAACCTGTGCCAACAGGAAATTGGAGGCTTCCATTGCTGACCTTCTTTTAAAATTTTAGCTGCCTGGCTGTCTCTAGCTTAAATACTACACTAACATGGAACAAGTATGCAAATCTGGAAAGTTCGAGTAAAGTCAGGGCTCCGGATTGCATACATGTTCCAAGCCAAGCGAATTAACCTGGCCATACACTGAGTGAAGTTCAGCTGGTTCCAGGTGAACTGGCCATAATTAACACAGTGGGTGGCCCTATCAGCCCAGCTCTGTTCAACAAAAGTCAATCGAATAAGGAGCCTGCTGGAGAATGTTCATCTGATTAGTGGCTGCATCTAACCAAATGCAGCCATTGTTCAGGTATTCTGACACCCACTGCCACCAGCTGTTAGAATATGATAGCCCAGCAGGAGGGTCCATCTGTATGTGCTGTTCAGTGTGGATAGAAAAATCTAACAGTGTATGGCTAGTTTTAGAAAGCGCTGAAGTCATTGGGACAGCCTGACAGCCAGAGAATAATTATTTTCGGGAGGAGACACAAGAACGTATCAGTTACTACAGTGATAACTGATTTTGTATCAGGCTTTTACCTGCAAAGAGTGGGATTACATATCTAACATTACAATGTACTATTGAATTGATGTATAGTATTACTCTAGGCAGGGTTCTCCAAACATTCTAAACAAAGGGCCAGTTTACTGTCCATAAGACCTTAGGGAGGCTGAACTGTGGCCAGTAGGAGTAGAAAATGCCCTGGCATCAGTAAGACCCCATTGTTGGTGTCAGTGAGAAGATTAGTTCCCCACCATGAGTGTCATTGAGAGGAATCCTCCCATCATTGGTGTCAGAAGGAGGAATAGTATACCATTATTGTTGTCAGTGGGAGGAATAGTGTCCCAACATTGGTGTCAGTTGGAGGAATAGTGCCCCATCATCGGTATTAGTGGGAGGAATAGTGCCCCATCATTGGTGTCAATGGGAGAAATAGTGCCCCATCGTCTGTGTCAGTGGGAGGAATAGTGCCCCATTGTTGGTGTTAGTGAGAGGAATAGTGCGCCATCGTTGGTGTCAGTAAGGGGAATAGTACACCATTATTGGTTTCAGTGGAAGGAATAGTGCCCCATCATTGGTGTCATTGGGAGGAATAGTGCCCCATCATTGGTCTCAGTGGGAGGAATAGTGCCCTATCGTTGGTGTCAGTGGGCAGAATAGTATCCCACTTTTGGTGTCAGTGGGAGGAATGGTGCCCTATCATCGGTATCAGTGTGAGGAATAGTGCCCCATCATTGGTGTTAATGAGAGGAATAGTACCCCATCATTAGTATCCGTAAGGGGAATAGTACCCCATTATTGGTGTCAGTGGGAGAAATAGTGCCCCATCATTGGTGTCATTGAAAGGAATAGTTCCCTATCGTTGGTGTCAGTGGGCAGAATAGTATCCCACTTTTGTTGTCAGTGGGAGGAATGGTGCCCCATCATCGGTATTAGGGGGAGGAATAATGCCCCAATGTTGGTGTCAGTGGGAGGAATAGTGCCCCAAGGGCCGGATAAAGGCAAGCAAAGGACTGCATGTGGCCCCCGGACCGCAGTTTGGAGACCCCCTGCTCTAGAGTTTAGTTGCATCTCTGTGGGGGCTGGTTGAGAGTTCAGTTAGATCAGAGCTGGTGATAAAGCTAGGGGCACAACAAATGTGGCTCAAATGGGCACATATGTTATATATGACTCTGAACCCATAAGTCTCTGAATGCCCTTCTAGCTTCAGTACTGTGACTAACAAGCTGTATGTGTATTACCTCGTCCTCTACTATGATACATATCTTTGTGGAATCATCAGAACCTTGTCCTGTGCACGCACTTTAAAATGGAAACGGCTATTTTTCTGAGCATGAAGTCCTCTGTGTTGTGTTGATCATTGGTTGTGCATTTGGAGATGCAAATAACAGACGGCAACTGCAGTGACTAGCAATTAAGGCTTACAAGAGAAGTGTTTAGCAACTAGGTGGGTGTATAGTACTATTTGTACTGTCTACAGATCCAAATAATGCCAGGCTAAGTGCCATTTGGTACATAACAGCAAGCTTCAGGTGGACAGCCTGGGTTGCTTAGGCAACATTAATGCGATCTAATTCCTTTGCTTACAGAGTGCTGCAAAGCATCATTGAACACGGTACAGCGGCCTCTCCTTTCCGCAGAGCTTGAACAAGTTTATCTCTTTAAAACAAGACTTTGTCATTTACATATTTCTCTTTTATATGCATTTTTACCGTAAGAAATGCAAATCAGATGTCAAAATGCACTCTGTGATATATCAGTTATGTTAGTAGTGCTGTCATACTGTGCATTGCTCTATAAATAAGCACACTGCCTGCTCCTTCTTCAGAGTTAGGTTATTCTAGTTTGATGCCTGTAAACTGCATATGTATATGAGAAAATGTATATACATCACTGGCATGTATAAGCAGCCAAACTTTATTCTGTGGCTCATCTTTTCTCCATACAGTCATTAAAAAAGCTTTTTCTTTGCAATTAAGCATGCTTTGGATAGATAATCAGAACTTTTCTTTTCGTTTTGGATGGAGCAGTAGGGAATGGTGAAAAGCCTTTGTCAGGCTAGAGCACATGTGTCAAACACAAAGCCCACAGGCCGAATCCGGCCCACCAGGCCATTTCATGTGCCCCTTTTACCTTTCTTGCAGCTGCGGGATCTCCGCTCGCACTCTGTCTCAGCAGTCGGCAGCAAAGAGGAGGAAGTCCTACTAGAGATCCTTCACCTCTGCAGCCACCGCACCCTCTCCACCTCCCCTGAGCTCAGCATTCAGCAGACTCCGGCAGCTGGGTGCAGCCCTCCCCAGACTCTACACTTTCTGCTTCCCTGCTCCACCCCCAGATTCTTCCCGTCAGCTGCACAAGATAGGGGGTGCACTGTAATGTAAGGGAGGGTGGGGGACTCAACTGCTGATGTAAGGGGGGGTTGGGGTACTCTGGGAGTCTAGTTCGGCCCTTTGACGGGAACGATAATGCTGATGCAGCCCGCAATGAAATTGAGTTTGACACCTCTGTGCTAGAGGAAGGACCTAGCAGGAGTCTTTAGGGAGCCGATTGCAAGAATCTAGAAGAGGCAGCCAGCTCCAGCTGACAAACAAAAATAAGATGGCAGCACGGGTCCAGGGGTGGTGTGGCCGCAGGCAGGGGAGCCCAGAAGAACATCTCTAGAATTGCCGGGCACTTGAGTATGTTGATTGTGCATAACCCAGCACAAAAAATAAAAAGGGGTTAAAAATGCCTGCTCCACAGGGCAGAAAATTAAAGCGGATCTGTGGCCGCCTCCCCCCTGCTTACTGGGTGGTCCATTGTGCACATTTCTGACCCACCCAGAGCATCCAGCTTTGTCCTGCTGAGATCCTTTTGTATTCTGCCACCTCTCGGTCCCGCACCGCCATATGGTTTGTGACATCATCAAGAGGCCCTCCAGCTCTTTCTTGTTCAGTAGGCATGCCTCCTGATGATGTGGTGCTAGGCACGCCCCCTTCTCCTTTTTGACTGTAGCGCTTTACCTCCTGGGATATGTGACGTGCATATCCCAGGAAGCAAAGGAGGACAGTGCACATCATTTGCGGGGGGCGGAGCCGCTCCTTTTTTACAAAAAAACAAACAACAAGACAGGCCTATTCTGGTAGCAGAGGGAAGGAGGGGTGGAGAGGAGAGAAGTCTTTCCTGAGGGTGAAGATCTGCTTTAGCTAGGCTCATCGAGGAAACTATTACTTTTCCTGGCCATACACTTGGACTTCTTTCACACTTGTGTGATGTTTTACTTACTCTTTATTACCCTGCAAAATAAAAGCATAATGGGCTAGTATGCATCGCTTACCTGCATTCGAAACCCGTACTGTTCCTGCAGCAGGCCGCATCCATGGCTTCCCCTCTTCCTTTTCCTTCGGGGGGGGGGGGGGGTGCAGACTCCAACTGTGTGACTGGCCGGAGCCGCCAGTCATGGCACGATGCTAGTGGAGAATCGGCATGGCGGCCCGTTACTTCACTGCGCATGCGCCAATGATATCGGCACATGCCAATACAGGGTATATCTCCTAAACTGTGCAGGTTTAGGAGATATGCATGGTATCTACAGGTAAGCCTTATTATAGGCTTACCTGTAGGTTAGAGTGATTTTAAAGGGTCTACAACCACTTTAAAGTTGCAATTCTGTTTGTCAAAAAGCAATATTTGTGTTTGTTTATGAAACTTTGCTTTGTTCATAAAGACGTTCTATATCACATCGGCTAAATCTGTTTCTGTAGTTTGTTCAAAACATAAATAATTATTCGATTTTTACCCCAGGAATATATCATGAGTTTGGCAATTCTAGAGAAATGCTTAAATAATGCATTACAGTTTAACTAAACCCATTTGATTTTTGTTGACTAAAATGCACTGGAGATTTTAGTCAACTAAAATATGACTAAAACTAAAACAATTCAGACTAAAATATGAATAAAACTAAAATGGCATTTAGTCAAAAGACTATGATTAAAACTAAATCGAAATTTGACGTCAAAATTAACACTGATGGCCATCACCCTCAACAGAAGTAGATCATTTGATTGACTTCAGTCAAAGGGACATGCAGGAAAATTATTCTCCACCAGCGGCTGCCTGCAGGTGCAGCCGTCAGAATGTCCTGGCTGAGGGAATTTCTCCATCCACCTCGTTTGTGTGGATGGAGGAATCTGTTTTTTTTTTTTCATTCAGCCTGCTTGCTGGAAAAAAAAAACTAACGATGCATATATGGAAAGCTTTGGATCCATTAAACCACAGGATGACTTAGGAAGAGGTGTTCAGAACCAAGACTGAGGAGTAAAGTAACTATTTAAATATAATTTAAAACTATCAAACTATACGAACAGTTCCCTGCAGCATCCTCTCTAAGCAGCTTTTGGGTCTTGCTTGCTGCTTCACATACAATGCAGGATTAATAGTACATAATAATGATGAGGAACTGTTTGGGGACAGCAATGAAGTCTGTTAGACGGAGGGATTGAATAAGTAATACTCCTTTAGCTTTAGGCCTCATGCACACAGGGTGTTTTTGGACATTTTTACAGCAGCTGTTTTTAGCTTAAGACATTTTTTCCTACAGTCAATAAACTCCTCATCATGTTATCCTATGTGTTCATGCACACATAGGCTGTTATCAACTGTTTTAAGCTGGGGCATTTTTGAGCTGTAGACCAGTGGGTTTTTCTGAGAGACGGTTTTCAGTTATAAAAATGCTCAAAAACGCTGCTCACCAATGTTTTTGAACGTTTTAGATCCATTGAGGGGAAAAAAAACGCTACTGCTCAAAAAAGTGCAAAAATGCGGCTCACCAATGTTTTTGGACGTTTTAGGTCCACTGAAAAAAAAAACAAACAAAAAAAAATAAAAATTAGCTACTGCTCAAAAACGCTAGTGCAAAACGCTGAAATAAAGCAGAAAAACTCCCTGCAAAGCTACTGATGTCTTTAGAACATTTTTTTTTTTAACGTCCTGTGTGCACGGGGCCTAAGGGGCCCTTTCACACAGGCTTTTCATTTTCTGGATCCGTTTTGCGCAGCGGGGATCCATCCGCTGACCCCCGCTGAGCAGGCGGATGACAGATCCGTCTCCGTTCACTGAGCGGAGATGGAACTGTCAGAGCCTCGCTCTGCTCTATAGAGATCGGATGAAAAGGACCGCCTGTCCGTTTTCATCTGACCCGCTCCAATCTGATTCTACAGACGGATCTCCACCCATCTGTATTTCACGGACAGGATCGGATCGGAGGGCAGTGGATGTCAACGGACATGTCACCGCTGACATCCACCGCTCCCTAGAGCTGCATGGAGCGTCCGTTCAGGTCTGCCTGAAATACGGACAGCAGTACCCGAACAGAGAGCCCGTGTGAAAGGGCCCTACGACTTAAAGTGGAGTTCCACACAGTTATAAGTCAGCACTTTTAACAATTGGACACTCACCTGTCCCAGGCTCCAGCGATGTGGCCGCCCGAAGGCTCGCTCCTCTCCCCCTCCCCTCTGTGGGGCCGGCTTCACAAGTGTGGGCACCCGGCTTTGGTGAATGGCCGGCGTATCTTCTGGGATCTGTGACATGTTCCAGAAGATCGCCAGGTGTGAGGGTGAACTTCCTTCCTGTTCCGCGGCACCAGGACAGGAAGTGCAGTTGGGACCCTGGCAAAACCGGGTCGTAGCTGCCCCCTGCCAAAAAAAATGACATGCCAGTTGTGGCTCCCCTTAAAGCGGAAGTTCTACTTTTGGGTGGAACTCCACTTTAATTAATGGGTGAGATGTAGACAATGATAAACCTTATTACACAGTAAGGCCTCATGCTCACAAGACTTTTTTAAAGCTGCTGTTTTTGGCTTCAGACAAATTTCTTCTACAGTCAATAAACTCTCCAGCATGTTATCACACATAGGCTGTTATCAAATGTTTTTGGCTGTGACGTTTTTTGGCTATAAAAAAACCCCAAGACTAGTGGGTTCTGAGAAGAGTTTTTCAGCTGTAAAAATGCTTTAACGTAAAAAAACGCAGATAAACGCTCACCAGCGTTTTTTGACGTTTTTGATGACATTTTAAAAAAACGCTAACGCTAAAAAACGCTATTGCAAAAACAATGAAATACTCACTGCAAAGCTACTGCCATTTTTATAACGTCCAGTGTGCATGAGGCCTAACAGTCAGAACGCAAATAATCACTATTTGATCATTCTAAATTCTCCATTGTTCTCAGTGTTGGTACTGTATGATATAGAATTCCATTTGAACTGTCCACCAGTCTGTGTGATCATTCACTCTGCAAAATTGTAGAAGATTAATCAGTGAAAAATATTGTCCTTCTTTTTGGAAGAGCAGTTTGTTAGATATTTGCATGTTTATTGGTCATTTTGTATATAAAACTATTTTTGTAGTTTGTGAAATTTTTATCGAGCTGAAAGAAAGAAATGTCTATGTTCTAGTCCTGTAGCAAAAACAAAAAACCTAAGGGGGCCATAGGGTAATCATTTTTTTGTCATTCAATCAGTGGGTTAAACAAAAAAAAAAAAAATTACCCTATTCCCCCATTGACGCATTTTAGGGTGGATGGGGGAATCCCCTCCGCTGTGCTATTGTGTTCTGCCGGCAGAACACACTGATCAGTGCCTCCGGCTATAGCCAGCAGCACTGATCGTTAGGGAAAAACCAAACAAGCTGGTTGTACAGAATATTGATAGACTGCTGTACAACCAACCTTCCCATACATGGATCGAAATTCAGCCGGTTCAGCAGGGACTGACCAAATTTCAATCTGTGTATGGTCACCTTAAGTAATGACGTGTAAAAGCTTGGATGAAATTGAGTCATAGGTGTCTGGTCCTCAGCCACATAAAAGAAAGCCGCATGACACACATCTTCAGATTACCGGAAGAGCGTTAGTTGAGCTCGTCATCGTCCAGTTTAATCGGATTCTTCTATGCTCTTTCTTACATACTTTTTTCATTTTAAGGGTTCCTGCTGTGGATCTAATACAGCTCCACTTCTCTTTCTCGGGAGAAGCTTAATACATAATTTAAAAGCAGAGCTAGTCTGGGAAGGGCTTTCCCTGTCAGAGAAGCAAAGCAGCCTCAGGCGGTGGAACAATGGAAGGTAGTTTTGGAAGGGAATGTAAATTAGGGACAGATTGTTGGCTGGCTTCCAACACGCAGACTAGGTTCTGTCTGCTCAACCTGAGGCACAGTCACTACAACTACTTAACCCCTTCCGCTTGCTATTCCATACCTGTGTTTTGCATTGTTTAGCCAGAATGCTAAAGCTTTACTTTGGTTTAGCCACAGTTTAAGCAATTATTTGAATAATTCTATCATTGTCTCATGCACACGGCCATAGAGGGACCACAGTGTGCAGAGCCTACATAATCTCTCAGGACCCACTGCTGCTACGTACAGCCACCCATTGAGATGGAATAGAAGATGTGGCCGTACGTGGTTATGTGTAAGAGGTTGCATAAAGCGCACGCACTGTGTTCAGAGCATACATCGAAGTCCATGCTGGTGCTTTATGTAGTTCATCTCAGAGGGTGGTTGTACCACCAGTAGCGGGTCCCGGGAAAGTGATTACCAGGCTCTGCATGCTATATATATTCTCTAAAGACTAAAAGACAAGCTTCGAGAGCATTCTTTAAGATACCTTGTTAAGAGTCTCTTTAAAGCCCACTTTCCGACTCAGCTATACTCACCTACTTCCCTACCACTCCTTCATTGTAGCTGCCGAAAATATCATGGAAACTATTTACAAAAAATTTGTTGGATGAATGTCACAAGCATTCACCCAGCACTCACGTACGGGGATTTTCTATGATTGTCAACTCCATCCAGTATAAGGTGACCAATTTTTTTAAATTAAATCCGGGGACATATTTTATTTTTACTAGTAATGACGGCAATCAGCAACTTATAGCGGGACTGCGATATTGCAGCGGACAAATCGGACACTAAGTGACACTTTGTGAGAACCAGTGACACTAATAAAGTGATCAGTGTTAAAAATATACACTGTCACTGTACTAATGACACTGGCTGGTAATGGGTTAACATCAAGGGTAATCAAAGGGTTAAATGTGTGCCTAACAAGTGTTTTCTCACTGTGGGGGAGGTTGCTTTTACTAAGGGAAGGCACAGATCTCTGTCCCATCAGCCATGTTATGTGACACACTGTGGCAGTGCAATGCCAACCAGAGCCATGATAGAATGCCTGCTGCCTGTAAGTTATGATACCATCTATGCCAGAGAGACAGACACAGTACAATGTAGTTTATTCACAGACACCCCCAAAGCACACCGGTGTTGAAGCCTTGAAGGCACTGGCAGCCCCACGATTGGCTCCACTTCCCCTCTGTGCCTGCTGCTGGACACTGTCAGCTGAGCTCAGCTGCCTTTCTCTGCCTGTCACCACCACTGCCCACCTCAAGTCTCTCTCTCTGGGCCCTGGCTACTACTGGGTGGGGGGTGAAACTGAGCAGAGGAAGATTACTCGACTGGGGAAGGCAAGGAGATAGGCAGGCAGGCGGCTGGGGCTGGCCGAGACTTGAGCCAAGGCAGAAGAACATGCGAGCGGGAATTACACCCCCTCCCCCCAAGCTAGTAGGAGCAGCAGAGTGGGGGGTGTAATTCAGAATTTGTTTTATTAATTCTGCACTGACTGTCTTTGAAATGGTTTGGGCCCCTGTTCAAATCCAATCAGGGGACAAATCCGGGGACATATTTGTCCTCAATCTGGGGACTGTCTCCTGAAACCGGGGACGTCTGGTCACCCTAATCCAGTAACCATAATGCAGTATTTTCCTGATTGAGGTGTTTTAGGAAAATACTGCACTACGGCCACTAAATGGAGTTGAAGATCATAGGAAATCAACATATTAGGCACAATACAGTCAGAATTTGCGAGGGATGGGCGAATGCTTGTGACGTTCATCCAATGGAACTTTTAACAAAAGACCCCCATGTTGGTAGAAATTAGAGCTTACAGGGAGCAATTCCTCCATCATGTGACAGCGTTTGGCCTAACAGTTGGCTGTTAGGCCCGAGCACTGTATCATGGAGGTCACATTCTCCTCCATACTCAGACACATCAGCTATTTTTTGGTAGCTGTGACCAAAGAAGGAATGGGGAAAAGGGGGCTCAAATATAACTGGGTCAGGGGTGGGTTTTAAAGAGATCCTGTCACTTTGCCCTGAATGGGCAGTATGACATGGTTTTCTTTAACCCCTTCCCGCCAGTAGGACGTCCTGGACTTTGAGAGGTGATATCTGAATGGTGCCAGCAGCTACAGGCACCATTCAGATATCATTCTTTCCAGCCGGCGATTCCCTACACCATAAGAATGATCATGGCGGCAGTTCAGCCGCTTGATCGTTCTTATAGGGAGCGGGAGGGGACCTCCAGCCTCCATTCGGTGCTTCTACCGAGCCATCCGTACGATCGATGGATCGATCAATATGATTGTCAGGAAGATGACTGATGTTATGACGTCACGTCCGGGCCGGCTTTAGTAAACAAAGCCGTGATCACCGCTGGAAAGGCCGGGATCGGTATTTTTTTTCCTGATCTCGGTCTTTCCAGCCTGCAGGAGAGATGTGAGGTCATATTGACCCCATATCTTTCCCTAAAGAGGACCTGTCATGCACCATTCCTATTACAAGGGATGTTTACATTCCTTGTAATAGAAATAAAAGTGATAAAAAAAAAAAAAATTAAAGAGACAGTGTAAAAATAAAAGTAAAATAAATAATAATAATAAAATAAAGTCCCCCCATCCCGCACGCAGAAGCGAACGCATACGTAAGCCCCGCCCACATATGTAACCGGCGTTCAAACCACACATGTGAGGTATTGCTGTGTCCGTTAGAGCGAGAGCAACAATTCTAGTACTAGACCTTCTCTGTAGCTCTAAACATGTAACCTGTAAAAAATTTTAAAGCGTCGCCTATGGAGATTTTTAAGTACCAATGTTTGGCGCAATTCCACAAGTGTTCGCAATTTTAAAGCGTGACATGTTGGGTATCAATTTACTCGGTGTAACATCCTCTTTTACAACAAAAAATTGGGCTAACTTTACTGTTTTGTATTTTTTTTAATTCACTAAACTCTTTCTTTTCCAAAAAAAAGCGTTTGAAAAATTCCTGCACAAATATTGTGTGATATAAAAAGTTGCAATGATCGCCATTTTATTCCCTAGAGTCTCTGCTAAAAAAACATATATAATGTTTGGGGGTTCTGGGTAATTTTCTAGCAAAAAAAGATGATTTTTACATGTAGGAGAGGAGTGCCAGAAATGGCCCGGATATGAAGTGGTTAAAGTTAAATTCTATTTTTTTAAACAAAGTTGATTTCACATCTATAAAGCGGTAGTAAACCCCTGCACCACATTTTCAAAGCTCCGATCACTCCTTGTTTGAAGATTACATTCCCCTTTTTTGCGGTCTCCTTACCTGCTTCCTTTCTGTCAAATATTGTATATTTCTCTGTATGACGTTACCCGTGCATGCGGCGTTATTCTCTCATTTTCCGGCAAGCTAAGGTTGCCGGAAATATTCAGGGTCTATGCCGGGGCTGCGTCATCTGGCATCAGCCCTGACCTAACGCGATATTTGTGAAGAAGATTTCCGTATTAGAATGCATTTCCTTGCGCCCTTGTGACTCTGAACGTCACAGAGGTTGTGTGAAGAAGGCTTGGCTATCGTACATAATGCGCATGCGCAAGATTATCTTTCTCTATGCAGAATGAGGGTGAAAATACATGCACAGATAAACGCGGAAGAGAACAGTTAAAATGGCGCCGCCTTATACCGTCCGGGATGGCTATAAAACTCCTAGTTTTTGCCATTTAAGGCAGTTTTTAGCTATCATGTGTATGTTTGCTATTTTCAATATGCAAAATATATATATTGCATTATTCTTCTTGGGCTGGGTTTACTACCTCTTTAATTCTCACACAAATTATTATGCAAATTAAAACTCAGCTCTAGGCAAACTTTGGATAACAGATGAGAGCAGAGAGATGACCTCATAAGGCTCCATGCACACAGGATGCTCATAAAAAGTCGTTCTGGACGTCTGATTGCTGGCAGGAAAGCTGCTTCAAAAATACGCTTTTAGCAGCGTTTTTTAAAAGCGTTTATGCACGTTTATGGGTGTCAGCGTTTATGGGCGTCTATTAATAAATGACTCATTTAGGTCCAAAAACACAGCACGTTTAGGCGCGTTTATGGGCGTTTTTCAGCTTTCAGCGTTTTTTTGTGGTCAGAAGAACTGCTCTTGAACGCGAGTTTAGGGCGTCCAGACAACAGCCCATAAAATCCGCTGCTGTTAACCTCTTCAGCCCCGGAAGGATTTCCCACATTAGGACCAGAGCACTTTTTGCGATTCTGCACTGCGTTACTTTAACTGACAATTGCGCGGTCATGCGGCGTTGTACCCATACTAAATTGCCGTCCTTTTTCCCCACAAATAGAGCTTTCTTTTGGTGGTATTTGATCACCTCTGAGGTTTTTATTTTTTGCGCTATAAACAAAAAAAGAGCGACAATTTTGCAGAAAAAACAATATTTCTTATTTTTTGCTAAAATACATATCAAAAAAAAAAAAAATATATAAAAAAGCTAATTTATTCATCAGTTTTGGCCGATTTATATTCTCCTACATATTTGTGGTAAAAAAAATTGCAATCAGCGTTTATTGATTGGTTTGCGCAAAAGTTGCCACGTTTACAAACCATGAGAATTCATTTATGGCCTTTTTATTATTATTTTTTTTTTACTGGTAATGGAGGCGATCTGCGATTTTTATCGGGACTGTGGTATTGCGGCGGACATGTCAGACATTTTTGACACTTTTTTGGGACCAATGACATTATATAGCGATCAGAGCTAAAAAATAGCCGCTGATTACTGTGTAAATGTCACTGGCAGGAAAGGGGTTACCCTGCAGGGGGGGCAATCAAGAGGCTTACTATGTTCTCTGGGCATGTTCTTACTGTGTGGGGGCTGGGTTGGCAGGGGCATAAGAGATCTAACTGATCCTGTGACAGGGATCAGTAGATCAGTGTTATGTCCCCTGTCAGAGCGGGGAACCGCAGTGTTTACATCAGAGGTTCGCCGCTTTTCTTCCATTGTAAGAGATCGTGGGTCACTGACGGACATCGAGTCTGCCTGACCCGCTGCCACACTCCTGGAGCTCGCGCCCCCCTAGCCGCGCGTTCGCGAACCGCCGTTTTTAGGCGCTTATTCGCGCTTTGCTGCCACATTGCAACAGTAAAAGTACGCAACGCAGTCCGGAAGTGGTTAAATGTCAAAAAACGTCCATGTGTGCATGGACAGATAGGATAACAGAGAGGAGTTTAAGGGCTGTTAAAAAAAAAACGCCCAAACTCCCAAAAACATCTGTTTATCAGCTTCAGTGTGCATGAGGCCTAAGTGTTCTGCTTCTTCCTCACTGTCCAGTCATAGGTTGGTAACGGAGAAAAGTGAGGTCACCAAGGTTTCTATGTCATCTTCCAGATGTGTCTGGATCATAGGACTGGCTAAACACAATCACAAATCACACAGTATTACCATTATGTATATAGCTTTTCACCTTCAGTGTTATTTAGAAAAATGAAAAGCTTTTAGAAATGTGTTCACCTTTCTTTCCTTATTATATGTTGCTTTCTGAGGGGTTTCTAATATGTTATGCTTTCTGACTGCTTTCCAAACACTTGTTAATAACAGCTTATCAAACAGCAGAAAAATGCAACAAGCAATTGGTATTCAGTTATGCAACCTTTCCGTGAGTAATTTAGGCAGATTTAAAACGAATTGGGATAAAGCAAGAACACTAAATGTAAAACTAGAAAGAGAAAGTGCTTTGGATAGTATTGTTTTTTTGCCATTTAAAGTGATTGTAAGGCTAGGTTTCCACAATTGCAACCCCAAATTTGCCGCTATTTTGATGGGACGTGAAGCAATGCCTGTGTATTCAAGTCGCATGACAAGTCGCACTAGTGGAAATGTAGCCTAAAGGCTTGTTATTTTTTAAAAATAACAAACATGTTATACTTACCTCCTCTATGTAGTTGGATTTGCACAGAGCAGCCTGGATCCTCCTCTTCTCGGATGCCTCTTCTGCTCTCCTGGCCCCTCCCTCCTATTCAGTGCCCCCTCAGCCAGCAGCTTGCTATGGGGGCACCTGAGCCAAGGCAGAGCTCTGTGTATCCATTCAGACATGGAGCCCTGACCCGGCCCCACCCCCTCCCCTGATTGGCTGACTGATTTTGATTGACAGCTGTGGGAGCCAATGGTGCCACTGCTGTGTCAATCAATCTGGGACAACTAAGACAGTCATGGACATCGCTGCAGAGAGAAGGGGCTCAGGTAAGTAATTAGGGGGGTGCTGGGGGGGGGGCAGCTACACGCAGAAGTTTTTTATCTTAATGCATTAAAGACCAAGTAAACCCTGATGGGTTTACTTCCTCTTCGTTGCTCTGCATTATCCTGCAATGTAAAAGCATAATAGGCTAGTATGTATCGCATACTAGCCTATTATGTGACACTTACCTGCATTGGAAGCCCGCGCTGTCCCCACAGTAGGAAGCGTCCTTTTTCACCCCTTTCCTTCTGGGGCCGCGGACTCTGGCTCTGTGATTTGCCGGAGCCGCGTGACGTCACTCCCGCGCATGCGCATGGAGCCACCAATCACGGCACGATGTCAGTGAAGGAACATCACGGAGGCCGTTTCTTCACTGCACATGTGCCCGATGACGTCAGCACATGGAAGTACACTGCATATTTCCTAAACCGTGCAGGTTACCTGTAGGTTAAAGTGGTTGTCAAGAGTTGAACCTTCTCCCTTTACAACTCCTTTAAGTTTTGTATCATACCTACAGATAGAGAGAATACATTTTTTTTTACATTTATACCTTTTACTTAGCACTCAGATAAGCAAATATTGATTAAAAGAGAAGTATGGACTTAAAAAAAAAATGATACTCACCTAAGTGGATGCAATATCAACCCGATGCTGCATCTGTCCTCCCACCAGCTCTGCAGTGAGAACTGAGCGATCAATCACCGCTAATTGCTCAGTTCCCCCTCCACTCTGAGCAGAGTCTTGACTGTCAGTCTTTGGCTTTCTACTCTGCCCCCCCCCCCAGCACTCACTAGAGCGCTGGGCTGTGAAGGGGATGGGAGGGGCTGGCTCAGGCTCTCAACGAATCGCCAAGAGGCTGTGCCAGGTGCCGATGCAGGGTTCTGGGTGGGAACCATATGGTCGGGATCTTTTCAGAGCCTGGGCCCGGATGAGTGATGTCAGCCGACAGCGGACTTCAGCCCACTGTCGGCTGAAAACAGATCACAGGAGTGCATTACTTACAGGAGAAGTACAGCCAAACGAGCTTTGGCTATACTTCTCTTTAAAAACAAGAGCCATGTGTATTTTTCTTTGAATCTTGTTGTGTTTTGTGTATTTCTTCCACAATTGCGCAGCAATGTGCACTGAAATGTTTCCTTTACTTCCTGTAATAAAGACTGGTCACTACTACGCTCTCTCCTTGTTCAGGGTGACTGGTCTTGTCTCCGCCCCTTCCTGTAGTATTCTGCAGGCAGCCTGTAGTAGGTAGGGCTTCTGGCCCGTCCCACAGCTCTGCTCACTGAACATATCTGGGCTTGTAAAGTCATTTGGAGCAGGCAAAGTAAATTTATATCTGTTGAAGAATATATTGAAATTAACGTTTTTGTGGCCCGAGTTAAGGTATCACAGTTGCAATACTTTTTGCTTCTCCACCTGTGTATTTATTCCTGGCTAATACAGTACAACATTTTTTGCCTGTTGTATCACTCCCAATTACCTGCAAAGATCAGTGTCAGCTAAATCATACAAGGACAACTCTGCCATAGTTAATATTGGTGATTTGTGGTTAGACTGAGTGTTTTTCACTAATTCCAGGCTTAGCACGTTCTTATTATCTGTACATAGGAAGAACACATTAAGGCTGATTTCTGAAAGGCAAATAGGCTGTACACTTTTCAAGGGAAATCCTTCAACTGAAAAATCTGATGAGCCAGGCAGTAAATTGTTGGTTGAACAGCGGCCAACTGGCTGCATGCGCTGATCGAGCATAGATATACCAACCAGCCCATTCACAAAAAGTCGATCGATAAATTGACTTCTCATGAACGGGAATGGACATACATGGAACAAAATCCATCTGTTTCCAGCTAAACCATCTGAATTTCGATCTATGTATGGCCATGTAAGGCTTTACTTCTCCCTTTAATTGAAAGGATTACATTGCACTTCTGTTCATTAGAATCCTTTGCTTTTTTGTACATTCCCCCTGGCAGTTGTAGTCTGTTCAGAGTAATACACTCATTTAAACACAAAAAGGATTGCATTTGTCCACCAAGCCCAATTCTCCCTTGATTATACAGTATATTAATATAATGCGCTATTATATGAAATTTGTTCTCCTTTTACAGCCATCCATCATTTCAAAACTTTCCAGGTTTTGAGAACATCTATTTTCTGATAAGTTATGATATGTGTTTTTTTTACTCTCTGCCATCTTATGAATAATTTAATATGCTTTTCATGCAGATCCTTCACACAAGTATGATTGAATAATACATATGAACACGACAATGAATCTCTTTGCATTAAGATGGCAATTTCCATTGACTGGCTCTTTTAAATATGCATTATGTAATATTAACTGGACCAAGTGCAGGAAATGAAAGGACTTTTTATCTTATGTTTGACAATTGTAAAGAATCCATTATCTTTTACAGCACAGTACTCAATTTCATAGGTCTACCTAAATCACAGAGCAATAGAATTTCAAAGAATATAGAAGAACTGAATAATTGGCTACTATGATTTGTATTTGTCTGTGCTTTAACTCCATCTTGAAGCTTCCCAGACATCTGCAGAATAAGGCCCCTTTCAAACGGGCGAATCGATCAGTCTTGACTTGATCTGACCATCCACTGTCCTCTATGGAGCGGTGGGTGTCAACGGACATGTCCATTCCCTTCTCTGACCTAACTTAACCCACTTTCTCCTCCAGTGTACACTTTGCTCCGTGAAGCTGAAAGAACTCTTCCACACACTGCAGGCTGCACACCACAGCCTACATTTTATGAATGGACTATAAAATGCAAGCCATGGTGTGGAACAGTACTGATGTGTATAGTGGAAAACAATATTCACTCTCCATTATATACAGCCCCCTAGTCTGACTACAATGAGCTCCCAGCCGAAAAATGGTTATTGCTTTGCATATCACTGCTTTTTCTATCGTGCCCTTAGTTTATCTTCATCAATTGTTCATACCAGATTTTAAACGTATATCCAAAGAAGTTCTCCCCATTAGTATATCTACTGAATTCTTGGCCAGCATGTGATCATTTTGGGTATTTCTTTATCTAGTGCACGGGTAAAACACAAGGCCCTCCAGACCATTTCATGTGGCCCTCACACCTCTCCTGCAGCTGCAACAACCACCTAGATTCTGCCCCCATTTTGTCTCAGCAGCAGAGAGGAGAACAGAATTCCTCTGCCAGATCCTGGACTTCTCCGTGCAGCTGCGGAGAGGCTTATCTCTGCCACCCCCCCCCCCCTTCCCCATCTCAGCAGTCAGCAGCAGAGAGGAGAACAAGACTCCTCCTACAGATCTTGCAGCTCTCTGTGCAGCCACAGCACTCCCTTATCCCTACTTCCCCTGGTCTCATCATTTAGCAGACTCTGGCAGCTGACTCCAGCCCTCCTCTGGTCCTCCTCCAGAACTCTGCACTCTCTGCTTCCCAACTTCGCCCCCAGCTTCTCCCTGGCAGCAGCACTAGGTAAGGGGGTTCTACTGTCATGTAAGAGAGGGTAGAGAATTTTTAAAGTGGTTGTCAACTCATGACAACCACTTTAACCTACAGGTAAGCCTATAAAAGGCTTACCTGTAGGTTCCCTGCATATCTTCTAAACCTGCACGGTTTAGGAGATATACAGTGTACTTCCATGTGCAAACATCATCGGGCACATGCGCAGTGAAGAAACAGCCTCCATGCCGTTCCTTCACTGACATTGTGCCGCAATTGGCAGCTCCCGTGCGCATGCGTAGGAGTTACGCCACGTGGCAAATCACAGAGCCGGAATCCTTGGCCCCAGAAGGAAGAGGGGTGAAGATGGACACATCCTACTGCGGGGGCAGCACGGGCTTCCAATGCAGGTAAGTGACACATAATAGGCTAGTATCCGATGCATACTAGCCTATTGTGCTTTTACATTGCAGGGTAACAAAGAGTAACGAAGAGAAGTAAAACCCACCAGGGTTTACTTCCTCTTCCACTTCTCATGGTGGGAGGCTCTGATTTAAGGGAGGGGTGTGGTGCTCCTGACATCTAGTCTTACAGATACAACCGGCCCTTTGAGGGCAACTAATGCTGATGCGGCCCACAATGAAATTGAGTTCGACACCCCTGATCTAGTGGCTGGCAAACTGGTGAGTGTAATGTACCCAACTGATTGAGGACATAAAGATGAGGGTTATGCCTTGAATAATGTACCTCATTGCTCATATATTGAATTATTCATGATGATGCACTTTCCACACATACTGTATATAGTTCTCCAAAGAATAATCATTTATCATTTTAACTCAATCTGACAAGAGTGCCCAGAAAACGTTACAGTAGAGTAGATTTTAATTATTGAACATTGTGCAAACATATGTGTACATCTCATTTGTAATGAATAAAAATAAAGAACAAAAGTGGTGCAGAGCGCACAAGTTCATGTTGTAGTATGTTAAAAGCATTCTCTATGTAGACATGTAATCATTCATTCATCAAACAAGTCTCTCACACTAAAATCCTTCAGGCTCCTTCCCACATGGTAAGATTAAAAGTGGAGCTGTGCTGGGGCACGTCCAGGAGATCTGTCAACACTACAGAACCTCTGGAGAACACGGAGTCACAGCAATAATTGTTCTTAGTTCCTGCTGCCTTTACTGTAGCAAACACTAGGCCCCATTCAGCCAAGCAGATCATTTTGTTTGGCATACCCATTATAAGAAACCAAACATTTTAGTACATTGTACATTCTCTGTTGGAATTTTGCCATTTTTTTTAAAATTATTTTGGCTAACCTTATTTTATTTGACTAACATTCCTGCCATTTTGGGGATTCTTCCACTAGCCCAGCCTTTCTCAACCTTTTCAACACTGAGGAACCCTTGAAATAATTCTCCAGTCTCGGGGAACCCCTGCTAAAAATCTACAACTCATGATACATTAGTGTGATGGTCAGTGGGAAGAATGCTCCTTACACTTGTAGTCATTGAGAAGAATGAACCCCTTGCAGATAGCTAAAAAGATCAATGGTATCAGTGGGAATTTATTTGAGAGGTAGAAATTGACCATTGCTCAAGGAAACCCCAAGCAACCTCTGGAGGAACCCTAGGGTTCCACGGAACCCTGGTTGAGAAAGCCTGCACTAGCCGAAAAAATGTCAATTTAATATTTTTTCCTGCAGGAGCCAGGAAAGCATTGCACCCACAATCAGTAGATCACAGGTGCAATGTGGGCTCCTGCAGACATCTCCTCCAGCTTTCAGCGCGTGTCTCTGTGCAGGCTTTCTATTTGAAAGCTGGAGGACATATCTGTGGATTATGAGAGCGCTCATCGGCATCCTCACAGCCCATTAAAACTACAAGTCTGTCTACTGAGGTGGAAGACGGTACTTGCCGTGTATTCATTCACAGGAACGAAAGAATGATGCGACTGTGTGGGTGGAGCCTCACAGAGATGCGCTGGTTTTAAAAAGTGACAGGAGGGTGCGGGGGGCGACCCTCACCCACTTCATCACAGAGATGGGTGGGGGGGGATCAAGGGGAGGGGAGCAGGAGCCGGAAACCTGTTACATGTTCCACCCTAAATACGAGTAGAACATAGGGTTGCCACCTCATCCCTTTAAAACCCAACACATATTAATTACGCAGGTTCTGTGGCTAATTAAGGTGGTCATTAAACTCACTTGGTGTCTTATCTGAATTAAATTAGCCTCAGAACTTGTGTAATTCATATATGTTCGGGTTTAAAGGGATGAGGTGGCAACCCTAGTAGAACATGTAACATGCTCCAAAGGTAAACTTATCCATTAAAGTGGAAGAAAACTCAAAGGCATAATTTGGACCTACAGGCAAACCTATAATAAGGATAGGTACTGTAAATATCTCGTAAACATGCACCGTTTAGGAGCTTTTTACATTAAATACAGCCAATGACATCATCGACGCATGCACTCTGAAGGAACGGCCACCTGTGCCATTCCTTCAGATACCTGTGCTGTGAATGACGGCTCCACCGCGCATGTGTGGGGGTGATGTCATCGCGGCTCCGGCCAGTCACACAGCCGGAGTCCGTGGACCCAGAAGGAAGATGGGTGAAGATACACGCTGCCTCCAGTGATTACATTGCATCGCTGGAGGGCTTCGTTTTCAGGTACGTTTCACATAATGTGCACAGTAAACGATGCATACTAGCACATTATGCCTTTACCTTGCAGGTCCAAAAAAAAAAAAACACCCAGTGGTTTACAACCGCTTTAAGGCAGACCATTGATTTACATAGTCCCTGCCATGTTCAGACGCTTCCTGTTATGAAGTGACAACTTCCTGCACTGTCATACATGCAACTGGTAGAGACTATAGAAGGCCGTGCCGTCACACTTGCCTGGAGCAAAAATGTGCAGCCAGTGCTGGAGCAAGTGCATGGTAGACAGTGTGGTAGCAAGGAAGTGGCTAAAAGAGGGATGAAAAAAGATAAAAACTGTATTTTAAAGCTATACTCCAGGCTAAACAATGTATTGCCTATTCTTACTTGAATTTTGGTGTCATTTATGCATTTCTTCCAGATCTGTACAGTATGCCGGCATGAAACATAGAACTTTGCCCGTTTGCAGAACGCAAAAAAGACCGTTCACCGCTGCTCTCTCTTCCTTGTGCAAGGTGATTGGTCATGTACTCACCACCCTGTGGTTTTCTGCAGGCAGCCTGTGTGGGGCTGACTCATCCCCTGTTGTTTTCAGCCAATGGTTCTATTTATGGACAAGCTTATAACTGAACTGCAGAAAATTCTATTTAAAACGGTTTAATAAAAAACATTGTTTATTTTATGTGTGCAAGGCAATAAAATGGATTTAGGGTTCTTGCACATGGCTGTATGATTTAATGTTGGATCTTCCTGGCAGCAAGATCCTACATAAATTCTTGTCTGTATGCTGGGCACATGTAATATTTGCGTTAAAGCTTACAGGCTTACGGCGCATATAAGAATGCAGGCAGCTCCTGACGCCTAACGTCCTTGGTTGCTAGGATGTAGGTGGCTCCTGCCACCTCATGTCCATTGCATTCAGGGCCAACAGTGTACCTTTATGCTAAAACACTGTACGTAAGTAAATACTAGCACAACTGTTAATACGTGCACAACGTTACATAAAGTCCATACGCAGGACCATGGATGCCAATTTTTCTATTTTTTTAGGACCTGAACACAGCTCTAGATTATAGAGACACATAGCATAACATTCATATTCATAGAAAAAATGTACGCATTTTGGATCTGATGTCAGATTTTATGTGGGCTTGTGAAAGCCTTTTATTTCTGCTAGCATACGTACCTAAATCTTTTATACTATTTGCTTCCCATATTCTGCAGTAAAGCCTCGTACACACACGCAGATTGTTGGTCAACCAAATGTCCAACTTTTGTCCAAATTGGGCGACGGTGGTTTTGTCTAGTGTACTGGCAAGAGTCAGGTAATCGCCCAACAAAGCCGAACGTAGTGACGTGTTACGAGCGTATAACGAGGAAGTTCAGGTGAATGTGATTCGTGAATTATGAACACAGGTTACACGACCGAACACTTCCTGGATTACGCGCATGCATGTTTGCACTTCCAACTTTTTGTTGGCCAACTTCTGTACACACGACGAGCCAACAATTGGTCAACGCCTTGTTGGCCAACACAAGTTTTCTAGTCCCGTCGTCAAACTTCTATTGGACGACATTTAGAAATCGGCTGTAGAATCATGTGTACACAGGATCGGATTATCAGCCAACAGGCTGTTGGACGACCGTTGTTGGCCAACAATCAGACCGTGTGTACGGGCCTTTAGAAGGTCAAAGATATAATTACTGCATTGCTTAATGTAGTCATTCTTACACTGAGAACTTAGCCATGTATCAGATGGTTGGGCATATTGCCATGCTTTCAGGATGAATGGTTCTAAACACATAGAGCAGTGGTCTCTAAACTGTGGCTGGGGGGATGGATGTGGCCCTTTGCTTGTCTTTATCTGGCCCTTGGGGTACTATCCCACCAACTGACACCAATGATGGGGTACCATTCCCCCTACTAACACCATCCATTGGACATTATTCATTTAATTGATATCAACAATAGGGCACTATTCCTCCTGTTAGAACCAAAGATGGAGCACTGATGCCAGGGCATTTTCTACTCCCATTGGCCACAGTCTGGCCCCTCTAAAGTCTGAATGACACTAAACTGGTCCTTTGCTTAGAAAGTTTGGCGAACCCTGACACAGAGGACGCTTGCAGGTATAACAGCAAGGTAGAACACATTTATGGATTATAAGGCTTCATGCACACAGGACTTTAAAAAAACATCCAAAAAATATCAGTAGCTTATCAGGGATGTTTTCAGCTTTTACCAGCGTTACATTATTTTATTATATTTTCACGTTTTTTAGCATTTTTAAAGGGCCAGCGTCTTTTTTTTTCATTTGATCTAAAATGACCAAAAAGGTTGGGGATTGACGTTTCTGCGCGTTTTTGAGCGCTTGAACGTTTTTACAGCTGAAAAACGTCCAAAATGACCCTCTGGTCTTGGGTTTTTTTTACAGCTCAAAAACGTCACTGCCAAAAACAGTTGATAACAGCCTGTGTGTGCATGAACACATAGGATAACATGATGGAAAGTTTATTGACTGTAGAAAAAAACATCTGCAGCTGAAAACAGCTGCCGAAAAACAGTCAAAAAACGTCCTGTGTGCATGAGGTCTAAAGCCGAAAGCCTGAGATTATGACTTCACACCAATGTCAAAAATACATTCTTTTGTATAAACTTTTGGCCAACTTTCCTTTGTTTTCATTATCAATGTAGAGAAAAACTTGACCTTGAAGTTTAGTTTTGCATTGCCTTATTAGATACAAATGAATGTTTTCTTTAATCTCAATACAGATTCAGTTTGAGATAAAAGCTGCACATAATACTTGCCACATGATCATAGCTGTGCCATAATTGAGTGACCTGGCGTAATGAAACTAGGAATGTCAGATCCATGGAATCCAGCTGTGGTAAAATTAGCAGAAGTTTCTAATGTGTATTTTGGAAACTTTCCTCCAAAGTACAGGACAGATTTTGAGAAGACTTGGAGCTCATGCACAATGTCGTATTGGGGCCCATACAGAGCCTCTGTAAAAACGTTGCCATTGTAAAGTCGCAATTCAAGTCACACCACTTTGTCATCTCGCAAGTGTGAAAGAAGCCCCAGGGCCCATCTACACCAGTGATTGTAAAGCCTTGTTTTTTTTTTTTTCTTAAAATAACAAACATGTTATATTAAGCTGCTCTGTGCAATGGTTTTGCACAGAGCAGCCTTGATCCTCCAATTCTGTCGTCCCTCGCCTGTGCTCTTGGCCCCCCCCCCCCCCCCCGCTGAGTACCCCCATAGCAAGCCACTTGTGCATGCTTGCTCCTGAGCGTCCATAAGACACACAGAGCTGGGCTCAGCCCCGCCCCCTCATTACTTGTTCTGACTGGCAACAGCGGGGTCCTGCTGCTCAGGAGTGAGAGACCCAGGAGAGCCTCGGCTCTCATGCACATCGCTGGATCGAGATCGGGCTCAGGGGGGAGCTGTATGCAGAAGGTTTTTTTACCTTACTGCATAAAATGCAATAAGGTTAAAAAAAAACTTTTGCCTTTGCAAACATTTTAAGGCTGGGTTCGCATTTATGCATGTGTGGTTGATGCGTTTTTGCATAACTTTTTTTGGCACGTCTTTTTAATGCATTTTTAATGAGTTTTGCTTTTTTTTTGTAACGGCCACTGGCAAGCTGCATATGTGCTGATGTTGCAAGGAGAATGTATCTATTGTCATACAGGAAAACGGAGCAAACAGGCATCAAAAACTCATCAAATGTGTTTTTGATGCAATTCAATTGAAGTCTATGGAGGCAAAAACACACCGTGGGTTAACCGAGCGGCACCATGCCTGCTGGAGTGTAGACAGAAATCAAACATGATGCTTTGCATTTATCAGGGTAGAGGTGTTATATGGCTGTTTAATGTGTATTGAGTAATCTTGGGTAAACGTCTATTTTAAACTTGTTAAACGTTTATTTTAGGTATGATTATACTCATCTCTGTGGGTAGGTAACGTTATGAAACCACAGCAACATCTATTAGGTAGATTTCAGTTACACATCATCATTTTTTAACAGAAACTTCAATAGCAGAGGTCCTGGTGATTTCTAATGTTCTCTTTCTGAGCCTATGTTGAAATGATTCCGCAACTGCAGACTCTCACTGCTTTTTGTTGTTTGTTAGAGAAATATGACAGTGTAATAGCCTTGCTGGGAATCAGAGGGAGACAAAAACATATTCTGCCAACCTTCACCAGCATGCCATGTAGATCCAACCCCCTGCCAGAGGCTACTGTTTGACTGTTGAATACATCAAACTGAATTTGTCATGGAGCATCGCTTTGTCATTGGTTAAACAAAGACAAGATTTGGGAAAATACATATGAAAAGTATTTGTTTTGTATAGAAAAGATTAAGGTTCGCACAGTCATTTGATGCGGCAAAGTAGGTCATCAGTTATAGTCCCGTGCTTGTATGCAGTAGCTATATAATAATTTTAACTGTATGTGACTAGGATAGGATTATGAAAAGATGTCCATGATTACCCTATGCACTAATACAACAGGCTTGATCAGTAAGGAAATGTAAAAATTACCGCCATTTGCAGCAGTAGATCTGAACTTGCCCTGTCCAAGGTAAATCAACATCTGATTAGCTGATCGTAATACTTTACACCTCGTAATAACTACCCACAGACATGAAAGTTCTTATTAATTTGTCTTACTCCAAATCCAGTGCACATTATCTACACAGTAGACAATTTTAAATACAAAATAACATGACGGAACCAGTGGTTTTTGGGTACAGGATATGTGCATGTTTTTTTATGTGATCATTTAAAAATAGATATACAAAAAGTTTTTTTTTTCCCCAGTGGAATAGTGCCTAAAATGACCTTGCTATACAGCACACTTGTGTATTCCAGCCCTGTAGAAGTCTCCTTCCCCACCCACCACACATTAATGGCTTAGTCACGTTGAAGATCTTAAACTTTTTTTAAGGGTTCATAACAGCCTCACCTGTTTGCAATTTTTTTTTTTACCTAAATAAATGTATATCTGTCAAAAAAAAAAAAATTAAACTTATGGGGACCTAACTATCATAGGTACCGACACCAGGTAGCAAACCACTTGGTTTTACTGGATAGATTTCTCTGTTATGGAGGAATACAAACAACTTCTCTCCTGTATACCTCCACTGCACTTTTCCCAAATTCTCTCTACCTTTAGTACTACCTGACTCTTTCACTCACACTCTTATGTTTACCCCTTTTAAGCCTCTTCCCGTCTCCTTCCCTACCCTAACCTAGACTCCCCATTTCCCCCATATTCCTGACCTCCCAGCTCATTACCTATCCTATGATAGAAATTGGGCTACCCCCATCTGGTACCTATCTCTCTCCTACCTATCTCCTGCGCTGCACTTTCTCTTTTATTCTTGCTATATACCAGTGGTCTGTGGCCCATTGCTTGCTTTTATTTGGCCATTGGAGCAATATTTCATCCTTTGACACAAACAATGGGGCATATTTTCCCCCATTGACACTAACAAAGAGGCAGAATTCATCCCAATGACATCAACGATGGGGCACAGTTCCTCGCAATGACACCAACGTTGGGGCACATTTCCTCCCATTGACATCAACGATGGGGCATGATTCTTCCCACCCATGTTCTGGCTCCCGTAAAGTTTGAGGAAGAGTAAATATTGGGGACTGAGTGCTGTGTGGGTTGGAGCATGGGTGTCCCTTCATTGTTCTCTTTCTGAGGAAGAGTAAGCTGGCCCTTTGTTTAGAAAGTTTGGAAACCCCCTGACCTATACTTAGTTCAACCAGTATATACCTCCCTCATTCTCATCCTCATAGTTCCATCATGTCACCTTGCTTTCTCTTTTTGCCAAGCGTAAACATTGGGAAAGACGGTAATGCATTAAAATTGCATTAGGGATCTATTTTGCCCTATTGTTGCATTGTTCATGTATAGACGGATAACAGTCCAATGGATGTCATAGTACCATACATGTTTTCATGTCAAATACACTCTATGTTTCGGTTAACTTGGCTTTCTGATGTTTTCTTTAAAAAAAAAAGAATGCATAAAAATGACCTATGGATACAATGTTTTGGTGGCACTTTTCTAAGAGAGATCTTTCCAAAACAATTATTTTTTTTACTTAAAATTGCGTATGTTGTCAGAACATTGTCTAATGTCTATAGGTAGTCTTACTGAATAGGAATGATTTTGCCTTTTGTTGCAGAAAAGTATTTACCTGTTCCATAGTATTTGCTAGCTCTGTATTTCCAACTCTCATAAACCCCATACAAGTACTGTACTCTGTTACTGCTGACTGATACAACATTAATGCAATTTTCAAAACAGACAGACTTTAAATCTAAGGTGCAAACCTCAGCACAGAGAAATGTTATCTATAGACATTAGATAACAGACACCTAATCAAATCATTTTCAGCAGGATGATGATTTCATGTCTGTGGCTGGTTCAAGATATTGCTGCCAGTCCCTATTGAGAAGTAATAGAGTCGAGGCATAGGGGACATACCATTTCTTTGTGCTGCAGTCTGTGTACCATTGATTGTTCCCAGTGATTTTTGCACCGACTGAATGGTAGAAATGGGGGAAAATTCAAGGAGGAAAAAAGCGGGGAGATTAAGAAATGGGGAGATTGAAAAGGAAAAAAGCTGGGAGGCTGTGGAGCAGCATTAATTCTTGTGAAAAATAAAGGGCTTGTGTTTATTCTTATCATTATATCTAATAAATGGGAGGTTTGAGAACTCGTTCAGTTAATTGTTTTTTAACCAAATAGTTTTTATTAAAGGTTTTTTAGGTATATAAAAGCAAGAAAAAAGAAAACAAAACACAAAATAGGCAGCAGCTTTACATTCCCATAAAACAGTAGCAATGAGCAGCGAATACATTCCAAGCCAACATATACAGAAAAATACAAAAGTACCATAAATACATGGTAAACCAAAATATCAAGCTGGTATTTAACAAGTATGTGCAGTGCTACCCTTTTCCTAGCAATCAGTGGGGGAAATGGGGAAATAATATAGCACTATTGTAAACTTACTAAATGTATTTGTGGGAATATCACCACTGCCCTAACCAGATTAAGAAGGAAATAGAACTCAACTGAATCATGCCCTGTAACGGTGTGCCACAGCTTTATGCACTGACCAATCATATGTACCAGTTAGTCCACAAGTATACACGTATGTCTCCAAATAAAAGTTCCAAGTAATTAGCAAGGAGTGCTAACATTGAAGTATCTGCATTGAAACTTAAGCTAGGGGAGCCAGACCAGGGACCTGTAGCCTGGGGTCTCACAGTTTGTTAAATTTGTATGGGGTACCCTGTTAATGTAAAATTTGTCTCTCTTTACATTTTTTTTTTAAATTGTCTCTCTTTGAGCAGAGTGGAATTAACCTGCATACGCCAATCCTCAAATGAAGGAGTAAGATGAGAGAGTCATTTTACTGTGATACATTTACGTACCAAAAATAAGGTCTCCTCATCCAAAAACCCTAATACACATGTCAGGGGGTCATTACACAAATTGGTCTGGAATGCTCGGTTAATAGTACTGATAATAAGTTGCCAGTAATGCACCAACTTGGGGCATCTCCAAAGCATGTGTAAAAGGTCTGCGGGGATTCGCTACATCTCAGGCAGTCTGGGCTTTCCCTGCGGTGCCACTGAAATAGCTTTTGCGGGGTTTTATACACCCTATGTATGAAAAATAACTAGGATAATCTTTAGAAAGGTGAGAAGGACACCGTTAGAATCTGTTCTAAGACGGCCTGCCAGGTCTCCCCATTGAGCATCCCAATATCCTTTTCCCATCCTTTCCTGCCAGTTAGAGGAAGGTTGCCTAGCCAAACATCCAGCAGTAGTTTATAAAGAGGGGAGATAAGTCCTTTCTTGTCTTTAACAGAAGCCAACAGATCTATAAGCGGGTAGAGATAACTCTTGAATTAGACTGTTTGGCCATTTCAATGTGATACATTTACATGCAAAAAATTATAATCTTGTAATAGAAGTCCTAACCTGTGGAGCAAAGTTTTCCTCATCCAAAAACCCTAATACACATGTCAGGGGGTCATTATGCAAATCTGTCTGGAATGCTCGGTTAATGGTACTGATAGCAAGTTGCCAGTAACGCACCAACTTGGGGCATCTCCAAAGCATATGTAAAAGGTCTGCCGGGGATTCGCTGCATCTCGGGCAGTCTGGGCTTTCCCTGCGGTGCCACTGAAATAGGCTTCTGAGGGGTTCTATACACCCTTTGTATAACAAAGAGCTGGGTACATCTTTACGAAGGTGAAAAGGACACCATTAGAACCTGTTCTAAGACGGCTTGCCAGGTCTCTCACTCGAGCATCCCAATATCTTTTTCCCATTCTTTCCTGCCAGGTAGAGGAAGATTGCCTAGCCAACCATCCAGCAGCAGTTGATAAAGAGAGGAGATAAGTTGTTTCTTGTCTGCAACAGAGGCCAACAGATCCATAAGCGGGGTAGACTTACAGGAACTCTTAAATTAGAATGTTTGGCCTGAACTGAAAGGGAGTGTTGGATCTGTAGGTACTGGAAAAATCTGCTAGAAGGATTGCCAAACTGCCGTTGTAGGTCCTGAAAGGATTTGAATTGATCCAGCAACAATAATTGATGGAGGACTTTCAGTTATTTTTTAGTTTATTACTTTTATTTTGAATATATGAATATCATATAAGCCTCTATCAATGATTTATTGAGCATAAACTAAAATCTGGATCACTATATTCTTTAAATATATAATTACAACATACATGAGATCATTTTTTTCCAGCCGATTTGGGGGTTTTGGCTTTGAAAAGGTTGAGTACTGCTGAAAAGAGCATGGAAGTCATAAATCAAAAAAATAGTGCCTCAATTAATTTAGACCAATATGATATTTCTTCTATTCTAGAGTTTTGACACATAACAAAGTATGTCTAAGTACTGCATTCTGTGCTCATTATGCCATAATCCCATTCAATAGTAATCAACTGCTGACGGCACACAGTCCGTCCCTCTGAGGGCTGTATATCAATCAATCCATATTAATTATATGAATTAATCTAATTTAGTGAAACTTGCTTAAGTCTGCATCTGCCTTTGCCATCTTACTGTGTGCTAGGAAAACATGTCTCTCTGGGCTTTCCACATTATCTGGCATTCTTTTCTAAAATCCAGCTTATCGTAGATTTAAATGAAAGAAAGTGACATTTTATGGTTCCCAGCAAAGCAACATGATATATGTGTGACGAATGTTTTCTAATCTCAGAAAATTGGATAATAGAAAACAGGTACGGATAAAATAGCTTTTCTCTATAATGATTAGAAGAACAATCTTTACCGTAAAAAGCTTCAACTGCAGCTGTTGTAAAACCTCTTGGGACCCTGAGATGTCAATCTGAGTACTGACCTTTTAATACTAAAATGACTGATGGGTCTGTTACCCATCATGTCTACAGAAATGAAAGGGAGAAAGTGTATGTATGTGTTTTAATTGAGGTAAAGAGAATAGAGTCAGATTTCACACTAGACATAGTAGACTGAAGCTGGCTATGGATTACCCACTTTATTTTAGAATGAGTGGTTAGATGAAAATTTGTGGAGTGTCAGTTAATAGAATCATCCAGCATGCTGCTAGATTAATGGAATGGGCATACCTGTCTGTAAGACTGTAATGCAACATGCTGGATGCTGCCCCCTCCTCATTCCATTGCTTCCTTAAGGACTCTTTCACGCTGACAGACCAATCGGGTCCGCCTGTCAGTTTTATCAGATGGACCCGATTGGTCTCTATGAGTTCGTTGACACTCGCTGACATTTGGTCCTGTCCACTAAAAACAGACGGACGAGGATTGTTCCCCATGCATCTTTGTCAGAATTTGATCGGATGATAGTCCGATGGAAATGGCCAGGCAGTCTGTTTCTGTCCAATATAGAGAACAGCAGACTGTGTCCTAGACCTGTCATTCGCAGGAGTAACCCCCCCCCCCCAAGTTGAGGGCATGTAACCTGGTATGGTTCGGGGGGGGGGGGGGGGGAAATGTCTGTCCATACGGGTAAGGTAATTAGATCGTCGTACGACCTACTAAGAT
>BLSH010448856.1:1643909-1665633 GCA_018402905.1 Glandirana rugosa | reverse complement strand
GGTTTGGTTGGGGGGGGGGGGGGGGGGAGTATGCTCGTCCCTCCACCTTCTTGACCATCCAGGCTGCATACTTGGATTAAGGGTCTGGCACAGATTTGCTGGGACCTCACACATTTTTTTTTTTTTGCATGTGGTACCCCCTTAAAATCCATACCAGACTCAAAGGATCTCTATGGGGGACTAAGGCAACTTTTTTATTCATTCTTACCGTAGGAAGTGCTACAGTGAAAATTGACATTTACAAGAAAAAAAAAACTGTACACAGACTCCTCCAAATTTTCCCCAATATACATAGCAGACCCTTGGAGGGGTCTGGGTGCTAAAACAGAGATGGGCATGTTATTTAAAGGAATTGGCCTTTTTAAATGCATTTTACAAATTCACTGCTCCTGGCCAAATGGAATTTTGAAAAACATTTTTTTGCATTGATACATGGTTCCCCAGGGCAGTTCCCACATCCTAAGCTAGTTTTTGTATTAGCCCAGAAATTTGGCATTTTAATTTGACAGATTCAGCTCCCCTTGATATCAGTGAGGTTCGGGTTCTGGTTCGGCATCGAACCCTACTTGAACCTAACCCAGGGCAGTTTGACTCGTCCTTACAAACATTTTTAACAACTTATCTTGACATATAAAACATCTGAGAGGAGACCTGCTCAACCCCTAATACAAAGAAGAAATCCCTGTAGCTGATCCTGTTAGATAGCATGCAGCCACTATCTTTAGTGTGCTTTACTGCTGATCACTCCCATCACAGCTGGTGCTTTACGTCTCCCTCCAACGTTCTGGTTTATGACCGGTACCTCAAAGCAGCTTCTCTTAGGTGCTCCATTCGTCGGTCAAACAATGATGTTGTTAAGTATATTGCCATATAAGGAAGGATGCTGAGGGCCAGTCCACAAGCCAGAGCGCTGGAGGAACAAGCAGAGCACTGCAAGGAAGAATGAGGGATACATTAATTAAAAATGCTTTGTAACTGTACCCTGGGTAAAAACAAGCATTTACCCCTTGCAGTAGGGTTCACCAGTTTATCTTCAATTTTGACATATCAGCTTTGAGAGAGTAATTGCACTGAGTCACTGAGAACTCCCACTAATGGCTAACTTGCATATCTCTATAATAATTATGTACAGTATTCTATCTAAAAATCATAAATACATGTCCACATTATATTTCAATTATTTCTAGCCTACTCCTACTCTAGGCAGGCAGAACTTACAACATTAAAGGAGATATTGAATTGTCAAAAATAACTATCCTTTGTATTGCTATTAAAGCAGAGCTTCACCCTCTTTAACAAGTTTGCCCATTTAATTGCTGATACCTCGCTGTTCACTGTTTGGATATTACCTTATTGACTCCTGGGATATCAGTGTCATCAGTCCCAGGAGTCAACGGACATCTGGGCTTCTGGCATCGCGTTATGTACCCCACACAGTATATTCAGTGTGCATGCGCAAGAACAGTAGGTGCATGCTGGGTAGCCAGATGCACGAAAACAAGGAAGTATATGGGCGCCGGCTTCAGGTGTCCACTCAGGCAATGGCAGCCACCAGAACTTGGTGAGGAGAAGCTCCTTCTCAATTTGGGCAAGTAAAAATTGCACACACATATCAGACAGCAGGCAAAGTAGATGAAGTGTAAGAGGCCAGAATGTGTTTTTTTTTTTTTACATTTTTGATCGGAGGCTGTAGCTCCTCTTTAAGGTGGGAACACACTATAAGAAAACTGAAAGAAAAATTCCGTACGAGGCAGGATCTTTGATTTTCGTAGTGTGTACACAACTTTCGACATCCGATTCAGACTTTTCAAACAAAAATTTCTGAAGGGACAAATGCCACAATTTTTCTCGTACGTGAACAGAACAAATGATTTTCATTTAATGTGTACTGTTTTCGTACGAGAAAAATCAGATACAAAAGGCTGCACATGATCAGAAACCATAAACAACAAAAAAAGCTTTTGTCTTATGATCATTTTCATACATTATTTCCATCCTCGGTTTCGACTTGCTATGAAACCTCAAGGAAAACCGCATGATCGTTCGCCCAATTTTCTTGTGTACGCGCCTTTCCAATGCTGACGTTATAAATCAAAATGCATGCTGTGACCATAGATTTCCTTTACTTTCCCCTTATCCCCGTATTATTCACTAGAATTACCTTTTTTCATGATTATATTTCAATTATGCTCAAGGGAATGCACTGTCTTTATTTTATTTCTGCTAATTTGTATGCATACCACAAATAGTTTCTTTCAGGAAGTGCAACAGTTAAACACAAATAGAGTCCTGCATCTGGATAGCAGGGGGATAGACTGGATGAGGGTAAAATGACTATATTTTGGCTCCATCACCCATTAGGAATCCCGTCATAGTCAAAACACTGGCCTTAGACAGAAGTCTGCTCTCCTCGGAGACTGGGGGGAAGTCAGATAGTGCTCTCCTTGTTGAAATACGAATGGCCCAAAAGTCTGGCATAAGTACAACTACATCTGGGAATAATTATGTCATGTAAAGAAGAAAAAAGAGAGGCTCTTGGCGTTCACCAATATTTTGTAGGCAGAGCAGTTGTCCTTATCTTAAAATTACACTAAAAGAACATTATATTATTATATAGAAATTAATACATGTTTCAATGTCATGTTTGCATATGTGTAATTAGAGATTCTTCACTTCTGATATAAGTAGATGGTAAGACAGCTGTAAGGCTTCATGTACACCGTGTGGGGGGTTAGCTCAATGGGGATCACCTTCCATGGAAAAAGGCAGTCCAAACAGCAGGTTTGCTTAAAATCTGGCTTGTAGCCATGTTTATTTTAAAGGTTGCATGTGGAAATCAAATAAACAAAACAGAAAACAAATCCTCGCCATCCAGGCACTAACTAAACATTTCAGTGTTTTCCTAACTGAGAGGTACAAGGCTTCTCCCAGACACCCACAAAACATAGACAGTGCAAACCTTTTTGTCTCAGTCCATAAGCAAACTTCCATACGTCAGCTCTCTCAGGCTGATGACTCCTGAGTCCCAGGTCAGAGCAAAACTTCTCTCTTCCTGGTTATTTAAACCACCTGTTGGTGGATTCCAGTGAACCACAAAATCTGGTCCGGAACCAACCCTGCCAAGGTGGCTGGTAAAACCGGATTCCCCCTTAGTCCACTCCAAATGAACGCATGCGAGGCGGCACATAGCGTCCATCCATCACCTTGCTTCGCATAACATCACAACTGGCAGCTACTAAACCTGAGTTTAGGAGCTTTTGGTGTTTTTTTGCCAAATCTCCCAAACTCAACTCCATAAAATCCTATGTGTCCATGTACACATAGGCTTTTAGCCGAGTTTAGGAGCTGCTGCGGTTAGGTGAGGTTCAACCCCCCTCTCCTGAAGGCAGAAGAATCATGATCAGAAGAGGAACGTTTTGACTGCTTGCCATGGGAAACATGAGCAATTTTGACGCGTTTTGCATTTTCCCACAGCCACGGTAAATGTAGGTAGGATGCACATGAAGCCTAATGGTTTCATCCAGGTAATGTCACTGAAGCCAAATTTCTACAGAAATGGTTAAATATTGATTTTTTTACACATCATGGGCATGCTTAGAATTGCACCCCAAAACACACTCTGCTACTTCTCTAAGTATGGGGATACCACATGTGTCTGAGACTTTGGACAGATTATGTACCAGACATTGTTCCTCGTGTATCACAAAAATCAACCGATATTGTGTCATAAACAGTGTACTGTAATGCTTACCTCTGTACAAGTGTCAGGCAATTTAGCTTAGTGTAGCGTCTTCTATAGCAGTGCTTATACCTATTAGCCAAACAAGCCTAGTTTACTGGTACTCAACTGCCCACAGAAATGCCATGTTCACTGGCCAGGAAGTACAGGAGCGTGAGCAAAGGATAAACTAAAGAGTTCCTGTAGTTCCAGGAGTGCAGCTGTCCGGAGGATGGGACAGGTGTCTTGGAGGAACATAGTCAATGGGACATGCAATAAGCAGGCACAGGATCAGTCCAGGTAGCAGGCAGAAAAGTCAATAAACAGACCAAGGTCAGTACAGGCAGCAAGCAGAGGCAACTATGCTCTGGTTTGGCGGTGATCAGAAACACTGTTGCTGGCTGCACTGGTTATGGTGACACTGTACTGATGTGGTGACAATCCCTCACTGTTGATGGCTGCACTGGCTCTGGTGACACTGTACTGATGTGGTGATGATCCCTCACTGTTGATGGCTGCACTGGCTCTGGTGACACTGGTGTGGCTAGCGATTAGGAAACATTGTTGGCTGCACTGACCTGGTGACACTGTCATGTACATCGGCACACTGTGCGCCCACTAGCCGGCAACCTACATGATTGTGCCTGGCTGTGCCGCCCCCAGCAAAATTCCTGTGGACGGGATGGCAAGTTGTTAAAGAGATCTGTAGCTATTTTTTTTTAAATGCATCTAGTGTAATTACATGAATAATTAGTGTCTATGTTGTAAAGATCTAAGAGTGAGAGGGTTTGAGTAGTTTAGCAAAGGACAACAACTAGGCAGGGTTGACATTACTTGTTTCACAAAAGTGCGTTGTCAGTCCCAACAGAACTTAAAGTGGATGTAATCCCAATTCATGAAATTTGAGCTGGGCACATATATCTGCAGGGTTTTCTCTTCAAAGCCCTGCTCCTTGTAGCTCAGCTCTATTATCAGCCTGACAAGTTTCTGTCACATTATAAGAGCAGCCAGAGTTTTGTGTTGGGGAGGATGCAATAAATAGATTAGCACCGTGCTGAACAAAACAACGAAGACATCTGAAAGTCTCTACCTATGAGAAGAGGGGGGGGTGTGCCTTTCCTCCAATCAGCTGTCTTGGTTGTATGCCCAGGCTTCTCTGCAGTGATTAGCAGGAAGAGAAAAAATTCTAGCCTGAACAGTACTTTCTAAAGGATAAATACAGATGAAGACAGAAGATATGCATGTAAAACGTATATAGGGAGATTTGTTTCATCCCTGTGTATCATCTGAGGCTGTTCACTTCACTGGGTACATATGAAGGTTTACATCCACTTTAAGAGCTGGTTGCATTTTTGGCAGATCAACAGGTATTTTTCTGTATTTGCGGGATCTTTAAATGGATAAAACATGGGGAAATGAGCATGTATTGCAGAGATCTACTGCATGTTTTTATTTTTGCCCTAGCATACATTTTAATTAATGTTTATACCCGTATCTGGTACTTCTCAGAGATCATAGTACTCTCCCTGACAATGCATTCATCTGCCCTTCTTTCTAGGAGGACGAAGCCATATTTGTTCAGGCATCATCCAGTGTCACCATTTACTTCCTTGACTAAGATGGGATGGCACTGTCACTTAAATCTTAAAGTGGCTGTAAAGGCTCAAGTTTTTTTACCTTCATACATCCCCCCCCCCCTCATGCAGCCCCCCCCCAATACTTACCTGAGCCCCATCTCGGCTCATCGGGGACTCTCATTCCTCATTGACTGAGGCAGCAGCGAGACTGGACATGCAGAGTCGCGGCTCGGGAGCGAGCCTGCTTGGGCGGGTACTAGGCAGGAGGGATGGGCCAGGAGCGCCGGCGGGGATCCGAGAAGAGGAAGATCGGGGCTGCTCTGTGCAGAGTCACTGCATGGAGCAGGTAAGTATAATTTGGAATTTAAAAAAAAATGAAGACTTAGTAGGTCTTGGCAATGTTTACAGATATCTAACACAGATCAGGCCCCTACTTCAGCCTACTCCAGTTACAACGTTGCAGTTTGATCACAGGGGAATAGGAGACTGGAAGTGTTTCCTCCTGCCTGAAGCAGGCTGGTGACATCATCTCAGTCTAGGCAAGCAAACTTGACGGAAGGTTATTGACTACTTTTTAATGGTAAAAGGCACAGCTTTTTTTTTCTTCTAAAACCGTGCGAAATGTCAGGGATTTATTCATGCAGACTTGTAAAGTGACGGAAGTCACTCGAGGATGCCAAGCAGTTGGGGGAGGGGAAGTGTCAAATGCCATGTTTGTTTTAAGCCCCTTTTTGGTTGATCCAGTACCTTCCAGGTTTATCATTCTAAAATGGAAATAATTAGGAGCTGTGTAGATATAATAATTAGGTTAGCATGGAAACCCATAGAAACAGGAATACAAGTGCCATGTAGGTTTAGGAGAAAGGTATGGTTCATAGTTATTTTTGGCTTTTCAGCAAAAGCATTAATATTTTCACCCATGAGGTAGCTGCACTGTAGCATAAAGCAAATAATCCAGGTTCTACCTCCTGGCTGGAATGTCTGTGTTTTGTCTATGAGCCTCTGAGAAAGCTTTTCCTCCATGCTGCTTGTTACATGACCCTGTCTCGTAGCTTCATTTACTAACTGTGGCTGACAGACCTCTTTACCCCAGGCATTTCTCAGTGACGTCACCAGACGAGAGAGCGCTGGTTTTATTATATTTCTTTATTTATTTAATTTGCGACATGTCGTTTATGAAAGTCGTTGGTTTCTCTTATGAACTATTGCATAAAGATGACTCATATTTCTATTGCATCATCACCTCTGTGTCTGGTATGATGTGGTCCTGCTCCTTACTTATATTTCATCTTCACCGATCTTCTAAAGAAGACTTTTTCATTCAGCACTATGTTGTGGTTTGTATTTTTATGTACAGCCCTGCAAGGCAGTGGCATGAGAAAGGGCTCTTGCACATGTGTACGTAAGCCCAGTTGTTCCTCTCCCTGCGGATCCCAGGTACTGCCTACCACCCATAGACATGAATGGCTGTGCACTGCTGTATTCTAGGTATAAAATGGTACTCACATCAACACATTTCTATTTTTGCATACGCCCAAATGCTACAGTGCCTTGAAAAAGTATTCATAGCCCTGTGTCTGAATGGATACACAGAGCTCTGACTTGGCTTGGGTGACCCCATAGAAAGCTGTTGGCTGAGGGGGCCCTTGATAGGATGGAGGGGCCAGGAGCAGCAAAGAGGGACCCGAGAAGAGGAGGATCCAAGCTGTTCTGTTCAAAACTAACTGCACAGAGGAGATAATTATAACATGTTTGTTATTTTAAAAAAACACCAACAGGCCAGATTTTAAGTATTAACTTGGGGAGATGCAGACTAGAACACTGCAATCACTGAGCAGCAAATGATATCACCTGTGATGTATTTAAGTTATCCTGCAAACCTGGCCTGTTGGGGTTCCCGAGGACCGGAGTTGAGAACCACTGTCTTAGATGGAGAGCATCTGTGAACAGCAATTTTCAAGTCTTGCCACAGATTCTCAATTGGATTTAGGTCTGGACTTTGACTGGGTCATTCTAACACATGAATATACTTTGGTCTAAACCATTCCATTGTAGCTCTGGCTGTATGTTTAGGGCCGTTGTCTTGCTGGAAGGTGAACCTCTGCCCCAATCTTGAGTCTTTTACAGAATCTTAACAGGTTTTCTTCTAAGATTGCCCTGTGTTTGACTCCATCCATCTTCCCATAAACTCTGACCAGCATCCCTGTCCCTGCTTAAGAAAAACATCCCCACAACATGATGCTGCCACCACCATGTTGTGAGGATGGTGTGTTCAGGGTGATGTACAGTTTTATTTTTCCGCCACTCATAGCGTTTTGCTTTTAGGCCAAAAAGTTCAATTTTGGTCTCACCTGACCAGAGCCCCTTCTTCCACATGTTTGCTGTGTCCCCCACATGGCTTCTTGCAAACTGCAAACGGGATTTCTTTCAACAATGGCTTTCTTCTTGCCACTCTTCCATAAAGGCCAGATTTGTGGAGTGCACGACTAATAGTTGTCCTGTGGACAGATTCTCCCACCTGAGCTGTGGATCTCTGCAGCTCCTCCAGAGCTACCATGGGCCTCTTGGCTGCTTCTCTGATTAATGCTCTCCTTGCCCGGCCTGTCAGTTTAGGTGGATGGCCATGTCTTGGTAGGTTTGCAGTTGTGCCATACTCTTCCCATTTTCGGATGATGGATTGAACAGCGCTCTGTGAGATGTTCAAAGCTTGGTATGTTTTTAATAACCTAACCCTGCTAAACTTCTCCACAACTTTATCCCTGACCTCTCTGGTTTGGTCCTTTGCCTTCATGATGCTGTTTGTTCACTAAGGATCTCTAATGAACTTCTGAGGGCTTCACAGAACAGCTGTATTTATACTGAGATTAAATTACACACAGGTGGACTCTATTTACTAATTAGGTGACTTCTGAAGACAATTGGTTCCACTAGACTTTAGTTAGGGGTATCAGAGTAAAAGGGGCTGAATACAAATGCATGCCACACTTTTCAAATATTTATTTGTAAAAAATTTGGAAAACCATTTATTGTTTTCCTTCCACTTCACAATTATGTGCCACTTTGTGTTGGTCTATCACATAAAATCCCAATAAAATACATTTACGTGTTTGGTTGTAACGTGACAAAATGTGGAAAATTTCAAGGGGTATAAATACTTTTTAGAGGCACTGTACACCTATGTTTAAGTGAGTACTGCTATATACCTGGAATACAGCCTGGCATGGTCATTCATGTCTAGAAGTGGCTGCATGCAGCACCTGAGTTGTCTCAGCAGGAAAGGGGGGAATGCGGGGATTTATGATGCAAGGTGCTCAGAGCCCCAAAAAATGTTCTATTTTTTGCATACGCACGTACTGTGATACAATTTCATTTGGTGGTCATTTTTGTTATTGAAAACCCAAAATTACAAAAAGTTAAAATACAAGTAGCTCATATTTTTATTTAATTTGGGAATATCTGGTGCTGCAGCTATTCTGGTCAAAAGTCATGCAGCTTTTATGCATGATGACTTTTTATGCAGATCGATAGAATTTCAAACGAAAATTCTCAGGAATAGTCTTAGGAAAATTTGTACAAAAATTCTCAGAACATTAATTTGTTGTTTGAAAGATTTTGTTTGCTGTTAATATTGGATTTTGGAATGAATAGACTTTAGCAAATGAAAACCACAAAAATTTTCCAACCTGCGCCTTCAAATTTTCTCTTCACTGCGGTCAAAAACAAACATCAATTTGACCCTTTAATGATTAGAAAAACAAACAAGCATTCTTAAAACATTCTTTTTCTAAGATTTTTCGTTCAAAACTCTACCCATCTTTATCAAGCTTAAAGTGGCTGTAAACCTTTGTTTTTTTCTTTTTTCACAAAAATAACAAGCATGTTAAACTTACTTGATCTGTGCAAACGTTTTGCACAGAGCAGACCCAATCCTTTTCTACTGGGGTCCCCCACTGGTTCTCCAAGCCCCTCTTCTTCATGGAGTGCACCCAAGAAAGGCTGCTTTCCCTGGGGGCTCCCAAGTTGCAGCCATTGACAGACAGTGGGACTTGGCCCCGCCCCCACTCCCGTGTCACAGGATTTGATTGACAGCAGCAGGTGCCAATGGCTCCTGCTGCTATCAGTCTGTCCAATGAGAAGAGAAACAGCGGCTGTAGCTGCGCTCGAGCACATCGCTGGATCGGATCAGGCTCAGGTAAAATAAAAGGGGGGGGGGGGTCTGGGGGGAAGCTGCAGCACAGAAGGTTTTTCACCTTAATGCATAGAATGCATTAGGGTGAAAAAACTCAAGGTTTTACAACCACTTTAAGAGTAATATCCCAAATGAGGACACAGACAGCAATATAAATTTGACAGCGGTTCTAACCCCTCTGTACTCTATCCAAAGGAAAAAATTTGAACGTCAAATCAGTATTAACTTACAGTAATCGGTGAATAAATAGCTCAAAATATGTGCTATAAATATTCTACACTGTCTCTTTAACAAGATGCATTATACCGGCAGCATATACTCTAGTGCATTTATGACCCCTAGAAATAGACTGCACCAAAAAGTATGAATATTTCTTTGGTAGTCAATGCTTCCATGGCCTGATTTCACAAGCATGTTGGGTTGTGTGTTACTACTGAAAGGTATGCTATGCCATATAACTTGTAGGCCAGACATAAAACTGTTGCAATACCGTTTTAGGTAGCACCCTAATGCACCTACCAGCGAGTGCCCCACTATGTACATGCACTAGGACAAACATCCTCCTTCATAACAAGCCAGAAAGACCTCCTACTCTCAAGATCCATCGTCTCCTCCTCCCATGCTCATCTCCAGAGCCTCTCCCATCCTCTGGAACTCTCTACCTCAACCTGTCCGTCTATCTCCTTCTCTTGCTACCTTCAGGCAATCCCTGAAAACTCATCTCTTCAGGGAAGCCTATCACACCTCCAACTAATCTTTTACCACTTCCATCAACTAATTTCCCACAGTTAGAACCTTTTGTACCACCTGCCCCACCCATCAGATTGTAAGCTCTTCTAAGCAGGGCCATATTAATCCTCTTGTATTTTATTGTATTGTCTCCCTTTTACATTGTAAAGTGCTGCGTATACAGTTGGCTCTATATAAATCCTGTATAATAATAATAATAACTTTTGCTGAAAGTTGAAAGTCTAAGTAGGTATTGAGTTTGGGCAGCAGGCAACGTAAAATCATCATATCAACCTCTCACCCTGTTCTTGTGTGTTTTTACAGCACTGGAGTCGGTACATGTAGCTGCCCTATTTCCAGACCAGTGGGTGAAGCCAAGTCTGTGTTCTTTTATTTTCTGAGAAATGAACAAGCTTCTGGTTAAAAAAAAAAAAACTTAATAAAAAACCTGCACCTCTGATTTACTGTGAAAAGTTTAAAGAGGTAGAGCCAGCTATTATAAAATGAAGATAATGGGAACCAAGCCCTCTATGGGATAGACACTGAGAGCTGCTTCTCGTAGTTTGCATTTTCCCAGGCTAATGCAACCTTCATAAGCTCTGCACCAGTGAGATTATATACTGTATTGTCGTTGAATTCCACTGTGTGATGAATTGGAAGGGAAGTCTCATTAACATCTGCTTCAGTAAATCTACGAACACATTACATTAATTATAATTAAAAGTGAGATGTGGATTTTTATCTACGAGACACACGCACAGGTTTCTTGGGTCAACTGTTACTATTTTAAAGGAATGCAACTGCCAGTTGCAGCTTTGTTCAGAACTGCCCTCATAAAGAATTACGATCCCATAAGATACAAAGGTCTTTAACAATGCAATGTGCTGTGTGAAGTTACATAAAACAACCAATTAGGAATTAGTTCTGATTAGGCTGACTAGACTAAGCTGCTGAGAGCTGATATTTGGTTGGTGGCAGTGGATAAATGTACCCAGAGACCGATCAGGAGGCAGTTGTCATGTCTGCGAAAAGCAGCAGAACCCCCAGCTAACCTTGGGATTATAGTCAACTGGTCAGGTTGACTTTTTCCATGCGGTTCACTATAACTTCCAAAAGATAAGACCACACAGGAATGTGCTGGTACTCAGTTTTAAGATACTCAATGATGCAAGAACAATGGTTCTTCAATCTGGGCCTTGAAAAAAAAACTGGTTGCCACTACTCTCGATTAACAGGTTTGCAAGGCACCCACACTAGTGACACTTCTACGTAGAAAACTGGTGACTCCTGTATTGAGGGTGACAAAAGGGCTTGCTAATACCTTTAAACCAGGCCTTGGATAGTGGTCTTATTGACTGTAGAACAAACAATGGCTTTGGAAACTCTCGTATATAATAATATGGCGTTGAAATAGTCAATGTTGGTTTTTGTACCCGCTTACCATTGGGATTAGAGGGTGATAAAAAAACAGTTGAGCTGCATTTTTACCTCCTCCCAACTGCTCCCCATTGATGCGTAATTAAACTAATAAAAAAAATGTTGACAGGTAGGATTTTTATGACAGAAGAGACCCCTCTTTGTCATAAACACTTCTCCCTGCCTGTCAGTGTTAATGTGCACTGAGCCGCATATGCACATCTAAGCACCCCCTCTGCTGTGATGATGTAACTCCCATGTGAATGCATAAGGGGGTGATGTCATCCTGGACTGGCGAATCAAGCAGCCGAAGAGTCCCAACCCGGAGGGAAGACTCGGATAAAATGCAAGTCCCCGTGACAGCGGAAGGCACTGACATCACATTGCTGAAGGGGATCAGATAAGTCTACCATAATGTGCTAACATGCAATGCATAGTACATTATGGCATAAAGGTCCTAGGGGCCATTTTTTTAAATGTTTGCATGCGAGGGTTTAATTCTGCTTTAAGTTACAAAGGCAGTGAAAGGTAGTGTACGCATGCTGTGGGCATGATTAAATAAATTATCCCCCTGTCAACTGAATGGAGCTGAGGACCTCCCGTCAGAGGGTGACACCAGTATGAACGAGCCCTTAGGCACGTGCCTAAAGGCAGCAGAGTGGCAACTTTTACCTGTATAATTATTGGTCACACAAATTTTTACCACCATTAGCATGATTAGTCTTCACATATTAACATTCTAAGCCAAATTAGGACCAGGAAAACTAAGAAATGTTTTGTAAAAAAGAGGTGATCCTATTAGGGCCGGTTCACAAAGGGGCGATCCGACTTCAGGGGCAACTCAAAGCCGCCCCACACAGCATGACTTCATCGTGGCTTGCAAACGACTTCTGTAATGGAAGTCAATGCAAGTAACTTGAAGTCACCCCCAAAGTACTACAGGAACCTTTTTTCTAAGTCGGAGCGACTTGAGTCGCTCCTATTAGAGCGGTTCAATTGCACTGCATGGAACATGACATGGAACATGAACTCTTAGCTATGGTGCTGAATTTTGTGTACCGTATATACTCGAGTATAAGCCGAGTTTTCCAGCACATTTTTGTGCTGAAAAAGGCCCCCCTCGGCTTATACTCAAATCAGTGTCTGTGGGTGATGAGTAAATTCACATTGCACAGAGCGCGCTGCTTCTAAGAGCCACTCTGTGCATGAAATTGTGACCTAATTACATTGGAATGCAGAGAATGCAGAGAGAGCTGTCAGATTTTCAACTCGATGTCGGGAGGTGGGCGGGATGTGGGGGTGTTAGCTGTTCAGTCCCGCCCACCTCCTGATCTCAGTGAAGACTCTCTCTGCATTCTCTGCATTCCAGTGTAATTAGCTCACAGTTTCATGCACAGAGCGGCTCTTAGAAGCAGTGCGCTCTGTGCTTTGTGAATCTACCATACTCATCTCTTCTGCCAGTGCCAGCCAGTACCATCCAGTGCCAATCAGTGCCACCTGCCAGTACCATCTAGGGCAGGTGGTAATGGCTACAATACCTGTGTTCTGGCTACAATCCCTGTGTAATGGCTGTGTCCCTGTGTTCTGGCTACAATCCCTGTGTTCTGGCTGCTGCATTTCCCACCCTAGGCTTATACTCGAGTCAATAACTTTTCCCAGTTTTTTGTGGTAAAATTATGTGCCTCGGCTTATATTCGGGTCGGCTTATACTCGAGTATATACGGTACTTACAAGCCCCAGTGCTGAAAATGCAGCTTCATAAATATTATATTATTTACAGATATTTATTTTTCAATGTGCATACAATACAAGGCCTATTTCATTTTGTAGTGTGTTTACAGTAAAACAAAAATGGTGTTAAGGCTTATATCCATCTTTTTGAATATTAAATGGAAAAATTGATTGTGGGTAGCTGTTTGTGGTTTGGCTCCCCCACGGTCATCATATATGTCTCTGGCAGTGCAATTACGGCCTTTATTTCCATAGTCTGCCCACCTGCTTTCTGCCATATTCATTATATGGGGTGTACAGAAGGAGCATTGTGGGTTTCAGCATTAAATAGGGCATTTTATATACAATTATATAGATTCGACCAAAATGAGGGACAAATGAGGAGCAAAGAGGGACAAAGGGACTTTTTTCCAAATTTGGGACAGTCCCTTGAAATCAGGGACAGTTGGAAGTTATGTAGATCTGTACTGTGAAGCAAATGCTTTGCTGAAGTCTTGTAGTTATTGATACTCTCTAAGCTCCCGATTCACACTTGAGCGTGAGTACTTTCCGTTGATACCAAAGCTTGCTTTGTAGTTTTGTAAACTGTTTTTTTGGGTGTTTTCAGACTTGAGTGTCTTTGTTTTAACAAACGGTGAGCAAGTTGCTAGATGGGGGGGACAGGCACTAAATCGCGTAAAAAATATGTGCTAAACACATTTCGAGCACTCCCATTGAAGTCTCAAGTGAGAAGATGCTCAGGTGTGAACAGGTACCATTGAACATATTGTAAATCATGATGGTGAGCATAGAAGTGCTTTGGGAAACGTCCTTCAAATCTCTCAGGTATGGTTTTTCAGCCAACATCAGAGAGAACTGGGAGGGTATTGGTAGTGTATGTCAAGCACCACCTTTTGAAAAAAATTAAAATAAATGCATCCATATTGCAAAAAGAAAACACATGCATATGTTATTTATTTCGTATTTAAGCCTGCAAAGTATTGCAACCATAATCGGTGGATCGCAGGGTAGAATGCTGTGGCTCCTGCAGAATTCTTCTCTAGCTCATTTGCGTCATGTGCGTACTGGGATATGGACCTTACCTTCAGAGCTGGAAGAAGAACCATGTAGGGGACTGTGGAAACATTAACATGACATGAAATACGGTCAGAAAGGTATTGTTACCTTTTAAGCCTTTGGACATCTTGTTTTTTTAGTATAAAGTTTTTCACTGAGGCCAGATTCACACTGGGTGTATGTACGTTTTAGCCACGGTCCCATTGACTTCTATTAGGTTGCACGTTTTTGTGGTGTTTTCTGAAAGTGCACCAAAGATGCGGTATGCAGGACTTTTAGTGCACTTTCAGAAAAGCGTTATTAAGGAGAAGTCAATGGGACCGCAGCTTAATAGGCAGCGCACCAGTGTGAACCCAGCCTAAGGGACTTAAAGAAGGGGTAAATACGCAATCTACATCTTAAGTTTTCACAAGTGTAGGCATGCCTGCAATTCATTTAGGTAGTTAAGCCATAGAAATTTACAAGCTTTTTGTTTTAATAGCAGTGCAAGGGAGTGTTTTTATATAAGCACAGCAAAACACCTGAAATAACCTCATCATAACATAACCCCTTTTCAATTAAATTTCAACCAAAAAGTTGAAAAACCAATGACTATTTTACCTACTTTTTGCAAGTTTTCTGCACTAAAATAATTTGCAAATCATCTTTGGCTTTGTACACATACTCAAAGCAGAGGTGCATTTAGCATCCATTATTATTATACAGGAGTTAAATATACACCATTCCAATGAGTCACCGCACTCTTTCTAGATGTCACAAACATCTTCTGACAATTCTCCTCTACTCAGGTTCCTCGCCAGCACTCCTGGCCCCTCCCTCCTGCTGAGTGCCCCCACAGCAAGCAGATTGCTATGGGGGCACCCGAGCCAAGCCACAGTTATTTCAGACAGCCATGGCCCGGCCCCTCCCTTCTCTCTCCTCAATGGCTCACTAACTTTGATTGACAGCAGCGGGGGCCAATGGTGCTTCACTGCTGTCTCAGCCAATGAGGAGGGAGAGTCCTGGACAGTCTCTCGTGAAACATCGCTGTATAGAGATGGGCCCAGGTAAGTCTTAAGGGGGCTGAGTGGGGCTGCTGCACACAGAAGGCTTTTTATTTTTATGCATAGAATGCATTAAGATAAAAAACATTCTGCCTTTACAATTACTTTCAGACTTGTGTCTGAACACACCTGATCGATCAACTTCGGTACAATCAGTCTGCTGGACTTGTTTCCGATTAACGCAAACGTCTGCTATAGCCGCTAGCGATAATTACTTTCTCCCACCAGGAGAAGACAATGTCTCGACAGAAGGGATTTCCCTCTTTTGATGGGGGAATTGTACGAATTTCTTTCCAGCAACCCATGGTAGCAGGAAAGAAATTCGCACCATCTATGGCCAGCCATAGTCAACTAAAATCTCCTGTACATTTTAATTGACTAAAATGGAATGGGTTTAGTTAAATTGTAATGCATTATTTAAGCATTTCTCTAGAATTTACAGACTTATTATATACTCCTGGAATAAAAATTGAATAACATGTTATTGTTTATGGTATTAAGGTTTGAACATAAACAGATTTAGCCATTGTGATATATAACCAGTGTTAATTTTAACATCAAATTTTAATTTAGTTTTAGTTATAGTCTTTTGACCAAAATGCTGTTTTAGTCATATTTTAGTCATCTGAATTGTTTTAGTTTTAGTCGTATTTTATTTGACTAAATTAACACTGCAACAGACACATATCAGGAATTTGAAATGTTGGGGTAACATATTCTTAAAGTGAAGTTCCATTTTGTGACACACTATAGTAAAATTAGATTATAAAATGCAATATATAGTATAAATGCACCATATTAGTGAAGGATATCAATAATTGTTTTACGTAAGGGAAAATGTAGCAAGCCTCTTAACATTTTACATTATCATTGGTATGGGAATGCTAAGTACATTGTACAGGATGTAGACTTTCCTGTCCTTTTCTTTCAGGAACATGATGATAATGGTATTTCAGATATGGAAAGACCCAGGAGACAGTCTGGGTTTCAAAGTCCATGAACCTTTGCATCCTCAGATCAGAAAGATCTACTCCACCCCGCTAAGAAACTGCAGATGAGATAGCATGTTGCAGCGGGACAAATGAGAACAAATGCTGTTTGTCTTTTGTTAGGAATGTATTAGTAAGCCTCCACTCACTCTGGTGCGATTTATCATGCGTTTTGAGGGTTCCAAATCGCATGACAAGTTGCACCCCATGGCCAGCAATGGAACTGTTCATATTGTCGCGCCTCATGTCACAGCGATTATGAAAAAGGTTCCTGCACTGTGCGACTTGCATTGACATCTATGCGTGAAATTGCAGAGATGTCGGGAAGCCGCACATAAATTCGCACTGACCGGCGGCTTTGAAATCATGCTGAAGTAGCATACATACTCTAACACACTTTTTCAGGCGTTTCAGATTTTTTTATTTCTGCCCCTCCATGTTAGCTTATGTGTCCATAGGTGTTTAGAGAAGTTTAGAGGAAGGAGCATTTAGAGGCAGAAAAATTTCAATGGCTAGAATAACTTAATATTCGGCCGATGAAATTGCTGAACGCCCAAGTGCTTTGGTGCATTTTTGAAGCTGTTTTTCTCCTGCCAGGACAAAAGCATTTTGAAGAGCCCCAGTGTACATGGGCCCTAAAGGTTCCCATAGAAATTAGGTATTTATCTAATTCTAATCCTATGAATTTCAGGAAGAATGTTGCTTGGCAATTAGATTGCTTCTTAGGCCCCTTTTACACAGGCTTTCTGATCAGGTCCGCCTGTCAGTTTTTCTCGTGGACCTGATCGGAGCCTCCATGGAGCGGCGGATGTCAGCGGTGACATGTCCACTGACACCCACTGCTATCCAATCTGGTCCGTGAAATCCAGACAGATGGTGACCCTATTTTGCATTTGTCTTGGTGGATCAGATGGGATCGGATGAAAATGTATAGGCAGTCCATTTTCATCCGATCTCCCCAGGAGAGAAGGACTCTGACAGGTCCATCTCTGCACAGTGAGTGGAGACGGACCTGTCATTCGCCTGCTCAGCGGAGATCACCGGAGCCATCCCCTGCTGAGCAAAGTGGAGTCCGGCGGGCAGATCACCCGTGTGAAAGGACCCTAATTATCCAGTAATCTGTGGATCAGGTGACAATAATGAAGTCAGGAGGCAACTTCACACCACAGCAGCAATCACTTGCTGATTGACCCATGAGGAAAGGGGGAAAAGGTTATTAGCTGGGTTGGATTTCCTATCCAACATCTATTTCCAGGAGAAAATTGCAGATCCATAAGTGTTGCAAACATGTAATTGCAATGAACTGCTATATTGGTAACCATGTTAATGCATCAATAGGGAAATAGAAATTGCTTGGAAGATTAGTCACATGTACACCCGACTGCCAACTTTACTATTAAAGTTGCCCCTATTTGCTGGGGGCATTCCCATTTGATGGGTCTTTTCCCCAGAATACAATGTCCCTGGTGATATCCCCATGTGGCAGTAGCATACTGCTGGTCTGTCTTGGTCTACAGGGCAAAAAGAGTCCTTAGTATGGCAGTGAGTATGCAGCAGAGGTAAGTGTTGGCACTCAATGTAAACAGATCTCTCCTATACAGCACCGTCTAGTATCCACACACCCCCTTCTGGCTATGTTAATTCACAGGCAGAGTGCGGCTTTGCCCATGAGTGAAAAATGTGGGCATAGCTTGAGTAGTAGAGTGAATGGACTTCCCCATCGGGTCTGCACTTGATTGAATGGCAGCGGTGTGCGGTACTGCCATGTCTGGGGTTTTGTGGGGGGGGGGGGGGGGTAATATGAACTGAATGACAGTGGGCAGTGGTCTTGTGGCATATTGACAGTACTGCTTTGATTTGCAGGAACTATATGTGGGGTCTGTTTATAGTATATAGATCAGGTTTATGGTTGAGTAAAAGAAGACCTGTGGTCTTCTTCTGTGATGATAACTATATAATGGGTGAGGCCTATGGGGCATCTGAACTTGAGTAGTCCCCCTTCAGGTTCACACATGTGGTTGGAGGGCCCTTGCAGGACTTTTGAATCATAGCAGTTTCCTATCAAGTCTACTTTTGTTTTTGACATCTTTGTGGGAATATTGAAGCATGTGCTCTGAGCAGGGATTTTCTGTATTGTAATACAGGTGTGCAACTTCCCTACCAGATCATCAACCAGATAGTATGTTGTCTTCTTCTGCCAAAAAAAACAACGCTGGGACTTTTTTACTCATGGGAAAGCGACAACCCATTTTATCGGCTATGCTTCCAAGTTCTTGGCAGGCGGTGCGCCAGAGATGCTGGATTTTGCTATTTTGTACCTTTGCATTCCCTCCTAATTAGGCATGCATATCTTGTCCTCTTCTTCAAAATCTGTTTATTTTCTCTGCCTCTTTGTTTGGGGTATGTTTAAAATCAAGGTGTATTTTTTTGTGGGAGTGGTTAAAAGTGTGCATGGTCATATGGTGTTGCCAAATATTTCTTTGAACATCTGGTAACCTTATGCTAAGTACACATGGGTTTTTTCATTCAACCCAGTGGGCTGACAGGTTAAGAAAACTGAGAGGTTGCTGTACTAACTAGGTGATGTTAGTGTGGCGATCTCCCCCACTGAGCTATTGTGTTCTGACAGGAGGACGCCCCCCACCAGAACACACTGGGGTTGATGGACTACAACTGGAGAGTGCAAAATCTGGTGCAGCTCTGCATAGAAACCAATCAGCTTCCAGTTTTTTTTGCTAGTTTTAATAAATCAACCCCACTGATCAACATTCACAACCATTGGCTGCAAGTGCTGATCGGATGCTGGTTTTCCAGCATGCCCATTCGATAAAAAGGACTGATTACTGTCGGACAGGCTACTGTACGCACGGCCAAATGTTGGCTGGTTTCTCTTTAATCGTCCAATACTGGCTGATATTTGGCCCATGTGTACTAGCCTTTACTTTACAACTAGGTTTAGACCTCCATAAACACCAGTGTCAAAAAGAGGTTCTATACTGGTACCAAATTTCCCTGGACCCTTGGGCTGCAAATGGTGGACTAATGCCTCGTACACATGGTTCGACGGTCGTATACAACAGGTCGTATGAACGACCGTTGTATGCAAAATCGATCGTTAGTACGCGCGATTAGAACAGCCGATGTACGACGGTCGTACAACAGAAGTTGTATGAGCAGACTAGAAAACTTGGTAGTACCAACAAGCGGTCTTACAACCGTTGTATCGTGTGTACAGAGAAGTAGGTCCAACAAGTTTAATTGTGCAAAACACGCATGCTCAGAAGTCAGGAACAGCCAGACACTAATTACATGCACCTGAACTTTCTCTTTATACGTTCATTATACGACACTACGTTCAGCTTGGTCATACGATTGTGTAGTGCATGTCAGTATGCTAGATACAACAGCCAACATACGATTTGGTCCGTTCGGTCGTACGAGCTTCAAACTTATAATACAGCCTTATAATACAGTATACATAAGAATCATTAGACTACATAGAGGTTTTATTGGCTGAGTGCTGGCACTGCAGTCCAAGTTAATTAGTTCTACTTGTTTTGGAGGTGAATGCATATAAAGGATGGGGTGTTCTACAGAATCTCTTTACACCTAATGGCCTGTACACACAATCAGAAAATCGTACGAAAATACCGCTTTCGAAGCGATTGTATGATAATCTGATCATTAGTGTACAGCTTTCGAGAGCTGATCACGACTGATTTTATCCGATGGGACAAGCTCGAAAATGTTTCTCGTACGATACCAGATCGTACAATTTTCATTTAATCAGTACAGTTGTCATTCAAAAATCCAATACATATACACTACAGCACATTACTTCACTTCCAAATGTTTATTCTGTCGTATGAGTATTTTCGTAATGTTGGTAAACTTCATTTTCGATATGACATTAGCAAAAAAAAACAGACGATCATTCGGCCAATACTCTCATTGTGTGTACCAGGCATTAGGCCCCTTTTAGACAGGTCCACCTGTCAGTTTTTCAAGTGGACTTGATTGGAAGGTCCATTCATCCCTATCGACCAACGGGTGTAGGTGGACTTGTGTCCATTTACACTCGCCTACTTCTGGGTCCAATCAGGCTTGTTAAAAAAAAAAAAAATGGGAATGGACTCAGTCCTCTTCCATTTAGGCAAAGCGGATCAGAGGTAAATGGACTCCATTTACTCCTAGCCGCTCATAGAGTAGAGTGGGCTCTCTCCGTGTCCACTCTGCAAAAACATGTCATCCGCCTGCTCTGCTCCAATCAGCTCTCAGATCCCCTGCTGATCTCGTAGAATCTGCCCCATGTGAAAGGGGCCTAAAAAGTGTCTCGTTTTAAATTGTAACTACTAAGTAAACGATAGCTGATGTAAATGTAGCTTTGTAAATATTACCAGGACAGTTGTAAAATGATGAAAACACACGTGAACTCTGCATGTCAGAAGTGTGGCCCTCAAACAGCGTGATACTGTCAAACAACAGGAAGGATGGCTAATGACACATGTTGAGTAAACACAGCATTATCTCTCCAGGAATGGTTGTACATTTTATCTAGGTCACAGGTAACATGAAGGTCAAAGGTTGACAGGTCATTCCACACTAATCAGGAAAGCAAACATCAGTGAAACCTAGAAGCCTGCTGTATGTCAGACAAGGAGCTACATTCCTGCTTTAAAATGAAAAGCTGCTAAATATTATAACCTTGTCCCCCATGGCCTCGGGATTTCCACTTTAGGTGCATCAAAGACATGAAAGGACCCGTCCTTTCCCCACGTTCACGGGTCATCCGTACACCGATTCCTCACTCATCGACCCTCATCTTCCGGTGTTAGTCGAATAGTTGACCCTTTTGGTTTTTGTCCTGTCTGTCTGAAAGACTGTCAGTCGTCCCAATCCACGGTAGATGATACTGTAGACAGTAGACAGTAAAGTACAGAAACTACGTGGATTTCACCTTTAGGGCTCCGGTACCCCCTGTTCCAATATTATAAATCGTCGAAAAGTAAAATTTCGTCCTTACATCGAGGAACAGACTGTATGTCGTCCGAAGATCCAAAGTGACTACAAACGAAAGGACTAATCACACCTTACTGGACAGTTGGAAACTGGAAGTACAATGGACACTGGATCTATTTTACATGTTGGTAAGGACCTCTCTATTACGACACAAATGAGTTGTACACAGTAATCGGTAGGAAGGACAACAAACTGTCATAGTGCGACAAACTCCCGGTGTGAAGACTGTACGTCTCAAGTGCACACAAAAGTAGTAA
>BLSH010448856.1:1622759-1638482 GCA_018402905.1 Glandirana rugosa | reverse complement strand
GGGTGTATATAGAGCCAGGTTAGGGGTGCATATAGAGCAAGGTCCGGGGTGTATATAGAGCCAGGTTCGGGGTGTATATAGAGCCAGGTTCGGGGTGTATATAGAGCCAGGTTCGGGGTGTATATAGAGCCAGGTTCGGGGTGTATATAGAGCCAGGTTAGGGGTGTATATAGAGCAAGGTTCGGGGAGTATATAGAGCCAGGTTAGGGGTGCATATAGAGCAAGGTCCGGGGTGTATATAGAGCCAGGTTCGGGGTGTATATAGAGCCAGGTTCGGGGTGTATATAGAGCCAGGTTAGGGGTGTATATAGAGCAAGGTTCGGGGAGTATATAGAGCCAGGTTAGGGGTGTATATAGAGCCAGGTTAGAGCGTCCAGCAGGCCACTCACCTGGAACATTATGATCCTCTTGGTGACTGCACGAGGGGGCAGATGGCAGCTCTGTTGCCCGTGGGGCTAGCAGGACTCTCTTCCGTGTACAGTGGAGAGGGGAGGGGCCTCTGACCTGGGCAGCTAATAGGCCGCAGTGTACAAGTGAATTGCTCTGCTTGTACTGAAGAGAGCAGCCGGGTCGGAGGCCCCTCCCCTCTGCACTGTACAAACAGAAGAGACCTTCTAGCCGCATGGAGATCCCTTGCTGGCCGCGACCATGTCTCTTCACAGCCAGGAGCTGCGGCCGGGGTGATCCCCTGGGAAAAAGTCAATTTTCTAGGAAAATAGGGACTGTTGGCACCTATAAACGTCCAGTGTGCATGAGGCCTTAGGGGAGGAGTAGTGTCCCTTCATTGGTATCAGTGGGAGTAATAGTGCCCCAAGGGCCGGATAAAGGCAAGCAGAGGTCCACATTTGTCCCCCTGGCCGCAGCTTGGAGACCCCTGTCCTTGACTATCCATCAACTACAACTTTTTCATTCCTGTGTTATGTGGCTAGCCTAGCTGAACAACCAACTTGCATCTACTTCAACTCCATTGATCAGTGTACTGTACAGACAGGCTTATCACTTCCTACATAAATGCTTTAAGCTGACTAGCAGGTAATCAAAGCACTACACAACAGTAGAGTCATTGCTGCTAGAGATCCCTATAATTAACAGATGACAGTGCGTGTAGTATTCAATTACCACATGAAATTTCTGCAGAGACTATGGTATTTTGTAGTAGTCTTTCAGCCCCCATAATGATAAAACCATATGCTTCTGAAGGATGCTGCCAAGCCTAGATATTAAAAATGAAAAATATGCAATCTGTCAGAGAAGAGCGCATAGTAGATTTGCTTCAATATAACCACCTTCAGTTATTGACATGAAGGTATAAAGGCAGCCTTATGGTGCCCATAGAAATAACATGAAAATTGACAAATCCTGCTCAGTTCAGATGGGGAAAACAAACCGAATGCCTTGTACACACGATGAGAATATCGGACGAATGATCTTCTGTTTTTTTCGTGGTTTTGTTTGCATGCTAGTCTCATATTGAAGAACAATAGGTTACTAAAGTTACCAAAAATTCTCGCACAACAGAATACAACTTGGGAAGTAATGTAATGTGTTGTAATATATTCTTTTGTTTCCAAGCATGCGTGGTCTTGGTCTTCTGATTTTTTTTTCAGTCACATATTGCACTGGTTAACCACTTATGGACTGGAAGGATTTTCCCATTCCGGACCAGGCCATTTTTTGCGATATGGCACTGTTTTTTTTGGTGGTATTTGATCACCTCTGCGGTATTTATCTTTTGCGCTATAAACAAAAAAAGTGATCATTTTGAAAAAAAACATTTTTTTTTACTTTCTGCTATAGTACATATCCAAAAAATATATATATATAAAAAATGTATTCATCAGTTTAGGCCGATATATATTCTTCTACATAAATTTGGTAAAAAAAAAAATCGTAATAGGTTTATATTGCTTGGTTTGTGCAAAAGTTATCACGTCTACAAATTATGGGATAGATTTAGGGACTTTTATTTATTTATTTTATTGTTTTTACTGGCAATGGCGGCAATCTGTGATTTTTAGCGGGACTGTGACATTGGGGCAGACAAATCTGACCCCAAATGACACTTTTTGGGGACCAGTGACATTATTACATTGATCAGTGCTATAAAAATGCAGCGATCAATGTAAAATGACACTGGCAGGGAAGAGGTTAACACTAGGGGGCGATCAAGGGGTTAAGTGTGTTCCCTGGGTGTGTTCTAACTGTAAGGGGGATGGGCTTACTGGGACATGACAGAGATCACTGTTCCCGATGACTGGGAACAGAAGATCTCTAGAACAAAAGACAATCCTCCTGCGATCAGATGTATTGTCCCAAAAGGAGATGTAGTAGTATAATTGAATGGCTGAATAAATGGATGCAAGTCTTCCTCCACACACAAGGTCTTGCAGACCTTCTCAGGACCATAGGCATCCAAAGGTGCTAAGAGACAACGAGAAAACAAGAGAAGGGCACGCTAACCTAGTGCAATTCCTTTAAAATATTTCTTGAGAGTAAAGTGACAAGAAATATGCTCACAAACATAGATGATTTAAAAGCCTATCAGAACCACGATATGAGCAAAATGCCTCCAAATCTGCAAGGAGACCAGAACGCGTCCATAGCAGCCAAGCTAATGCGTTTCCAGGGCGAACCCTCTTCTTCAGAGCCTCTTTTTGTCGCTTTACTCTCTGTCTAGATTCACAACAGTCCAGTGTGAATTCCAGCCTTATTGTCCATGAGAAGGACAGAGGCTGCTGTTCAGCGGCTCCTGTCCATTCTCAATGTGAATCAGCTGATCAGGGGAGGTGCATTGAAGAGGGGGAGAGAATCCCCGTTCATACGGAACACATCTGCATGTCAGATGAGTTCCCATTGAACATAATGGGCTGGGAATTCGCACCGCACTGCACAGAAAACGCACACGTTTTCTCTGCAATGCGAACTGCGAATGCACCGCACCTATGTGAACTGGACACATTGAAAACAATGTTTTTTCAAATGTCCTGCAAATTGGATGCGGTGTAAGCCACATCCAATTCACATAGGTGTGAACCCAGCCTCAAGAAATATTTTAAAGGAATTGCTCTAGGTCGGTGCGCCCTTCTCTTGTTTTCTTGTTGTCTCTTAACCACTTGAGCCCCGGAAGGTTTTCCCTTTAGGGCCAGAGCACTTTTTGCGATTCGGCACTGCGTCGCTTTAACTGACAATTGCGCGTTCGTGCGATGTTGCACCCCAACAAAATTTGCGTCCTTTGTCCCCAGAAATAGAGCTTACTTTTGGTGGTATTTGATCACCTCTGCGTCATTTCTGATCACCGCTATAAACAAAAAAAGCGACAATTTTGCAAAAAAAAAAAAAAAAATTTTTTTTCTTAATTTTTACTAAAATAAAAATCCAAAAAAAAAATAAAAAAACATTTTTTTCATCGGTTTTGGACGATTTATATTCTTCCTCATATTTTTGGTTAAAAAAATTGGCATTTATTGATTGGTTTACGTAAAAGTTGCCACGTTTACAAATGATGAGAATTAATTTATGGGGTTTTTATTTCTTTTTATATGTTTTACTAGTAATGGCGGTGATCTGCGATTTTTAGCGGTACTGCGATATTGTGGCGGACATGTCGGACCATTTTTACACTTTTTTGGGACCATTGGCATTTGTACAGCGATCAGTGCTATGAAAATGCACTAATTACAGTGTAAATGCCATTGGCAGTGATGGGGTTAACCTGGAGGGGGCGCTCTAAGGGTTAACTGTGTTCCCTGAGTGTGCTCTAACTGTATGGGGGCTGGGCTGGCAGAGGGAGGGGAGTGATTACGGCTACCATATACAGGAAGCCTGTGATCACATTCCCTCCTCCTCTGTCAGAACGGAGATCCGTGTTTACATACACGGACCTCTGTTCTGTCGCTTGAGGGGGGTGATTGTGGGTAGCCGTCGGCGTTCGAGTCCGCCCTGCCCGCTCCCTGGCCTCCCCGCAACACAGTGAGCGTGCCTCCAGCGGCGCGCGTGCTCACAATGCTCATTATCACGGCCGCCGTCAAGCCGGCGGTTTGCAATAATGAACCACTTTGCTGCCGCCAAGCCACGGCGGGCGGTCGTCAAGTGGTTAACAGAAGATCTCTGCCATGCCATCTGGCGGAACAGGGATCCGCCTGGTTTACATAGGCAGATCCCTGTTCTGCCTCTGTACACGGCAATCGCGCGTTGCCGGCGGACAACGCTATACCACATGCACAAACCGAGGTACAGCGATGGCGGTTCGCTCTATCTGACCACCTTGCCACAGTATAAACAAAAATAGTTTGTTCTGGTATCGTATGAGAAAAGTTTTTATGTTTGTCCCTTCAGATAATTTCACATTAACTGTCTTGATCGGCTCTCAAAAGCTGTGCACTAACAGATTACCATACGGTTGCTTTGAAAGCGGTGTTTTTGTCTGATTTTCTCATCGTGTGTACTAGACATTAGTCTTGGGGCACCCGTCCTTATCAGGGTGGATATGTTACCCTGGATGACTCTTCCCAGAACAAGAATCAATCTGCCACATTTGATTTCAACTTGACTGTATTACTTTCTCTTCGAGGTAACTGGACCCTGGCAATGTCTTTCTGCCCTCTCCAATCTGAGCATGCATGTTTTTTCAGAAAAACTATTTTAGGTCTGTTTGCAATGTAACGTATGGGTAGCTTTAGACACAAAAATATGGAGACTAAAACTGTACAAAGACAGGTCAATAAAGTACTGTAGGCTGCAACATTAAACTTCGTTTTACATGCAAGACAACCTTGGGTTACCATAGAGATGCATGCTAGCTTTTTATGTTTCAGACAGAGATGGCTTGTATGGCCGTTCAGATATCCCTGACCTGATTAGGACTGTATCTGCTGGCAGCAAGCTGTGATCATTTCATAAGCAGGTGCATTTTATTCTTGTCTAATAGATTAACTGATCTATGAATAGCCCAATTGTGGCTGCCCCTTTTTCAATTCAATTGCTTGATAATCTGCTTATTTCAGTAACCGGTCTATGGAAACCAAATAGTGTGTGGATATTTTTAAGGTTGACTTGAAAACAAGACAATCACGGTGGAGCGTTTTTTGATTGTTTTCAACAGTTGTGTAGCATGCGAGCTAAAACCAGCCAATTTTTTCATCGCTTTTTTCAAAGGCTTTCATAGCGTGAAGATAAAAAATCAAGAAAATATAGTGTGAAAATGAACTCAGTTTCATCATTTGAAGAAAATAAAAAAAAGCAAATGTGCTTGGCACATCAAAAACAATTACCTAAAATACAATGAAAAATTTTGATCAAGTCTAAAATGTTGATGTGCGTGGCCAGCATAAAGATAGATATAGGAATGTGATCAGATGGGCAAGGTGCTAGCCAACCTCCGCTCCAGGTATTGTATGATATTTCATGTATGGCCTATGAAGAAGAGCAGGGAATCTGCATTGCAGTCACCTCCAGTTCCAGCTCATCAAGGTGAAAAATAAAAGCAATTGGACAGAATTTTACAATATGTGTGATTGCTTCTCCTAACTAGAAGCCTTGATTGGCAGTGTCTGCTGATTAACCCATAGGTATTCAATCCTCTCTTGAGCTGGACAAAAATAGCTGGATTGAAAACTTGTCATCTAATGTCCATGGGTCCTGTAAAGTCTTTTTTTTAGTTGTGGATCGGGTGGGGAAGAATTAAGCCAGTTATAGCCGGTTCAAATCCCGTACGGTTCAGCAGGGACCGGCCAAGATTCAAACCATGTATGGGGAGGCTGAATGTAACCAAGTTGATCAATCAGTAAAACCAGCCTGCTGGATTTTACATGAGATTATTGCAAGTGGCTGTTATAGCCGCTAGCAATAATCACTGGCTTGACAGGACACAATGATTTGGCAGGAGGGATTCCTGCATCAACATGGTCTGTGTTGATGGGGGAATCAAGTGAATTTCTAGATATACTAAGTTGCTGATTTCCTACTTCCTGTAGTGTGCAAAAAAGGAAATAAAAAAGGAGCATCTCCCTCCTCTCCTACACTATCCTCCTCGGAAACAGTTATTAATGGATTTTTGCCAATGTATAAGTTGATGTATATTAGTAGGAACTGTCCCCGGAAGTATGACAAATATGGCAACCATGGGTGGGTTCTGCATGATCTTGTCTCTGTGGGACAATCTTGTTTATCACTCCTCTGGTTATTGTGTACTACTGACTGTATATATACTGTTGTGGATAATACTCTCTATCGACCTGGTGTTGGAACGACTCCTTCTGTGTCTAGACAATTGTTACCCTATATGCCTGTTGTATATGTCTTTATCATCTTTTTTCAATAAAGAGCAATTCTCTTTGTTAAAAAAAAAAAAAATCCGGCGTGCATGGAGCACGGTGCTGTAACTATATGTAGCACCCCCATAGTTAAGGGTGCTTTTTGTAAGTAGATTTTTGTTAGGAGAGGTAAATTTTCCCAGGCCTGGGTGTTTTGATCTGGGAGAGGTATTGGTTTTTACTGACCATAAAAACCATAAAAAAACCATATGCTGTGAGGATACGAGATGTGCAGCACCTGAAACTACGGATACTGGAAGCCTGTGCTAGCATTTCTCCTGCGGTGTTGCTATCAGTGTGTGAACAGTGGGAGAAGAGGGTTGCATTGATAATCCAACACAATGGGCAGCACATTGAACACATTTTATAAGTGGTCAGAAACTTGTAAATAACTCATGAAAGAATAAAGTTACGCTAAAACCAAGCACACCATTGTTTTTCTTGTGAAATTGCCAATAAGTTTGATGTGTCACATGACCCTCTTCCTATTGAAAAAACAAAAGTTGGATTCAAAATGGCCGACTTCAAAATGGCCGCCATGGTCACCACCCATCTTGAAAAGTTTCCCCCCTCACATATACTAATGTGCCACAAACAGGAAGTTAATATCACCAACCATTCCCATTTTATTAAGGTGTATCCATATAAATGGCCCACCCTGTACAGTAAGGTGTATTTTGATTGGTTGCTAGGAACTGCTGTTCTTTGTTCTGAGTCCTGTTTATTGAATAAGGTTTTGGGTTGCTATACCCGTTGGTCCCTCATAAGCCTAAACAGAGGCATAATATTGGACATGGGTGATGGATAATGAAAAAACATATAGATTGAATAGGCTTTAGTCCTCCAATAGTGGTCTGTCACGGTAGAAAGAACAGCTGAGTATTCTGGGATTATACATCTGTCAGCGAGAGCGAAATGTCATCATGTGACTTGACGCATGCAGCATGGTGTCTTATTGCTGCTCACTTTTATTTAAAGGACCAAATGAAAAGTCTGCTTTGACTCAGTAATATGTGCCTGATTAAAAATCTTTACTTGCATTATAAAATACACACCAAAAAATAAATAACCCTTTTCTAACTTTAATATAAGCAGGGTTTACTCTTGTTCAAATCCACAGTTATAACATGCTGAGCAAGAAATGGGGCTATACCTAATAGTTAAAGTTGAACTTCAGACAGATAAAAGGAAAACAAATTAATGCAGCTCTGTATTCATTAATATCTGGCAGTAGCCGCTTGCTAGCCCCTGTCCTTCACAGCAGAGCTCAGAGTGGGAAAGGTAAAAACAGCACTAGGAGCCAATCAGGTATGATGCAGAGAGACCAGAGCGACAGATGAGCTCATCATTGTGCTGCTTTTTCTTTACTGTCCATCAACTAAATATTGCTTAATGAGCGTAGCATGCATTACTCATTCATCAGATGGGGATGACACGAGTGAATAAATGGCTGTCACATTCATTTTACAATGATTAGGGTTTTCTATACCATGTACAGAGGAAAGATTCTGGTTAAATCGTCCTATGTGTGCTATACAGTGCAGTTACAAGCTGGGAACAGAGACAAGACCCAACAGTATTGCTTAAATGTAGTACAAAATGTCAAATGGTCAACCAAAATGTGCTATGTGACAGAGCTGTGTAAAGCTCAGGACTGGATAAATAGAAATACAAATGATTTGGCAGGTAAAACCTCTCTCCTATATATATTATATCTGCATATTTAGCTGTTTGCCTGTAGTTCAGCTTTAAATACACAGGAGTACCTTGCAACATTTTTTTTATCACTGTTTGTATTTTTTTTTAGATTACTGTGGTTGAACTGTATGTTTATTTTAAATTAGGATACCTGAATTAACCTCCAGTGGTGGCATTATAAAGACAACGTGTTTGCAGCAGCTATGTAGTTTGTATTTGCTGTTGTGGTAACAGAACATGCAGATTAATCTTCCTTCTGGCATATTTTTTTCCCAGCTGCTCAGAATGAAGAGCGTTTGTGCGCCTACAAAGATCCCAACCAGCAGGACCAGGGAGTCAGCGAAAGTCAGATATCCCCTGAGAATGGCACTGTGGAGTGTTCCAAGGGAAGCACCTGCTTTGGCTTATGGGAAAAAACGAGGGATGGGGAAATCAATCTCGTCAAGCAAGGCAAGTAAAAAATAATCTGGATATAGATTTAAAATCAATTGTGTTTCTGTTTCTTAATGTATTAATTTGCATAAAAATGAAAGTGCACAAGTCATATGGTGCTAGGCACGTCTTTACTGGTGGTTATAGCCTTTCTTTATCAACCAGTAAAGCCACGTACACACACTCATGTCGAAAGTGAAGAGGTTACTAACCATACACAAATTTTCGTATGGCTGAATTCAACACCAGAAGTGACGCAATGTGTTGAATAGCTTTGTATGTATTTTTTCGTTGCTGAGCATGCGTAGTCTTGATCGTACAATTTTTTTCGTATAAAAAACTTTACGAAAGATACGAAAATCATACGTTGACTTGATGTATGAAAATTCCCGTCCGAAATTCACATCGTGTGTACGGGGCTTTAGACCCCATACACACCATTCGATTTTCTGCAGATTGTTGTCTTCAGATTTACCAAAACCATATAATATGAGGTCAAACCTTAAGAGCCGGTTCACACAGGGGCGATCCGACTTGCGGGGCGACTTTGCTAGGCGCTTTGAAAGCAACTTCAGCGCGACTTTGGGCAATTTATAGCGCGACTTACAACACGACTTCATGCCAGGCGACTTTGCTGTGGCCAATCAGAGAAGGGAGGGAGGGGGCTGCCCTAAAATAAATTCTATTCTTTTCACTGTGAAGTCGCTTCTTTTTAGATGGGGATCCGACTTGGAGGCGACTTCCATTGATTTCTATGGGCACAAGTCGGATAGAAGTCGCCTCAAAGTAGTACAGGAACCTTTTCTGAAGTCGGAGCGACTTCAGTAGTGTACATTTAGACCGCTCCCATTCACTTTTATGGGATTTCACTTTGCAAGCGACTTGGGGCGACTTGGAGCGGCACAAGTCGCCTCCCAAGTCGCTGTAGTGTGAACCGGCTCTAAGAGTTTCTATTTGTATGCAATTAGGCAGGTCCTTGCACTACATGGTTTTGGTAAAGTGTGTATGGGGTCTAGCCTCACATCTGTCTCCTAGAATCCTTGTATGCATTCTCTGGCTGCAATCCTCTGGCTATTGACTAATCTCCTAGATACCTGTTTTGTTTAATTAAAAATGGCACCCCTGCAACTACTATATTCTGATGGGATGAGGGTGATACATATTCGGCTTTTATATTTATGGCCGTGGCCCTACAACCGAGACGTATATGGATTACATAAACACAAGACAAGACTTGCAACGTAACATAGACCTGTGGTGTGCCTTGGTGGTCTGGTCGGTATGCCAAGAAAAAGGGGCATACTCAAGATAAGTAATGGATGATTGTGAAGAGAAAAGTGCTGAGAATGGCCCTAAAAAGGGGAATGGGAGGAAGGGTATCCTGAACCGGAACCGACAAAGACCATAGGTGAGTGGTCTGCTTAAATACCCTCCGGGCTCCTCCCATAAATTCAGACCACCATACTGGCCTTCTAATTTATGGTCATGGCCCAACGACTGAGACTTATATGCATCACATAAACCCGAGACAAGACTTGCAACATAACATAGACCTGAGGTGTGCCTTGGTGGTCTGGTCCGTATGCCAAGAAAAGGGGGCAAAAGTATCCGGATAGGGAAGTAGTTCTTTAACGATTCTGTCATCGCTCGGCAAGTTTGGTAAAGGCTTGAGCCATTTCTCTCTGAGGATTTGGGACGTATATCTAGCGAAACAGGTGGACTTTCATCTGCCTAACTTCTTGATCACGTGGTCTGGTACTCCGTGCAAAGATGCAGTTGAGGCTGCTCTGATCCAGAAAGAATGTCCAGAGTACCGCCAAGGGTCAAGGCTCAAGTTGGCCAGTAGGATCCTGACGTGCCTGATAAATTGGCTGCCACTCAGGGGGCTGGTCAGAAAAGGCAACAGTGGATTAGAGTTTAACTGGCTAGGGAGGTGAGACGGCAACGGATAAAGCACCGTAACGGGGCACCAAGCGTTGTTCGTGTGAAAGAGATTGATGTCAACTCTGGGTCCGGATTGATGAGTTTAGGATACAGCGATATGGAGGACATAACAGCTTGGAAAGCGAGTCAAGTGGCGTCTGTATAGTGTCTGCCTGCTGGTAACACTGACCGTGAATTAGCTGGGCCGTAGAAAGCCATAGGAGGCCAGATAAATGGCTGCTTGAATGACTAGACTGGCCAAAAGCCAGAGTGGGAAACCGCAAGGATTGCAGACATGTCCCTGAAAATGGTGCTGGTGACAGGTAAGCGTTTGGTGTTGGCTATGGGCTGATGCTTCTGGATGCAATGTAGTAAGGATCTGCCTGTGTGGGCCATAAACAGACGGCTTTCCGGGGTCCTGAAAGGACAGACAGTGCTGGATACTGGCTAGGTATAGCCTGATAGTGTTATGAGAAAGCCAGCTGCGCGTGGCAATATGATATGAAGGATAGGACATGCTTAATGTCACCTGTGGTTGCTCCGGGGCATGAGGCTAGAAACCTGCTGTAGGTGTTCCAAGCAGTGCAATAGGCCTTCAGTGTGTTGCGGGACAACGACTGGTTAACGAGCTGGGTCGCGTCGAGAAGGTGAGGTTTTAATCCATCATCAGCTGGGACCAAGGTGGGATAGGAGTAGTCGTTGGGTCAGCTCCGGGTTTCTGCTGAAAGAATGAAATGACATTGAAGTGGGACAGTGCGTCTGCTGCAACACTGCTCTTGTCTGGAATATACATGCAAAGATGCTGCATGGATGTCTGCACCAGCCTGCGTAGGAAAGACCGGATGGGGAGCAACTTGGACCTATGTTTGTTTATAATTTCGGCCATAGCCTGTTTGTCTCTGACTAAGACCACAGTTTATTCTGTCTAGGTATGGTGCCAGACCTGAGCTGCTGCCACAATGGGATGGAGTTAAAAAGGGGGAATGAAAAACCGGGGATCCAAAGGATTTCTGGTGGCCATGGCCCTGTGAACCAGTGATGAGCAAAAATTACAGCGAAACCTGTGGAGGCTGCGGCATCCGTAACTACCTGAGGTGATAAAGCTGATGCTATCGGAATAATCATGGGTATGCTGTTTACAGTTTTAAAGGAGTTCCTCCCACATTGTCAAATCAGCTATGCTACTGGGTTCAGCCTGAGAAATTGATTGAGGTCTTGTACCTAAGAGAGGAAAACCAAGAGGCGTGCAGTGAAGGAGCACCCCTGAGGGATAACCCTCATGGCAAAATGAAGCATCCCTAATAGGGATTGTGGCTGTCTCTTAGTACTAAAGTAGTACTTAACTGAGAGGCGACAGTGAGCTTGTGGCAGGGCACTCACGGGGAAGGCTATGCTGCGTGGCTCGTGGTGCCTGTGGATGTGTAATGAGAGGTGACAGTGAGCTGGTGGCAGGGCACTCACGGGGTCGCTGCGCTGGAGCGCTCGTGGTGCCTGTGGATGTGAAATGAAAGGCGACAGTGAGCTTGTGGCAGGGCACTCGTGGGGGAGGCTGTGCTGCTGGGCTCGTCATGCTTGTGGATATGTAATTATTTATATGTATGTATATATATATATATATATATATATCATTTTTTTTTTTTTTTTAACACATGTGGGTACTAAGCTGTTGGCTGCAACTAGAACCTGGTGCTAAGTAGCGGTGAATGTGCTTGCTAGAAGTTATGCTGTATGCGTGCTTGCAACAATTGCAAGGTAGAAGTGTCACTGAAGATGTATTTGCACTGCAGTGACTGTAATAAGTTGTATTTCAGTATCCGTGCCTGCAATGATTGCGAAGATGTAGTGCAGTTGGAGATTTGCTTGCAAAAACCTACTGATGGGAGAAAAGGATAGCAGAAAATTGAATGTGTAGGACTGCAACTATGATTTTAACCGGTAGTAGCTGTGTACATCCAATACGAATCGTGCCGCAGACGCGATTAGATTTGAATTGGGGTGTGATGAATATGGGGATGAATCCGATATGAATCGGCGCGTGCAGTACATCCAATACCAATCGTTGTGCTGCCGCGAATTGGAGTGTAATGAGTATGAAAATGGATACGATACAAATAGGAAAGTAGGGTACATGACATGAGTATAATGCATCCGATACAATCAGTTGTGCCACCGATGGGACTAGGTTCGAATCGGACTGTAGTAAGTATGCAATGGATCCGATGCAAATCGGTTGTAGGGAATTGACGTGTACCAATAAGGATCGTCGTGCTGCCGATGCGACTAGATTTGAATCGGGCCGAGATGAGTATGAAAAATGGATCCGATACGAATCAGATGTAGAGTAGGACAGAACTGATATGAAATGGTAAATAGGGTAAACGACATGAACAGTGTAAATGAGATGAACCAATATGGTAGGTGGGGTAAATGTACGAACAGAGTATCTTTACATGAACCGATACAAATTGGATGGAGGATAAGTGTCATGAGCCGATACGAATCGGTAGGTAGGGAACGGTACGAACAGAGTAAATGACATGAACCGTTGCAAATCGGTGTGTGTAATGCATCTGGTGCAATCCATTGTGCCGATGACGCGACTAGGCTCGAATCGGACTGTTGTAAGTATGCACTGGTATTTGATACAAATCGGTTGTGGGGTGAATGACATGGCCGATGCGAATTGATTGTAGTGTGCATGAAATGAATCCAATACGAATCGGCTACAGAGTAATGCAATGGATCCGAATCGGCTGTAGAGTGTGTGTGTGTTTTTTTTGTTGTTATAGAAAGCATGTTCTTGCAATGCAGGATGGAACAACCTGAACTCAATGTGACCTAAGGGAGAAACGAGGGCGGTTTGCGATAACGAACCACTTTGCCGCCGTCACGCTGTGGCGGGCGGGAGGCAAGTGCCTAAATATCGTGCTTGGGGGGGGGTCCCCTTAGTATGAATCTCTGGGATGTTTAGAACAGTGCCACTGCAAAATTACATTTGTAAAGGAAAAATTGTCATTTAAAATCAGTCGCGGCTGGAATGTATTGCTGGTTCTCTGCAATATAGATAAAGATCACTGAAAAAGCATTGCGTTGGGGATCCCCCCCCAGTCCATACCAGGCCCTTCGGGTCTGGTATGGATTTTCAGGGGAACCCCATGCCAAATTTATTAAAAATGGTGTTGGGGTCTCCCCAAAATCCATACCAGACCTGAAGGGCCTGGTACGGGCTTTGCGGGGGATCCCTACCCAAATTTTCTGTTTAATTTTTGAGTGGAGTTCCTCTTAAAATCTATGTCAGACCCTTATCCGAGTGTGCATGGACTGTTTATATTCTACACAGTGGTGTAGTAGTTAGCACTTTCACCTGGGAGCCAACGGGTCACTGGTTCAAATCCCAACCACAACAAAACCTGCCTGGAGTTTGCATGCTCTCCCTGTGTCTGTGTGGGATTCCTCTGGGTACTCCAGTTTCCTCCCATACGCCAAAGACATGCTAGTAGGTAAATTAGATCCTGTTTAAATTGGCCCTAGTATATATATGAATGTGCGTTAGGGACCTTAGATTGTAAGCTCCTTGAGGGTAGGGACTGATGTGAATGTACTATATATATGTAAAGCGACAGCGCTATACAAGTACCTGAAATGAATGCAGTGTATTATATATACCATACTGTACATATATATTTGTATGCCACTGCCTAACCTTTTGCTATCACTATATTCGGCCGCTGTGTAAGTGGCCTTATATAGTGTGGGCGTGGACTCAGACCCGCTGAGCAATGATTGGCCAAAGGAACCCTTCCTTTGGCCAATCATGGCTCTCACAGCAGAGCATGCTGCGATTGGCCAAAGCACGCAGGTCATATGCATGCTTTGGCCAATCAGCAGGCGGCATTCCCCCACAATTTCACTGCATTATGGGCCATTCAAATTTCCCACCAGCACCTCATAATGTTTAGGATTTGGCAAACCCCCAATGTTCGTTTCAAACATACTTTTGACTCGAACCGGGGGACCATCCCTATTGACCATGGATGTACATCGCAAGACACTTTAACATAAAAGATGGGACAAAAAAAGTCTAAATTTTTACACTTTTTAGGTGAATGGGTATGATGTACCCAAAACCCATTCACATGGGGGGCCAGGATCTGGTGGCCCCCTTGTTAATGGGGGCTTCCACATTTTCGGTCAGCCCGCCAACCACCACAGTTGTCGGGAACAGGCCCTTGTCCCCATCAACATAGGTACAAGATGCTTTGGGGTGGGGGGGGCACGCAGAGCCCCCCCCCCACCCCAAAGCACACACCCCCTAATGTTAAAGACATGTGGCCTGGTTTGTTCCAGGCCCTCACTTGTCCCCCCATCCTGACCTCCACTCCAGGCTGCATGCTCAGAAAGGGTCTGGCGTTTGAGGGGGGGATCCCCCACCGTTTTTTGATAAAATTTGGAGTGTGCTTCCCCTTAAAATCCATCCCTGAGCCAAAGGGCTTGGTATAGATTGGGGGACAATACATTACAGCTGCAAGCAAGTTGAAATCAATGTAGGGGAGGAAGTGGGAGCTATATGTGGTGTGGGTGGGGTTCATTGATTTATTTGGCGTCACCATACAATTGCTTGCAGCCCATGTGCACACAGCACTTCCTGTTTCCAGCCACATTACACTTGCTGCTGATGTATATCTGTAAGGACTATGCAAATATAAATGAGATGACTTATCAGTGCTGGTTCACACTAGTGCAATGCGGGAACCCTGCGAATCCACTGCAGGTTCCCGCATCGCACGGGACTTAGACAGTTCACACTGGCATATACAAACTGCTGGGTGTGTCAATAGAAAGCTAATGACGCCCCCGAATCAGTTTGCAGATCGCACTGCAAACTGCAAATTCGGACAGGAATCGGATTGCATGGATGTGAATACCCAAACAATCTGATTCTGCAGCATAACAAAAAAAGGGTCCTGTGCAAGTTTGGTCAGGATGCGATGCGAATTCAGCCATACTATCTGTATGGCTGAATTTGCATAGCACAGATCGCATTTGATTTGCACTGCAGTGCGAATCACATCCGATCTCGGACACCGCAGCAGAGTGAACCGGCCCTAAGGAAGGTAATCCATTTCCCCAAAACCACCAACCCCCAAAACTAATTTAAAAAGTTACAAAAGAGAACAAGCAAAATCAATTTCATTTTATTTTGGCAACAGAAACACAAGTATGTACATATTTACTGGCATTAAAGTATTTAATCTTACATTCGAGGATACTCGTCCCGGGAAACTTGGGTTAACGATTGACAAAACGATTTACACATATATGACATTTATGAAATTACGGTCATTTATACATGTATGAA
>BLSH010448856.1:1591784-1602465 GCA_018402905.1 Glandirana rugosa | reverse complement strand
GGTTCCCCGTTCTGTGACAGGGGACAAACAGATCTACTGATCCCTGTCACTGGGATCAGTTAGATCTGTTATGTCCCGACCAGCCCATCCCCCCCACAGTTAGAACACACCCAGGGAACATTGTTAACCCCTTCACTGCCCCCTGCAGGTTAACCCCTTCACTGCCAATGACATTTATACAGTAATCAGTGGACATTTAAATTTCTGATCGCTGAATAAATGTCATTGGTCCCAAAAAAGTGTCAAAAATGACCGACATGTCCGCCTCAATATCGCAGTACCGCTAAAAATCGCAGATCGCCGCCATTACTAGTAAAAAAAATAATAATAATAAAAACGCCATAAATCAATTCCCATAGTTTGTAGACGCAATAACTTTTGCGCAAACAAATCAATAAACGCCGATTGCGATTTTTTTTTTTTACCAAAAATATGTAGAAGAATATAAATCGGCCAAACCCAATGAATATTTTTTTTTTTATTTTTTATTTTGGGATATTTATTAGAGCAAAAAGTAAAAAATATTGTTCTTTTTTCAAAATTGTCGCTCTTGGTTTTGTTTATAGCGCAAAAAATAAAAAACGCAGGGGTGATCAAATACCACCAAAAGAAAGCTCTATTTGTGGGGAAAGAAGGACATCAATTTTATTTGGGTACAACGCCACACGACCGCGCAATTGTCATTCAAAATGCGACAGCGCTGAAACCTGAAAATTGGTCTGGGCAGGAGGGGGGTTTAAGTGCCCAGTAAGGAAGTGGTTAATATAGGATCAAGTTAATTTGCTTTACCAAGAGAAGATTGTAATGTCTGACAACCTACCATAATGCACTATTGAAATATATGTACATAGTTTGTTAATTTGACATGTTCTACACTCGTCATAGTGTGCCAGGCAGATCTTCGCATATGGTGTAGATTAGGTGTACCCTATGCATCATTTCTTTGGAGCTGACGACATGAAGTTGATGGGGTACAATTCAGGACAAGGAAGTCTGGCGCTGACCTTATAGTTATCCATATAAAACTCCTTTGTTTGACTGAACTTTTTCCATTTTTAGTAATACTGTAATCACTAAACTCAATGGACCCCAAGACAACTGTAAAATGTTTGACTCAAAAGAAGTAAATGCACAATTCTCAGTGCAAAGATATTGAATCCTTCGGAGCATTGTTCACATCTGGGATTTTGTAATTCTTATACCTGATAAAATGGCTGCCTCCTTGTGACCTTCCTCTGAACTCCCTGTCTATGTACCCTACTCAAGTTGCCTGGAGGCTGACTTTATCAGACCTCGCTGTGTAAGCTACGCCGCTGCACATTCATGTGAATTTCAAAACAAAGTGTGCTGTCTTGCAACAATCCGCGGTTCAACTGGACCAAATCAAATAACACACATACACATACCCATATTTAAGCAGTTAAACCAGCAAGAAACTTCAGCTGTAAAATTCAACACAGTTTTATATGTATGTGATTGCCCAGCAGTAATCGGATAGTTTAACATTCCTAAAGGGGCGGCGTAACCTTGATACACTCATCATTTTGCACACTAAGAGTACAAGATTACAGTGTTCTTCAGCAAGAGCAAAACAGATGTATCACAGTTAACCGATTAACCATCTGAACATTCAAATGTCAGCTTTACTCAAAAAAATTAATTCTGTTTGCAAATTATTATTATACAGGATTTATATAGCGCCAACAGTTTGCGCAGCACTTTACAATATTAGGGCAGACAGTACAATTACAATACAATTCAATACAGGAGGAATCAGAGGGCCCTGCTCGTTAGAGCTTACAATCTAGAAGGGAGGGTTAAGTGATACAAAAGGGCAATAACTGCGGGGGATGAGCTGATTGAGAAAATAAGGAGTGTAGTTGTTAGGTGGTGGCAGGATAGGCTTCCCTGAAGAGAAAAGTTTTCAGGGATCGCCTGAAGGTGGATAGATTTGGGGACAGTCTGACAGATTGGGGTAGGGAGTTCCAGAGGATGGGAGAGGCTCGGAAGAAGTCTTGGAGGCGAGTGTGAGAGGAGGTGATGAGGGAGCTGGAGAGCAGGAGGTCTTGGGAGGAGCGCAGAGGACGGTTTGGTTGGTATTTTGAGACTAGGCTGGTGATGTAGCTGGGAGCAGAGTTGTGGATGGCTTTGTAGTATTTTGAATTTAATTCGTTGGGCGAATGGCAGCCAATGGAGGGAATGGCAGAGAGGGGTGGCAGACGCTGAATGGTTTGTAAGGTCTATGAGTCTGGCAGCGACATTCATGATGGACTGGAGGGGGGGGTAGTCTATTTAAAGGTAGGCCAGTGAGGAGGGAGTTGCAGTAGTCAAGGCGAGAGATGACCAGGGAGTCAATCAGGAGCTTTGTGGTTTCATTGGTTAGGAAGGGACGTATTTTAGAGATGTTGCGGAGATTGAGGTGGCAAGCCTTAGAAAGTGATTGGATGTGGGGCCAAAAGGAGAGTTCAGAATCCAGGATAACACCAAGCACCCTAACATGTGGGGATGGGTGGATGGTTGTGCCATTGCTCTTGACAGAGAAGTCAGGGGAAATGGCACATGGGGGAGGAAATATTATGAGTTCCATTTTAGACAAGTTGAGTTTGAGGAAGTGGTGTGACATCCAGGCAGATATGTCTGTTAATAAGTTAGTGATGCATGAGGAGATTGATGGAGTGAGTTGGGGGATGGAGAGGTAGATTTGGGTATCGTCAGCATAGAAATGGTATTGAAAGCCGTGGGAGGCTATCAGCCGGCCCAGGGAAGAGGTGTATATAGAAAATAAAAGAGGTCCAAGAACAGAACCTTGGGGGACTCCAACAGAGAAAGGAAGAGGAAAGGAGGAGGTAGAATTGTAAGTGACACTGAAGGTGCGATGGGATAGGTAGGACCAGAGCCACTGAAGAGTACAGTCACTGAGACCGAGGGAGTAAAGTTTTTTGAGGAGGAGGGGGTGGTCAACAGTATCAAAGGCAGCCGAAAGGTCCAGGAGTAGGAGTACAGGGTAGTGTCCATTGGATTTTGTGGATAGTTGCAAATAGTTTTAAAGACATTGATATGAGATACTTGTCTCCTGAGCTGGCCATTGACATTACGCCAGTTGCATAATCTTATGTTTATGAGTAGGTGCCGGAGGGCTTGTCTGACAGATCTTGGAGGCAAAAGTAATCCCAGAGTTTAGAAAACCCTGTTTGGTATTTGGTCTGCATGCAACATAAGCATACTACCCTTCCAAGAGCTTAAACATGGATGCTCCTGCAAACCAAGCATTCCAGTTTATGGCCAAACCTGATCTCAAAGACATAATAAAGGTTGGTTTACTAAAGCCTAGTACACACCAGTAGTTTTCTTTTGTTCAACCCAGCAGGGATGACAGCTCGGGAGGACCCGCTGTACTAACTATCCAACATTAATATGGCAATCTCCCCCGCTGCTCTATTGTGTTCTGATAGGGGGATGCCCCCCGTCAGAACACTCTGGTCAGCTCTCTCAACCATTGGCTGTTGGCTGAGAGTGCTGATCAGGAGCCTATTGGAAGCCCTTTTTCGGTCATGCCCGGACCGACTCCAGTACACACGGGACAAATGCTGGCCGGTTCCTATAGAACCGCCCATTGCCGCCCGACATTTGGCCCATGTGTACTAGGCTTAAAGTGTAAGTCGACCTTAACACTAAAATCCCTGCATCTACAGACATCCACGATTTAACAATAACCTATCTAGCCCTGTAAAGAAGAACTCTAACCGATCCGGTCTCTAGCGGTGGAAGCTCTGCAGAGGACGCAGCCGGCTGTGAAATGAATGGGGATTAATAGAGTTACTATGGGGCTTTTCATTGTCTGATGTGTCCTCTGCACCCGCCTACACAGTGAAGCGGCAGGTGACAGCTCAGCGTGGGATCGGGTCGGATCGGCATCAAAAAAGGTATGTATACTGATCTCTTCTTTACAGAGCTAGATAGGTTAGGGTTAGATTGTGAATGTCTGTAGATGCAGGGATTTTAGTGTTAAAATGGACTTCTTCAGGGTTCATGCTGCAGGCTGGTGTGGAGGGACATGAGGGGTTGTGTACAACTCAGCACAGTGGCATGAGTTATTTTAGCATTCAGTATTATGCCTCAGGATTTTATCATAAAAAGTTTAGGTTCCCAATCAAAAAATATTACATGGGTGCGTAATTGGGATTTTTTTCACATGAAATGAATATTTAACTAATGAAAACCACTTTTTCTCATACACTTTTTTTTTTTTGTAATCTGATGAAGCAATATTTTATCTTTACCTCAAATGTCTTTTTTTCTGCTCTCCTCGATAGATACCTCATAAAAAAAATCTTTATGAATTGACATTTATATACATTTTTATGATAACTGGTGCTAATAATGGCATTATATGGTAAAATGCCATAAAATACTGCATGTGGCATTTGCATTGGTGGTTTGTGGTCATCAAGTAATAACTTGAAACAGGTGAGGAAAAAAAAAAAGATACACAGTAAGGCTGGGTTCTCACTAGTCCGATTCTCGGACCGACATGAAGAGCACAAGTCGCATTACGTCACAAAAACAATGATTCCCTATGAGAGCCGTCTTAACTGATTCGACTTGTGTTTTTCAAAGTCGGACCGACGGTTCCTGTACTACTTTTGTCCAACTTTGATCCTACTTCAGTCCATTGAAAGGCATTGAAGTCGGATCAAAGTCGTATCAGTGTCTTCACTGATCCGACTTTGGCATGCGACTTGTGCTCTGGGGATCATGAAGGGGAACTCCACACCATATTTTTTTAAAAAAAACTGGCATGGGGTCCCCCTCCAGGAGCATACCATGCCCTTTGGTCTGGTACGGATTTTAAGGGGAACCCCACGCCGACCCTTATCCAAGGACGCAGCCCGGAAGGCCAGGAAAGGGGGTGTGGACGAGTGAGCGCCCCCCCTCCTGAACCATACCAGGCAGCGTGACCTCAACATGGGGAGTATGGGTGCTTTGGGGCAGGGGGGGCTCTGCGCCCCCCACCCCAAAGCACCTTGTCCCCATGTTGATGAGGACAAGGGCCTCTTTCCGACAACCCTGGCCGTTGGTTGTCGGGGTCTGCGGGCAGGGACTTATCGGAATTTGGGAGCCCCCTTTAACAAGGGGGGCCCCCAGATGCCGGCCCCCCACCCTATGTAAATGAGTATGGGGTACATTGTACCCCTACCCGTTTACCTGGAAAGAAATATGTACAAAAAAACACCACACAGCTTTATAAAATATTTTATTAAATATGCTCCGGCGTTCTTCTCCACTCTCTGGCTCTTCTTTCTTCGGCTCTTTTGCAGGGTCTTCCATCTTCTGAGGGGTCTTCTTTCTTCTCCTTCTCTGCGGCGTCTTCTGCTCTTTTGCCGGTCTTCTCCGCTGTCCCCTTCCCTCTGTTCTTCCTCTCTTCTTCTCCTTCTTCTTCTTCCCATGTTGACTCGACGCGATCTCCTACACGAATGCCCTCTGCGCTGCGTGCTGTGCCTTATATTGGCATGGGGCGTGGCCACCAGATGACATCACCTGGAAGCCCTGCCCCCATATGATGTCACAGCTCCACCCCAGGAAGTGACATTATATGGGGTCATAGGAAACCATGTTAAATGGACTGCAGTGCAAATCTGCAAAATGCAAAAAGCACTAAAAATGCATAGGTGTGAATCCAGCCTAAAGTTGTCCATACGTCCACAAGTGAGGTGGATAGAGGAATCCTCCCTGCTGTGTAACTGTATTCTGACAACGGGACTCATCCACTGTCAGAGTACACTGGTCCGCTCTGCAGCCGATTAGCTGCAGCACTGATCAATCAAGAATTTTCCAACAAGTCTGTCCAGGAGAAGACCAGAAGTCATCCAGGAGAAGTTGATTATTAGATCAACTTCTCTTGAACGGGAATGGCCATAGATGGATTAAAATTTGTTGGGTCCCTGCTGTACCGGACAAATTTTAATCCATCTATGGCCAGCTATAGGTCTCATTTACATGAGTGTACTATAGCGTACCCCTGTGTGAGAGCCATATTTGTCCACAGGGGTTGTAATGTGCATTCTGGTGCAGGCAACCTAATTCATGTCAATTGGGACACAACAGCTGCACAGACATAGACGCTACTCCCAGTTTGACAGCCATTCGGGTGCTTGGACTGAAATGCAAACAGGCAAACATGGCCCTAGTTATACACTATAGTATGCCTGTGTGAGCTAGACCTAAGACATATATTACATTCAGCCATCTTTTTGTGAGTTGACCCCATAGTAAGATAATTATATTGTGCTTGCATGTGCAAGCATCCGCACATTTTCCAAGACTATTACGGTTGTAATTTTTTGCTTGTCTGTACATTCATCCTTGGTTCTGCCATTGTCACCCTATGCAATATACTGTAGCCATTTTAGCCTAGCCAAAGACATAAGATGGCAATTGGAAAACTCACTTTTATAGAAGTATTTTCCATAAACATGAAAAATATTTTCTGCAGATACCCACTGGCTGCCTGATCTCAAGGGTAGTATCAGTTGTCCTAAGTAGATTTTCTCAGAGTTGTTATGGCATCATTATCTTGGCACCAAGGCTGTCTGCTTAGTGCATAAACATGCGTATTTTGCCAAAATGATTATCTATATTAATAGAAAGATACTTTGTAAGGGCTGATTCTCCCTATTATGTTGCCCTGTGTCATCCTATCCTAAATGCAGCACAGCACATGGCAATGTGTATTGCATCAATAAACATTGCTATATAGGTTATAGTGAGAACGCGTGGCTTTTTCGTATTTTAAAATCTGTAATACATATCATGAGAATGTACCATTAAAAACAGATCTTTTACTGTTGCAATGCAAATCTTCAGCTAATGTCTATGGCTAGCTTTGGCCTTGGAAGTGTTTGAAGACCAATTCACGTCAAGTGCTTTCTGCTGCTACCTAAAATCAGCCAGTTGCAGCAAAGGGCATGCCAAATGCTAATTGCTATCCTTAATGTAGAAATGCTCTGAGTATTGGAAGACAATTTTGGGCTTTGCAGAGACTGATCAGTTTTTGACATGCATGCATTAATAAGGCATGGGGTCCCCCTTTAAGAGCATACCAGGCCCTTCAGTCTGGTATGGATCTTAAGTGGAACCCCAATGCTTAATAAAACGACATACAGTCCCCCCCAAAATCTATACCAGACCCTTATCTAAGCACGCAGCCTGGCAGGCCAGGAAAAGGGATGGGGACGAGCAAGCGCCCCCCCCCCCCTCCTGGACCATAACAGGCCGCATGCCCTCAACATGGGGAGTATGGGTGCTTTGGGGAAGGGGGGGCTCTGATTCCGGCCCCCCACCCTATGTGAATGAGTATGGGGCACAATGTACCCCTACCCATTCACATAAAAAAAGTGTAAAAAAACACACTACACTGGTTTTTAAAGTATTTTATTAAATCAGCTCCGGCGTCTTCTTCCTCCGATTTCTTCTCCTCTCTCCGAGGTCTTGTTTCTTCTGCTCTTTTGCGGGGTATTCTTTCTTCTGAGGGGTCTTCTTTCTTCTGCCGGTTCTTCACCCTCTCCACGGCGTCTTCTGCTCTTTTGCGGCTGTTCTTCTTTCCATGTTGACATAACACAATCTCCCGGACTAATGGTGTCTCCACGCTGTGCGTTTACTTATATTGACATGGGGCATTATTTATTATGCTAAAAACAAGCGTATTAGCTAAGTGGTTAGAACTTTTACATAACAGTGCCTCTTACCATTCACCATTTCTTTGTTTCTCTCACATTCTAGACAGATGCTATCTGAGAGATCAGGTTGGCTGTGTGGTTGTATGTGTCTAGTAGGGACTTTAAATTGTAAGCTTGGTAAGTGACAGATGTGAATGGTTCTACCTACTCTGTAAACTGCTGTATAGTATATTGATGATATATATTTTTAGTACAGGGAATACGGTTTGTTTACTTGAAGCAAACGCAGATACCCCCCCAAAGTATTATATAGTAATAATTATTTCTGATGTATGAAGTATCAACACCTTTAATCGCCATTTTACAAAGTAATAAATGCATTAACATATATTACATACAGTATATTATTATACAGGATTTCTATAGTGCCAACAGTTTGTGTAGCACTTTACAATCTAAAGGAAGACCGTACAATTACAATACATTGAAATGCAAGAGTGTAAAGAGGGCCCTGCTCATAAGAGATACAATCTAATAGTGTGGGGCAAGTGGTACAAAAGGTAATGCTCATAAGAGTTTTACCATCTAATAGGGTGGGGCAAGTGGTACAAAAGGTAATAATGTTGGGGGAATGAGCTGATGGAAGTGTTAAAATTTCAGTTTAGGTAAAGTTTAGGTTTAGATGGAGGCGTGATAATCTTCCCTGAATGATGAGATTTCAGGAGTCGCCTAAAGGTGGCCAGAGTAGGAGATAGCTGAACAGATTGAGGTAGAGAGTTCCAGAGGATGGGAGAGGCTCTACCAATATGATCCTGTTGAAAAGTCACACAACATTTTAATTTATATTTCTGTAGCCCGTTTCTCCCTGGAGACCCAAAGCACTTTATGTGCTGTTAGGGCAGAGGCAGCCATCTTGGGCAGGTTCAGAATAAATATTATTTTGGGCGGCACAATGGTGTAGTGGATAGCACTTCTGCCTGGCAGCAATAGGGTCGCTGGTTCGAATCCCAACCACGATACTACCTGCCTGGAGTTTGCATGTTCTCCCTGTGCCTGTGTGGGTTTCTTCCGGGTACTCCAGTTTCCTCCCACACTCCAATGACATGCTGTAGGTAACTTAGATCCTGCCTAAATTGGCCCTAGTATGTATGAATGTGAGTTAGGGACCTTAGATTGTAAGCTCCTTGAGGGTAGGGACTGATGTGAATGTACAATGTATATGTAAAGCGCTGAGTAAATTGACAGCCCTATATAAGTACCTGAAATAAATAAAAATACATTTATATACCGCTTTCAATTTATGCAGAGCTTTACATATTGCATGTTCACATTAGTCCCTGCCTAAGGGGGTTTACAATCTCAGGTCTCTCACATGCATCCATACATGTACACTACGGCAAATTCAGCCAGGTACCCGTTAACCTACCTGCACATTTCTGGAGGGTGGGAGGAAACCCACACAGGCGCAGGGAGCACATGCAAACCCCATGCAGATAGCGTCTGGACCAAGGTTCAAGCCTGGCATCCCACCCTGCAAGGCAAAAGTACTAACCAATAAGCCACTGCACTGGCCATGTCATACTGGGGGCAATTTTAGACAGGAGCCAATCAACCCACCAGCATGCCTTTGCAGTAGTAGGTTGGTTCATTTAGTGGTGTAGCATACCATTGCCTATATAATTTTTATTTTATATTGGCAACATATTTAATGTGTATTTACAACTTTTAAGGAAATCAAGCATATTTGTATTCACAGTTGATTTATGACCAAGGTATATGTTGAGTACGAAGGCACAGCTGTTGTACTATTAGGAGTGACACTGAAACAGAATTTTATATTTTGCTTTATTGTTAAGTCCAATTTTTATCTGATACCCCTGATTGTCTTTTTATGTGGCCTCTCAGTTGGGAGCTAATTGGTGCAGTCTCTAGACTATCTTTTGAAATCACTCCCGGATGTTCTCACTTGGGCCCATGCCTAGATAATTAAAACCAAATGGTTTATGAGGTTTTCCTTTCTATCCACTATAAATATTTTCACATTCCCTGAATCCATTAGGATGGCCATACATTTTCACTAAGATGAGCAGAAATCTCTCTCTCCCTGGTAAAATGTCGTACAACTATCAGAAGTGCTTGTTACTGCTCCTTGGGGGACACTATATGGCCTGATTTTTGCAATAGTTGAATCAGGCAAACTCACACCATGAATAACCTTCAAGGGAGCCCATGCATGAGTCATTTATTTTCATTCAACCAGCGGGTGGAATGGAAAAAAATGACTTGATTCACCCATCCGCATGCTCAATGTGTATGGGGCATTCATCCCGTTGCGCTATTGTATTCTGACAGCTAGAAGAAGTCCCCATTATCTGAATACACTGATCAGCTCCTTTGGCTATAGTTGGTGGCGCTGATCATGTGGAAATTTTGCAATTGGCTTTTTGTACAATCGTGTAGACAGGGCCGTCTTTAATATTGATTGGACCCTGGGCAAATATTTTCTTGGGCCCCCCCCCCATGCAATTTCACTCTCCAACTGCTCTGAGACATAAAATAAATAGCAACTAGACTCAAAATCAGTTTACTGAATTAGATCCGCAGTGATTTTGATTGGTTGCCAGAGGTTAGAGCATATCATTACCAGTTACTGACTGGTTGCTAGAGGTTACAGCACACATTACGGCTTACTGATTGGTTGCTAGAGGTTACAGCACAGGCGTAGACCGTTGGTTAGTTTTAGTGACGCCTAGATTAAGTCATTTGACTAAAACTCAGATCAACGATAAATAAAATACAGAGTCTCGTCAACCTCTCACTTTAACGTACCCCCCCCCCGGGTTCTTTTATAAACGGGTCCCAGGTTAGTTATAATTTCTGCCGGGACAGATGTGCTAACATGTTTTTCGGTTAACGTTTTAAAGGTGTACTAGTCGCGGTGGTTGATATCGGTTTCCTCGACTAGTCACATAAGTCTATTACCCCTGAAGAAGATCGACAGTCTT
>BLSH010448856.1:1575735-1588483 GCA_018402905.1 Glandirana rugosa | reverse complement strand
AGCTTACCTGTAGAATGACACTTTTACTACTACTTTAAGGCCAGTGATAATTTCCTGATGTTTGTACTCAGGATCTTGTTGACAGAAAGTAAAATGTTCCGTAAAGACATGCATAAAACATGCATGTAAACATGCATAAAGGTTTGTAAATGAGTGTATGCATATACATGCATAAAATTATTTTGTCATCGCTAGTGTTGCAATTTACGTGTGCATACGCCTGTACACTAAGTATAGACACATATGTACATTAACTACTGTACTCAAACATAAAGTTTTCTATTTTTGTTTTATGGCTCTGTACTCATCGATGTATTCAGCCTCAATCACGTTTTGCCTGCAACAAGTGTATCCCCCGGATCTCAGATTGGGCACCAGGAGTCTAGAGGGATAAATCTCATTATATGAAGCTGAATTCTAGGCAGGTATAAAATAAAAACAAATGCAACTCAGTAATCAATAATTCATCAATAAATGTATTTTTGTAAAAACAACCAATGTAGGTACCCAACTTTAATTTGGCTTTTGTCTCATGCAGCCCCTGTACAGCAGGGCTGGAGTGTGAGTAGAAGAAGCAGTACAAGGGGCTAATCAGTTCATGTGCTGACAGGCAGGGCCAGATTAACATAGGGGCTATTGGAGCTGCAGCTCCAGGCCCCTTCCTTAAGATAGGCCCAGCCCAATGGGGTGAGTCACTAATACTGCCCAGTCCTGCTCTGTATACAGTGCACACGTAATTCATATGTAAATTGCGGCAGCATATTTAATTTGTTTTAACAAGAAATTGTTTGCATTTTCATTTTATTTATTTCGAGAAAAAGGCCCACCAAAATCCTCAGCACCAGGCCCATGATGCTTTTAATCCGGCCCTGCTGACAGGAAGCACCCTGATAGGAAGAGGAAGTGGAGTGATCGTGATATGAGCCTGGGGTGGGTCCAGGGCACCCTGGGCTCAGCAGAAATAGGTTGAATAATTCTGGCCATAAGCCTGAGGACATCTAGAGGCAGAAGAAATGTACTCTGGAAAAATATATTTGGGTTAATGATGAATAGGCAGCAAAAGCTGGTTTTGTTATTTTATCTTTTAGTCCTGGTTCACACTGATGCGATTTCAGATGTGACTTGGGTCACACTGAATTACATAACAGTGGAAATAATATTGCTTCCATGGTGCCTGTTCACATCAATGAAGCGCAGCTGTAATGCAACTTTGTGAAAGGGTGCGATGCTACTTTGGTGCGATTTACAGTCCAGTTTGGCAAAATCGAATAGGCAAACCACTTCCAAAAAGCAACCAAAATCACATTAAAGTCGCACAACATAATCGTACTGCAAATTGAATCAAAATCTCATCACAGTACTGTAAACCGAGCGTTAGGCTCGGTTCACACTGATCCAATCTGAGAGATTGGATGTGATTTGCACCCCACCTCAGTGTGAGTCACAGGCGATCTCTCTGCAATGCAATCTCAGCCATAGCGATAATATGGCTGAGATCGCATCGCAATCAGATCAAACTCGCGCAGGACCCTTTTTGTTCGCAGGGTCAGAATCACATCGCATGGTGGTTCACACCATGTGATCCGATTCCTGTGCAAGTTTGCAGATCGCACTGCCATATGCAAACTGAAAAGGGGGCGTCGTTAACAATGTACTGACACCTCCTTTCAGTTCGCATATGGCAGTGTGAACTGCCGCCAGGAGGCTAGCGATGCGAGAACCCGCAGTGGATTCGCAGGGTTCCCGCATCGCTGCAGTGTGAACCCAGCCTTAAAGTGGATGTAAACCCTCACATATACCCAGGGAAGTGAACAGCCTCAGATGATACACAGTGATGAAACAAATCTCCCCTCGTAAGTATTACATGTACAGTATATCTGCAAATGTATATATCCTTTAGAAAGTGCTCTTCTTGTTAGCGGATTTTCTCTTCCTAGTTAAGACTACCATAAAGCCTGGGCACACAGCCAAGACAGCTGATTGGAGGAAAGGCACACACCCCCTCTCCTCATAGGTAGAGACTCTCAGCTCCATTTTATTTATTTATTTATTTCAGGTACTTATACTTTACATATTCATTGTACATTCACGTCAGTCCCTACCCTCAAGGAGCTTACAATCCAAGATCCCTAAAGCCCCGTACACACGGTGCAACGGTCGTACGACCGAATGGACCAAATCGTATGTTGGCTGATGTACCTCGTGTACTGACATGCACTCAGCGATCGTACAACCAAGCCGAGCGTAGTGACGTGTTACGAGAGAAGGAAAGAAGAAAGCTCAAGTGCATGTAATTTGTGAATTAGGAGCATAGGTTTACACGAATGGACACTTCTGGCCCTTCCTGACTTCTGAGCATGCGTGTTTGGCACACTACAACTTGTTGGACCAACTTCTCTGTACACATGATACAACAGTCGTACGACCAAAGTTTTCTTGTTTGCTCATCCAACTTCTGTTGTATGACTGTTGTATGTCGGCTGTTCTAATCGCATGTACTAACGGTCGGGTGATCGTACAATGAATGGTCGTACAACCATTTTCATACGACTGTTGCACCGTGTGTACAAGGCTTAACTCACATTCATACACATACTAGGGCCAATTTAGACAGGATCTTATTTACCTACAGCAGGTCTTTGGAGTGTGGGAGAAAAACGGAGTACCCGGAGGAAACCCACGCAGGCACAGGGAGAATATGCTAACTCCAGGCAGATAGTGTTGTGATTGGGATTCGAACCAGTGACCCTATTGCTGCCAAGCAAAAGTACAACCCACTACACCACTGTGCCGCTCCATGCATTGTATCGTTGAGAGCTCTGCTAATCTATTTATAGCATCCTCCCCAACACAAAACTCTGGCTGCTTTTATCATATGTGACTGAGAACTTAACAGGCTGATAACAGAAGAATGCAGCAAGAGACAGATATGGGACTCAGTGCTTTGAAGAGAGATAACAAAACACTGCAGATCTATGTGCCCAGCTCAAATTTCATCAATCGGGTTTACATCCACTTTAATGGGCCGTTCATTTTTATCTTTTTTTTCTGGCTAGAGTTTTGGTTTAAATAATTAGTAAAAATCCCCACTTGTAGGATGAATCTGACATTTCAGAGAGCAATCTATGGGGTAGCTTGTCCAACATGTACTGAAGAGTATGTAATTGAGATTTTTAAAACGAGCAGCAGAAGCCCTGGTCTAGGAACAGCTTTGACTTTTCTCTTGCTAGAGTGGAGAATAATAACTTTCAGACCATGCAGCCTCTTTGAAACTCTTAAAACCAAGGGATACACATGGTTTCAGAGTGATTGGTTTTTATTTGGAGTACATATATCCTCTCCTTTGTGGTGGGCTGTCTTGGAGGCTGGGGGTCTATGTGACCCAGCAAGCTGTTTCCTGAGTGTAGATTAATCTGGGAAAGGAGGGGGGTGGTAGTAATGGTGGGGGGGGGGATAGGAGTGTGTGGGGTGTATCGCTCCCTGGCTCATTGGAGCCTGGGATGTTTATGAACACTGGAGCCTGGATATGGCCCAGCCTGGAGGCAGGCTGTCTGCTTCCTCTGTGACTTGTCTATAACACCTCAGAGGAGAAAAATAAAATTGATTAACCCTTCTGCTAAATAGTTTCCACTGTTAATTTACAAAACGTGAGCTTGGTTAATGATCAACACAATGCTGATTCATTAGATAATCTCTTTTTATAACTACGCAATTAACACAGCGCTGATTCATTTTGTTCTTTTCGTAACTATAGAGGAACTTTGAACACTCTCTGCTTACAAACTGTGCTTTATAGGCTATCCCCTTGTGAAAATAAAAATTTTAAACTGCTGCGAGTGCGGGGGAAAAAAAAAAGGCTAAACGTGATATACCGTTCAAATGCAAAAAATCTTTCAGATTATTTGCAAATCTAAACCTGTTTATTTCCACTATGTTGGGAGTTTTCAGATCAATTAAAGATGAGCTATTCAAAGCCTTTTTATTTAATCTTGTACATGTACATATAAAAAGATCCATAAGCATAAATAACTTGTGATGAGCGTGTTAAAAGGGAAGCTTTTTTGACCATACTTCTCTTGTGAGTCGCATGAGCAGGGCCAGATTAACATAGGGGCTATTGGAGCTGCAGCTCCTGGCCCCTTCCTTAAGATAGGCCCAGCCCAATGGTGTGAGTCACTAATACTGCCCAGTCCTGCTCTGTATACAGTGTACACATAATTCATATGTAAATTGCGGCAGCATGTTTAATTTGTTTTAACAAGAAATTGTTTGCATTTTCATTTTATTTATTTCCAGAAAAAGGCCCACCAAAATCCTCAGCACCAGGCCCATGATGCTCTTAATCCGGCCCTGCGCATGAGTGCTCCTGTGACACAAAATTTGGCAACAGCGTGCTAAAGCCCACTGTCAGCTGATGTCACAGAGCTCTGGAAGAATAGCATAAATAGAACAAAGGTTAATACTTAAGACCAACACCCCATCCCTGTTAAATATATGAGAAATAAATAGGGTTGTAGGAACCCCAGCAAGGCAAAATTGGACTTTAATGCTGTTGGTAAATACCCCACCTCTGGAAAAATAGATCTAGACACAGCTGTCCATATAAAATCACATTTATTGATACATATTAAAAATCCGCCCACATAGGCTAATCATAACAGCACATGATTCATATCAGACCCCCCAAACAGACAAAATAGCTGCACATCCGGGTGGGGCATATAGCTTCCCCCCAAAAAGTGTCATAAGATACATTCACTACTTGGTAGAGACCTAGTAGGTGATAGAGGGTGGGAGCACAGGATGTGACTGGTGCTGGGTCCTTCCCAACGCCTTTTGCCTTATGAGGCTTCCTCAGGGGAAACAGGAACACAATTTGGGGTATATGATCCCTTATTGCGCAAAACACAAGGGTAACTTCATCCATATGATAAGGAACAAAAAGGAAGAGAAGGACTGAGGTCTTTAAAAGGTCCTAAAAAGGCTTTACATTGCACAAAGTTGGTTTAAAAACCCTCCAAGTGCTGAAACTTATGTCCGAATAGTGAATATATTCACATGGTAACCACAGAGCCAGAAAAGAGGGGGAGTAATGGCTTCCTTGCGAGGAGACATACCCCAACCTGGCATTCCAGGAGTAAAACCAACAGGTATGTAAGTTCTCTTTCAGATATCTGACTAAATGCCCAAGTGCTGAGGGGAAAGAATGCTATAACCCCACCTAGTGGGACTTTGTTGGTAAACCACCGTCAGGATAAGAGGGGGTCCCTTGGACATCAAATAACCCAGTCGGAGCAGCGCATAAACTGTCCCCCAGGTTTGTGTGTGTATATTTTATATTCTATAATTTAGAAGGACTTGGTTCTAGAATGATGCAAACTGTGTAAGATGCATTTAAAGTGGTTGTAAACCTAAAAAAAAAAAAAAACCTGGAAGAGGAAGGCATAATAAGCTAGTATGTGATGCAAATACTTACCTTAGATCGAAACTGTTGCAGCGGTCCCTGCACACTGCTGTGACCGGCGACATGTCTCCCGGAGTAATTTCCGGGGCGCGGGCTCCGGCGCTGTGATTGGCTGGAACCTCAATGACGTCACTCCCTCGCATGCACGTGGGAGCCGCCGGTCACGGCACAGGCCCTGAAGAAACGGCAACAGCGGGTTGTTTCTTCAGTGCGCATGCGCCGATGACGTCAGCACGTGTGGATACAGTGAATATCTCCTAAACGGTGCAAGTTTAGGAGATATTCACGGTACCTACAGGTAAGCCTTATTATAGGCTTACCTGTAGTTACAAGTGGTGTAACTAAGTTTAAGGGACATTATTAGATGTCCTATCAAGACTACTGCACTGTATTGGTTTTGACAAAGCACTTTGATAGTGTGAAACGCGTCAACATTTTGTCCCCCCCCCCACCTGTACCCCCAATTTTTTGCTCTTAACATTAATAAACGTATTGCTACCATTTTTGGTGGGAGTGCTGCCGTTCCGGATTTTCTTCACAATAATGCACTGTAGTTGGGCTTTGTATTCTGATTGTTTTATCATATACACAATTTATAATTCACATAGATTCACAGACTGCCAGAGACTAAAAAAATATCTATTTTTTGCTATTTTAAAGAAGGGTTTGCGCCCTTTTCTGTGATATTTATAGCCGCTTTCTTTAGGAGGTTAATCAGTGGGCAGCACAGAGAAACCATTGAGAGGATTTGCAGATCTATAAATAGAGTGAGGGTTTATACTTTTGTGTGTTATGATGAATGTGGTCTGAATAGCCGTATTACTGTCTGCTTCCTTTAACTCACTTGCTGCCGGAAGGAGCTTAGGATTCAGAGCAGGGCAAGCGTAACACGGAGGTATTAACATGCAATAAGGATTAGTCTCAACAGAACAGAGCTTCCAGATCTAACAGATTATTAATGCTGTTGTTATTAGTTGCTGACATAGAATAGTGATCCCCAAACTTTGCAAGCTTATGAGCCACAAGAAACTATGAAAAATGGTACTCAGCCATGTGATAAATAGCTCTTGGGTAACACTGTTTAATGGTGGTGTTAAATATGTGAATTAAGTGATTTTTCACTATTTAGGCAACCTTGACTTGACATGATGCTGAAAGGAAGTGCCTAATGCAACAGATGTTCAGACAGATATGTCCTAAACACATGCCAAGGGAATGCTGGCAGTCATTAGAAAGGTGGCTAAGAGCCAGATGTGGCAGGATCTGCTTTCGAGACACTCCATCCACCCACCTGTAGTTTATGAAATGGGTAACTAAGCCTTAGACATTGGGTCGCTTACATAAATGGCCAGCCAGGGAAAACTCTAAATGGACCACAAACTGGGAAGAATCATAAATCTAACAATTTGTGCTGCTTACAGTTTAATATTGCCGATGAAGAAATCCTACATCCCTTCATTAAGAAGGAGAACAAAATATTTAACAATAAAGCCCAATTTTCTGATTTGATTTGTATAATTTGCTTATGGAACACAATCAGACTTTAACATGGACTATGCAGATAATACTAGCCACATACCATATATAAATACAATGCTAAACTCCAAACTCTTTTCTATAAATAAGTATATAAAGATATACCGGTGACTCTTTTGAGCACTTAGCTATTGGTAGGTCTGATGTACAGGACTCTTTGTGCCCGAAAAAATTATTTCTCCAGTTGTCTGGCTTCTACTTAGTACAGGGGTCTCAAATCTACTTGGTCCCATGACATAACAAACTTACGTTACAATGAGTTGGAAACAATTGTGTCTGCTTTTGAATCCTTGGGTAGCTCTCTTCTCTTGCTCAATATACCATATGGTTCCAGTTCATATGAAGATTACTTGATACAATAATCACTTTGGAGCTGTACTTTATTAAAGCCGAACTCCATGTTTGTTATTTTATTGCATAGTTAACATTGGTCAGCACTACTAAAGTAATCACCATGGTCATCTTCTTGGTTGGTTTGGCGAGCAGCTGCCCTTCTGCAGCACAGCCACCATTCACAGAATGCTTTGTGTTTTTTTCAATGAATAGAAGAACAATCGGGAAACGCTTTATATTAATTGAAGTTCGATTCAAGTTTTGCCTTTGGCTGCCATGCCAAGCGGGCAACCTCCTGTGCTAGCTATGCAGAAGGACATCTACTCAGCCTCCATATTAGTATCTGGCCACCAGACCTTTTCATGTAACTGTTGATTTATGTGTGTAATACATGAATGCCTTTTATGAGGCAAACTAAAAGGGCTTATTTACACTATTTATGTAGCATAAAGCTGGCCATAAAATGAACAATTTTCAACAACCAGCCAAATTTGTCTTTGTGGGTGCCCTGTCCTCACCCCCCCCCCCCACCCGTAATCTTTCAACTTAAAAAATGGAAGGAGCTGGGCAGAAAATTGTTGGCCAAACAGCAAGTGTATCCAGTCAAAAACAGCTACTGTATGGATATCCTGACAGCCACTGGAGCCGGCTGTCATAATCAGATAGCTGTCTTTGCAGGTTCATCATTCCAAGCTGTATCACTTGGTTGGGGGGATCATAGATTTTTTTCCTTCAACCTGCAGACTGAGCGTAAAAACATCAGTGCATGGCCAGCAGTTCTCACCCAAAATTGCAATGCTTTACAATGGTAAGCTCATTCTTTACTTTCTATTAGACAGGTGAACATTGATTCCAGGCCCCTTGACTGGTACATTTTCATAGCTGTAAAAATTCCAACAATGTCCAATGGTGCCAAAGCAAAGGGTGCTGGATTAGCAATAATAAAGGGAACATATTCCTCTGTCACATTAAAAGTACATCGGCTGCATTTGTTACTTTAGGTCAGTATTTTATATTAGTGATTCTAAAGGAAAAATTAATAATAAATAAATAAATAGCAAACATGTTATACTTACCTGGTCTGTGCAGTGGTTTTGCACGGAAAAGCCCCAATCCTCTTCTTTTTGGGTCCCCTGCCAAGTGCCCCCAATAGCAATACTCTTGCTATGGGGGAAGGCTTACTCCCAAGTTTTGTATGGTCATTCACACACATAGTATGCTTTAAGGTAAAAAACCTTGAGCCTCTAGAACAGGGGACTCAAACTGGTGGCCCTCTAGCTGTTGCGAAACTACAAGTCCCATCATGCCTCTGCCTGTGGGAGTCATGCTTGCCTTGCAATGCCTCATGGGACTTGTAGTTTTGCAACAGCTACAGGGTTGCCAGTTTGAGACCCCTGCTTTAGAACCACTTTAAATCAGTAAGGTTAAGGCCAGCCATAGATGGAGCAAATTTACCTCCTGCCAAGCCATTGTGTTCCCCCAGGTGGCGGAAGCTGTCAAGGAAGAAGACAGTGATTATTGCTATCAGCTATAACAGTCGCTAGCAATAATTGCATGTAAAATCCGGCAGGCTGGTTGTACTCAAGTTGATCGATTGATCAACTTGGGTACATTCATCCTGCCCATACATGGTTCCTGCTGAACGGGCAAGATTCAATCCGTCTATGACTAGCTTTAGAGTCTCCATGTCAAAATCAAGTTCACAAAGATGTGTTTGAAATTTTTCACACCCCCAAACAACAATTGTTCTGCATGCTTATTGAATAGGACTATTAGGCTGGGTATACATGGACGGAAGTTCAGCAGGAACAAATTTACTTCTGTGTGAATCCTAATCTGTATAACAGAAGCCAGCTTCTGTCAAATAGTCTTGCTGCAAAACCAGCATTCGATCAGTGCTAGCAGTCAATAGCAACAATAGTACTGCAGAGGAGATCCCTGCATCCGCTTTGCTTGTGTAGGTGCAAGGATCTGTCAGTTTTTTTTTTGTTCAATCCACTGTTTGAAAAAAAACAAAAACTATCCTTTTTATACCCTGCTAAATCCCAGCAGTTGTTTATGTAGTAGGACAGCACTTAAACCTGCAGGGCAACTCATACTTTGATCCTACTGCACCTACACAAATTTTAGAGGAACCCCACCCTTATAGCAAAAATTACAACAATGGCACTTTTAGAATTGTTCGGTAACGGCAGTCTACAAGCATACTTCTAGATAATTGCAGGGAATTTTATTCTTTGCATAGTTTATTTTTCTTTTCCTCCCCATTGTTCTCACGGTGGCCATTTTTACTAAGGGCAGATTAATCCATCTCCCTTTACTACCTGGAGCCATGCCTGGAATTCTGGGTTTGTCTCCTGAAACATGTGACAGGAACTTCCCAGGATGCAGCTGTGAGGCCAGGGTTATATCACCAGTGCCTCACGTAACCAGGAAGTGGAAAAACAGTAATTATAAGTAAAAGAAAAATATTTAAAGCTTAACTCCACTTTTGTTGGGAAAGAAACATTCCCCCCTGGGTGATCTATGTACATTGAAAGGATTTTAATAAACTTTGTAGCAGATTCCTACCTTTTGTTATTCTGAAGAAATCACTGTTTGTTTCTCTGTGCCTCTCTGCTGAGTGGGTCTAATGGGAGTGATTTCATAATTAACAGTCAGCTGTGGCAGCTGAAGAGCACTAATGATGAAATCTGCTGGACCTGCATGCCTTTAGACGTGTTCATATTGGAAGTATCTCTCCAAAAATGACATTTTTGTTGCAGGGGATGCCTGAAATTTGATTGTATCTTAGGCAGACTTCTGGGAAATTGGTGAGCCAATCACACAAGCAGGAAATAATGTTTCTGGGGAATGGTCAGTACACATTCTGTGTACAGAACAACTACATGTAGCCATATTGCATGGCATTGATAGAAAATTACAGTGACTGCAGATTGAAAAGGAAAGGTCATTTTTAATAACATTTAATTACAATATGACTTGTATTGCAATTGTATACGCTATATTATTTTTTTTGTTGTTTGCTATTTTTTTCCCCACGAAAGTGGAATTACCCTCTTAAGTAATCAATTTAATATGGCGTTATATCAGTATAAAGAGCTGTATGCTGCTTTGATTTTTAGTAAACGGGGGTGGGGGAAGGTGCACATTAGTCTTTAGTTCATTAAATACACGACATTCAGTGGAACCGCACTTCCATGGACTTGTATAGCAAGCAAATTTTTTCTTCATGAAGAGTTAAGCCTTTCTCTTTTGAGTGCTCTAATGTCACACATCTCTGTCCCATATTTGGGTGTTGTCTCATATACTAACTTAAATATTGTGAATTCCCAATACTTGTTGAATTACCTATTGATAAACCTCAGGGCCAGATGACGTGCCAAACATCATTTGACAAAAGAAACCTTCCTCGCTGACAAGTTTAGTTATGTCTCTTGAAGCTGAGGTTAACCAAATCCACATCTGATAGCCCCTTATTATGTCTAATTTACTGAATACCATCCATCCATTAGTTTCATGCATATTATGCTTTATTGTAGCAGCAATTAGATGCTTTGCTGCAATTATTGCTTCATTAGGACATTTCACATCCCCACAGATCTAGATATCTGATATTTTGGTACAGGGAGTCGACCTTCCAGGGGTTCAATAATATCACATTTATGTAGTTCAGCAAGTTTTTGTTGTACACCTGTCCTCTAATAATCAGAAAGGCTACACTGGTTTTACAACAGGTTTTCCATGTGATTTGCCAACTGAAATCTATTATCATACAGTAGAACTGTGGCCAGTCAATTGTCGACATTTAAATATATATATATTATTGTCAATTAGAAAATACACTTTAAAGCAAGCTCTCACTGACCTCTCTGACTGCAACAACTTTGCAGTAATTCATCCTTAATGTTTGCAGTAGGAGCTTCTCAGTTTCACTTACTCATGGTAGATGATCTTCCCCCCCCCCCCAGCAGTGGAGGCTCGTCCATTAAGGGCTGTAGGGGCGGAGCCCCACCAAAAAAATAAGTAAGAAATAAAAATAAAAATTAACTATAATTATTAACCAACAGCAGCAGAGCTAGAGAGAAACTCCAAAGAAAAAAAATCTTTGGAATTTCTCTCTAGCTGTGCTTCTGTTGCTAATTGCTGGAATAGACAGATTAGATAAAAAAGAGAAGTGTAATCTACCTAGCAACAGGGCAAACGTCCCAAATCTCATTAAAAAACCCTATCTAGAACACAGTAAAATGAATTCTCCACCCTCATTGGCTGCTTTCCAACATTCCATTCTGAGAATAGGAGCTTTTTAGGACGTCTAAATCTGCAGACCTTAAACTGCCTAGTCCATTTGGTCTCTGCCTGGGGGGAGCCAAGATCATCTCTACTTGCAGTTACACATTCTAGCCTGCTGTCTAGCCAGGTCCCCCCCTCCACAAGTTGCACTCCGACACTTAGTCTCTACCTCCAGCAGTGTTTCCCCTCTCCACAAGGACCCTTCCCCCACCCACCATCCTGTACAGAGCAGAGGGAGAGGACCTCAGGAATCCAAGCACAGCAATGTCTGCAAGGTCATATCTCTGAGCATAAATGACAGGGAGCTCCCAGCAATACACAGGCATTGATTATTCTGCATCCATAGATTACACATAAGGCTGAACAGGTCCCTTCCAAAGCTCAGCAGTAGGATAAGAACTCTGAGCCAGCATGCAAGTCACAGGGAGTTCTCGGGGATACACAGGCAGTAATTGATCTGAAATTTGTCTGCTGACATTGGGGGACCACAGAGCTCAGCAGCACCTCACACACTCAGCTCTTCATACTTTACTGTTTAACAGGCAGCTTCAACCAAAACAGCAACAACTCCACTCCTGATGACTTCTTCATCCCTGCATTCAGTGCATTGTAAGCAATGATTCATGATTTCCAATGCAGGGACCAACAAGTCACCAGGAGTGGAGTTGCTGTGTTGGTTGAAACTGCCTGTGCTCAGCCTCTGTGTATCTCACCATCAAACAACAGAACAAGAGGAATGTCTACTCATGACAATTCCTCTACAATAACTGCTTTCCAATGAATGCCACCTTAAAGCGCCTGATTTTATAATTACATTTTGAACTTTTTTTTGACAGATAATGCAGATGTATGTCAGTGAAGCTGCTCAGTTCCAAAAACCAGGGACATTTCTATGGCTCACCTTGTGTCAGGGGTTAGTGGAGGATTTCCAGCGTTCCTATTATAAAATAAGGAATTAGGATGGATGTCCGTCAAAGTTGGTTGTGTCGTTGAGGTGAGGACCACTGAACAACCAGGGACGTAACCTTTAGTACTTAGTAACGAATGTTACGTGACTTACGTCCCTACTTCTTCAGTAGTCCTCACCTCAACAACGACAAAACCAACTTCGACGGACAATTT
>BLSH010448856.1:1557504-1575725 GCA_018402905.1 Glandirana rugosa | reverse complement strand
GGATTTAATGGATGAATGAGCCAGCAATATTTTATTGAGAATTAAGACTGACAGCTGAGTTATACTGTACAGAGTGGGTGGAGCCTATAAGGGGTGTGGCTTCTAAGAAGTGGGATGGGGCAAAAAGGAAGGGCAGGGTCTGGCGCCCCACCATCTTAAAACTTCACCAGCCGCCACTGCCCCCCAGCCTTCTATTTTATAATGCAGACACAGAGCAAGTATACAGGAAGAGGGGGAAAGAAGTCCTGAGACCCACATTGAAGGCGTTTACCACATTTATTGTGAAATATAAGGATGAATTTCTCCACAGTGGCTGTAACTACTGAGGTCAATAAGGGCTTATTTTAAAGCTTATTTATTGCTTGTTAAGAATAAATAAATGCTTGAATGTCCACTGCCACGTTATGGTGCTATTTTAACGTTGAACTTGGCAGCACACATATTTCCCACAATATATATTTCCCTTAAGATCCCCTCTAATGTTTTCTGGATAGTTCTTTGATAATTAAGCTAAAACAAAAACAAAACCAATGCACACTGGATTGGGTATAAGATAGACAGTTCACACATGACTAAGACCCATCACAGATCTGTAAAGCTGTATTAACATGTGCCCTCAAAAATTTGGAAAAATTTGGGATGCCTGGGTGGCGACTAGAGCCCTAATGATTTCAACCTCTGGTTTGACCCCTTTTAATGTGGTTCCCTTTCCCATAGTATCAATGTATTGAGTTTTCCCCTACTTGGTGTTTACGCTGCCCTAGGCCCCGCTGTTATATAGATGACTCTCTTGACCTATCTACTCCAGCAGTCCAATACTAGAACAAAAGTGAGTAAATCTATTATTATTATTATTATTATTATTATTATACAGGATTTATATAGCGCCGACAGTTTGCGCAACGCTTTACAACATTAGGGCAGACAGTACAATTCAATTCAATATAGGAGGAATAAGAGGGCCCTGCTCGTTAGAGCTTACAATCTAGGAGGGTATGTCAAGTGATACGAGAGGGTATTAACTGTGGGGAATGAGCTGATGGGAGAAAATAAAAGTGTAGTTGTTAGGTGGAGGCAGGATAGGCTTCTCTGAAGAGAAAAGTTTTCAGCGATTACCTAAAAGTGGATAGATTTGGAGACAGTCTGACAGATTGGGGTAGGGAATTCCAGAGGATGGGAGAGGCTCGTGAGAAGTCCTGGAGGCGAATATGGGAGGAGGTGATGAGGGAACTAGAGAGCAGGAGGTCTTGGAAGTAACGAAGAGGACAATTAGGTTGGTATTTTGAGACTAGGTTAGTGGAGTAGCTGGGGACAGAGTTGTGGATGGCTTTGTAACTTCTTAGTATTTTGAATTTAATTCGTTGGGCGAGTGGCAGCCAGTGGAGAGATTGGCAGAGAGGGATTGGCAGAGAGGGGTAGCAGACGCTGAGCAGTTTGTAAGATGGATGAGTCTGGCAGCGGCATTCATGATGGACTGAAGGGGGGATAGTCTGTTTAAAGGTAAGCCAGTGAGGAGAGAATTACAGTAGTCAAGGCGAGAGTTAACTAGGGAGTGAATCAGGAGCTTTGTGGTTTGATTGGTTAGGATAGGACGAAGTTTAGAGATGTTGCGGAGGTTGAGGCGGCAAGCTTTGGAAAGTGATTGGATGTGGGGCCAAAAGGAGAGTTTGGAGTCCAAGATAACAACATCTCCAGTTATTGCCCATTGTTCTGGTGAAGGATCTGTCCTTAGCAACCCTTAGAAATTGCTCCTATTTCAACCATGGACCACATTTTTTTGGTTCTTTTAAACATACTTAAAGTGGATGTAAACCTGATTCATGAAATTTAATCTAAGCACATTAAATCTGTGGTGTTTTCTTATGTCTCTCCAAAGCACTAAGTCCTGTGCCTTTCTTCTGTTTCGTTGCTCTGTTATCAGCATGATAACTTCTGACAAGTTCTCCATCTCCAAGATAAAACCAGCCTGAAATTTGTGTCTTGGGAGGTTGCTATAAATAGATTAGCAGAGAACTTGTCTTGTCACAGCACAGCTCTGCACATTCTTTCCTTCCTTTGCCTATGTGAGTGGGGGTGTGTGCCTTTCCTCCAATCAGCTGTCTTGGCTGTATGCCAAGAATCCACTCCCAGTGCTGAATAGGAAGGGAAAATCTCTAACACAATGTGCACTTTCTAAAGAATATAGCAAGCTGAAGACAGCAGATATGCATGTAAAACTTTTATGTATGGAGATTTGTTTTATCCATGTGTATCATCTGGGGTTGCTCACTTCACTTGGTATACAGTATCTCACAAAAGTGAGTACACCCCTCACATTTTTGTAAATATTTTATTATCTTTTCATGTTACAACATCAAAGAAATTACACTTTGCTAAAATGTAAAGTAGGGAGTGTACAGCTTGTATAACAGTGTAATTTGCTGTCCCCTCAAAATGACTCAACACACAGACATTAATGTCTAAACCGCTGGCAACAAAAGAGAGTACACCCCTAAGTGAAAATGTCCAAATTGGGCCAAATTAGCCATTTTCCCTCCCCGGTGTCATGTGACTCGTTAGTGTTAAAAGGTTTCAGGTGTGAATGGGGAGCAGGTGTGTTAACTTTGGTGTTATCCCTCTCACTCTCTCATACTGGTCACTGGAAGTTCAACATGGCACCTCATGGTAAAGAACTCTGAGGATCTGAAAAAAAGAATTGTTGCTCTTCATAAAGATGACAGAGGCTATAAAAAGATTGCCAAGACCCTGAAACTGAGCTGCAGCATGATGGCCAAGACCATGCAGCGGTTTAACAGGACAGGTTCCACTCAGAACAGGCCTCGCCATGGTCGAATAAAGAAGTTGAGTGCACATGCTCAGCGTCATATCCAGAGGTTATCTTTGGGAAATAGACGTATGAGTGCTGCCAGCATTGCTCCAGAGGTTGAAGGGGTGGGGGGTCAGCCTCTCAGTGCTCAGACCATATGCCGCACACTGCATCAAATTGGTCTGCATGGCTGTCATCCCAGAATGAAGCCTCTTCTAAAGATGATGCACAAGAAAGCCCGCAAACAGTTTGCCGAAGACAAGACAAGGACATGGATTACTGGAACAATGTCCTGTGGTCTGATGAGACCAAGATAAACTTATTTGTTTCAGATGGTGTCAGGCGTGTGTGGCGGCAACCAGGTGAGGAATACAAAGACAAGTGTGTCTTGCCTACAGTCAAGCATGGTGGTGGGAGTGTCATGGTCTGGGGCTGCATGAGTGCTGCCAGCACTGGGAAGCTACAGTTCATTGAGGGAACCATGAATGCCAACATGTACTGTGACATACTGAAGCAGAGCATTTCCCCCTCCCTTCGGAGACTGGGCTGCAGGGCAGTATTCCAACATGATAACGACCCCAAACACACCTCCAAGACAACCACTGCCTTGCTAAAGAAGCTGAGGGTAGAGGTGGTGGACTGACCAAGCATGTCTGCAGACCTAAAAACAATTGAGCATCTGTGGGGTATCCTCAAATGGAAGGTGGTGGAGCGCAAGGTCTCTAACATCCACCAGCTCAGTGATGTTGTCTATAGATGGATTTATAATAAACATCTTACTCAGAATTTCTTTTGGAGTGCACTCATTCTTGTGAATGCAGATAGCAGAGGAATGATAAGAGGAGACAGAGATTACACTAGGTGTTTTGGATTGAGGCAAGTACACACTATAGAGAGAGATGCTCGGTTCATTTTTCATTTCAGAGGATTACAACCACTTTAAAAAAATACACACATTTGGCATCTATAATCCTTTCATGATAGGTTAACTTTAGTAACCTGGAAAAGTATATATTTTTTGCCTGAACTAATTTCATAATTTCTTCAGCAATGCCAGTGTGTGTGTCTGCCACACAATAATGCGAAGTAAATATGCAAAGAAACACAGCTAGCTTTGCACACACAGATGCCAATTTCTGAATAACTGAACTGTATGATAAGCCTTTTCTTGATACTTCATCATTTTCTTGTCTTTAATCTTAAGAGCCGGTAAAGTATCCATCTGAGAAGTGTAACATGAACAGTCTTGTACATCAGTTAAAAACATGCCCTGTAAAATGCAACATTAGTGGAGCAAAGTAAGCAAAAGCCAGATGTTCTGAACATTAATGAAGAAAAGTAGCCATTGAATAATATAAGTAACATCCCATTTGCAACTGAATATCCTGTCCTGTTCTCAGCTAATTACCGGGTTTCCCACTAGCAATCTGTGTCAGCTCACTTCAGTGCATGATAAATTAACTCAATGCTGATTTTACAACTGGATCTGCTTCTCTGTATGCCCCTCTTGGGACTGCAGATTTTAGTTTAACAGCTAATTATGATGACCCTCATATAATAATTAGAAAAACTGGAGCCAAAGTGAAATAACAGTGTGTCCATGCATGGGTTCATGTGAAAAGTCTACAGAAATATTTTTTCAGCCAGTTTTTCTTATCATTGCTTCTTTTTATACAGTACTGTACAAATGTTTTAGGTACTTGTGAAAAAATTCTGAGGATGAGGTGAAGATGCTAACCACTTGACCTCCGGAAGATTTACCCCCCTTCCTGACCAGGCCATTTTTTGCAATACAGCACTGCATTAATTGCGTGGTCATGCAACACTGTACCCAAATAAAATGTATGTACTTTTTCCCCACAAATAGAGCTTTCTTTTGGTGGTATTTGATCACCTCTACGATGTTTATTTTTGAGCTATAAACAAAAAAAGACTGACAATTTTGAAAAAAAAAAAACACCAACAAAAAAAAAACAATATTTTTTAAATTTCTGCTATAAAACATATCCAGCAAAAAAAAATTAAACAATTACATTTCTTTCCAAAATGTATTCTGCTACATATTTTTGGGGAAAAAAACCCCAATAAGTGTATATTGATTGGTTGCGCAAACGTTGTAGCGTCTACAAACCATGGGATATGTTTGTTTATTTATTTTTAACGATCAGTGACTTATAGCAGGGCTGCGATATTGTGGCGGACATTCTGACACGAATTGACACTTTTTGGGGACCAGTGACGCTAATACAGTGATCAAGCTAAAAAATATGCACTGTCACTGTGCTAACAACACTGGCTGCGAAGGAGTTAACATCAGGGGTGATCAAAGGGTTAACTGTGTTCCTAGCAAGTGTTTTTCGAAGCTGTGTGTGCTGTTTTTACTAGGGGAAGACATGGATCCTGGTCCCTGCTTTACAGAGACCCGTCACGATCCATGCCTTTCCTCCAGTCAGGGACTTTAAATGAAACATGCAACCAGGGAGATAGCGCGACAAGAATGTGTCTGGCAAGTACATAATAAGTTAGAACTGAAAACGTTACATGAAGGCATAATGCATGACAACAAAATACAATCAATAAATGTATTCCATACAAAATATAATAATAATATGGTATTATAGTAACATATTAATTCATATTGTAAACATTATAAAGGGCCAGACTCATTATAGCGTGTCTCCACAATATAATATTCATAACCTTATTTAATTGGTACAATCCAAAATAGCATGTTAGGTAAAATTGGTAATAATCTTGCGATGTAAGCACAAGGGTGCATCTATTAGCTCAACGCGTTTTGTAGCTTCTGCCACTCTTCAGGAGAAGATGTAGGGCAGGTGTCTATAAATATTGAAAAATATTAAAGGTTGAAAAATTGTATAGTAGGTCTGTCTATAGGGAGAGGAGGGGAGAAATAATTTCCCAAAATTACTTACAGGTATGCTTATGAGTCTGGGTGCAAGCGTGGAGGGCTGAAGGCCGACTAAAAAGGTCATCAGCCCCCGGAGCTGAGGTGGAGGAACCCCAATATACAACAATGTAAAACCAGTAAGAGACAGCAGTCCCTGGGAACGAACCCCCATGAATATTCAAAATTAATGTGATCCACATTAGTGTGACCATCTATAAAAGAGTGTAAAGTAAAATATGAACTAAAAAGTGAAAGTATACAATATAGTAGCTAATAAGTAAAAGGGAATATACCGGTGCTGGGACCAATCAGTGGAAAGGATCTATGCCTAAGTGTAGGGCAGGTACAGGGTAATAAGGATAGCATGATGTGCCCCAATGTAAATGAAACCCCAAGGCTAAGGTATAGCACCAAAGACAACGGGAAATGGAACAAAATAAGAATTAATAGAAAAAGGGGAAGAAAGAGAAAAAAACTACCAAAAAAGTTACTTAGGATTCCTATGTGATCAGTTGGGGTCCAACAGTGCATAGTGACCACAGGGGTATCAGCCTCAGGAAGTTTCTGAATCCATTGAGGGGAGTATAATGCGGCAACACAGCGTTGAACAAAGAAGAAGTCAGCATCAATAGAGATGTCGTCCCCAATAAGTACGGTAACTGTGGTTGTAATACGTGCTGAGTAAAGGCCCATAGGGCTTCTGTGGAAAAAGTGTAAATACAGTGAATCAGCAAAGTGACTACACAATACATTATCGGGGAAGATATAAAACCATTACCAAAGGGAGAAAAAAACAAAACAAAGAACAGATCTTGAGTGTAAAGTGAAAACAGGTAAGTACCTCACCATAGAAAAGGTGATAAGATCAAAGATAACACATAGATGAATAGAAAGCCAAATATTACCCTTGGTAGGAAGTGAAAAGCATAGTCCAGAGATAAGCATAGTATCATCAAGGTTCAAGGAGCAGACTGAGTATGTGCTCCATAGGGGTGTGGAATATATACCCTCCACATCGCCACATGACCCAACCAATGTCGTGCAGCAGTGAACGCCAATCCCCCCCCCCCCACATCTGAGGAACAGGAGAGGAGGGGAGGGGTCCAGTGCGCATCACAGTTTCCGGGAATGACGCAAACAAAATGCACCCCCAGCACAATCGCAACCCTGGGTAGATGCATCCTTCTGTAGTTGATATAAATAATATTGGCCGATGTATGTCACAGATTAACCAGTCTGAATAAATTACAAAGGTGTGTGCTTCCATCCCTTAATTAGCGTTCATTAAATAAAATGAAAAATGTGGGACTTTATATGAGACAACGGCTGCTACAGAGCTTGTATGTCTCCATCCCTGAATCATAGAGAAGGGGGAAGGATAATGGGGAATGTTTGGACTTTGAATATCCATAGGGGCTCATTCCCAGGGACTGCTGACTCTTACTGGCTTTACATTGTATATCGGGGTTCCTCCATCTCAGCTCCCGGGGCTGATGACGTTTTTGGTCGGCCTTCATCCCTCCACGCTTGCGCTCAGGCTCATAAGCAAACCATTCTACCCTCCTCTCCCCTATAGACAGACCTACTATACAATTTTTCAACCTTTAATATTTTTCAATATTTATAGACACCTATGATAATAGTAATAACATGGAATTATACAGAATAGAGACATCATTAACCCTTTCAACCTACCCTACATCTGCTCCTGAAGAGTGGCAGAAGCCACAAAACGCGTTGAGCTAATAGATGCTCCCTTGTGTTTACATCGCAAGATTATTACCAATTTTACCTAACATGCTATTTTGGATTGTACCAATTAAATAAGGTTATGAATATTATATTGTGGAGACACGTTATAATGAGTCTGGTCCTTTATAATGTTTACAATATGAACTAATATGTTACTATAATACCATGTTATTATTATATTTTATATGGAATACATTTTATTGATTGTATTTTGTTGTCATGCATTATGACTTTAATTTTCTGCACATCAGCATTATTGTAAACATATGTATAAGAAGCGGGAGAACAGGAACCTTATCAGTGAGCTGCCATTCTTCAGTGTCTAGGCTGTTCCATGTCCTGGTCCAGGTTCTATTGCACCCCCTGAAGACGCTAAGCATCATTGCTCCCCATTCCCCAGCAATGTATAACTGTATTTTCTCCTTTGTTTACCTTTTTTTGTCCACCCCGCCCCCAGCTGCCAATCTGTCTTGGGTAATAATGACATCTCCGTGGCTCTGAAGCCTTCTGGGATATGTATGTCACATATCCCAGGATGCTTCAATTTCATTTCACAGTGGCTGGAGGTGGGCAGACCAGGGAGAGGCATCTAATGACCTCAGGAACAAAGATAGCAGCACAGAACAAGGCACATGGCAATGGCATGACAGATCACAGCAGGACAACGCTTAATCCATTGGGCAGGTGAGTAAGTGAATTATGGACAATCCTGGGTTGCAGGAAAGAAAATCACTTGATTCCTCCTGCGGAGCTATTGTGTTCTCCTGGTGGGGGACGCCGTCCCAGCCAGGAGAACACACAATGATTATTGCCAGCGGCTGTAGCCGCTGGCAATAATCACATGAAAAATCAGGCAGACTGGTTTTACCCAAGTTGTTTGATCAATCAACTTGGGTACAATCTGCCTGCCCATACATGGTTCGTATCTTGGCTGGTCCCTGCTGAACTAGAAGTTATGGCCGGCTTAACTCTTCAAGGGTACAGCTTTAAAGCAGTTGTAAAGTCTCATTGTTTACTTTGCTAAAATAAAAAAGAAGTCACACTCCAAAGACGTGCTGGTCGGTTAATTGGATCCTGTCTAATTTGGCCCTAGTATATGTATGAATGTGAGTTAGGGACCTTAGATTGCAAGCTCCTTGAGGGTAGGGACTGATGTGAATGTACAATATATATATGTAAAGCACTGCGTAAATTGACAGCGCTATATAAGTACCTGAAATAAATAAATACTTACCTGCTCTGTGCAAGATTAATGCTACAGAGCAGCCCGAACCTCCTCTTGTCTCACGGCAGCCTCTTAGCTCCACCACTTCTCCATGTGCCATCATAGGAATTTGCTTCCTATGGTGGCATACGTGTGGGCTCGCTCCCGAGCCGGGCTGTGTGTGGCCGTAAAATATATCAAGGTAAAAAAAACCTTTTGATTTTATAACCGTTTTAAGGATATGGCTTTTTTCCACATGACTACTTGTTGGCATTTTAAGATAAAACACAATAAAACTCCAAATACCTCTGTATTAGACCCTGATAAAGTACTGTTGCCAGCCATTATTTTCCTTCCACGTTTAAGAAAAAAAAAAAACAGTTTTATCCCTGTAAAGAGAGGCAAAAAATTCCACATATGCCTATAAACAGTGTTAACTGAAGACAAAGCACAGCGCATTTTCAATAAAAATTGTTAAAAACATGCAGTGTGCGTTTATCTCAGTAAATAGAATCTACCTACTTTCTTCATGGTCTGCTGAGACACATTTACATTTCTCATCTGCATGAAATCTTCTCTTCCCTGATAGTAGTGATGACAGATAAAAGAGGTTTTTTTTTTTAACACAAAGCTCAGGAATTTATTTGAAAAGCCACAGTCTATGGAAACAGACTGACTGCACTGGGAAATCATCCAGAGCGGAGAATGCATAGCAAACTTTTTTATTGTACAATCTTTGCTGCCTGTATATTAACCCATAGCGGGTGTGTAACTCTTCTCCAGTGTCTGCCCAGACTTCACCCTCAAGCTAAGTAAATGTAGCTTAACATTGAATCAGACTGGAATGTGAGAGAATATTTAAAGCCACTGCGGTAATAGGACACCACTATTCATTTCAAAGTCAATGTGTCAGTAGTGAGGTATAATCCAGTTTGCTCTGTTCACAGACTTGTCAGGCCACAAGGTCAGAAAAACCACAAGTATGAGACACACCAAGGAAGGGCATCTGTTATCATGTCTGGGGAAAAAACATTTTTTTTAAATTTTCTGTACAGAAAAACTTTAGGGCTCTTTGCTATTATTAGGCTTCATGTGCACAGGACGTTAAAAAAAAAAAAAACGTCCTTAGCTTACCAGTGATCTTTTCAGCTTTTTTTTTTGGCGTTTTTGCGGCAGCGTTAATGAGCGTTTTTTAGCGCTGGCGTCAATGTGCCTTTTTTTTAAATTATTATTTATTTTAATTTTTTTCAATGGATACAAAACGTCCAAAACACGTTGGTGAGTGGCGTTAGTGATTGTTTTTAGGCGTTAGAGCTTTATACAGCTGAAAAACGTCTCTCAGAACCCTCTGGTCTTGGGTTATTTTTACAGCTCAAAAATGTCGCTGCTAAAAACAGTTGATATGAACACATAGAATAACATGATGGAGGGTTTAATTACTGTAGAAAAAACGTCTGCAGCTGAAAACAGCAGCTGTAAAAACGTCAAAAAACGTCCTGTGTGCATGAGGCCTAAAAGCTGGCCATACATTGTTGAGTTTTTTGTTTTGATCAGGCAGCGGGTTTCGCAAGGTAGATGTTCGGGAAATCCACCCTGCTGCACTATTGAATTCTGACTGCGGAACTCCTTCAAAATACATTGATCAGCCCTGCAACCGATTGGCTGCATGCACTGATTGAACAAAATCTTAACAGTCAGTGGCGGCTGGTGTTTCTTTTTTTGGGGAGGCGGCAAACAACCACCCCACCGGTCGGTCGGCTGGCGGCCCCCCGCGGGAGGACAGGGACATCAAAGCCCTGCACTTACCCCATCTAGGTAGCGGGCGGACGGGCAGCATGTCCTACGAGTGATGGGCAGCGGCTTTCATCCTTCCTTCTCCTTTGGATCACGGCGGCTTCCCAAAATCCATACCAGACCCTTATCTGAGCACAAAGCCCAGCAGGTCAGGAAAGGGGGGAGGACTAGCGCCCCCGTGAACCATACCAGGCCACATGCCCTCAACATGGGGGGGGTGGGTGCTTTGGGGACAAGGGCCTCTTCCCCACAACCCTGGATGTTGATTGTGGGGAGTCTGTGGGTGGGGGGGTGGCCCCCCACCCTATGTGAATGAGTATGGGGTACATTGTACCCCTACCCATAAACCCAAAAAAAGTGTCTCTTCTCCCTCCGATTTCTTCTTCCTCCGGTGATGTCTACATCCTCTGAATCTTCTCACTGCGCAGATGTCTTCTTCCTCTGGATCTTCCTCAGGTTCTTCTTGCTGCGCTGATGGCTTATTCCTTTGGTTCTTCCTCTGGTTCTTCTCGCTGCACTGATGCCTTATTCTGCTGCCAGTTCTTCCTCCAGTTCTTCTTGCTCCACTGTCTTCTTCCTCTGCCAGTTCTTCCTCCGGTTCTTCTCCCGACACTAGCTCCCGCTGTAAATGTGAGATCCGGCGTGTACCATGACTTATATAGCCATGGGGCCATCATGCCCCGGGCGATGATGTCATAAGGGGGTGAGGCCCCCAGGTGGCTATATAAGTAATGGCACACGCCGGCACTCACATTTACAGTGGAAGCTAGATATCAGCGCAACGAGAAGAACCGAAGGAATAATCAAAGGGAGAAGAACTGGAGGAAGGGTGGGGGGCTGGGATCTGGGGGTCCAGATTTCGATAAGCCCCCTGCCCACAGACCCCCACCACCACCGCCACCGCCCATCAGCATAGGGACAAGGTGCTTTGGAGCACCCAACCACCCATGTTGAGGGCATGTGGCCTGGTATGGTCTAGGAGGGGGCGCTGCTCGCTCCCCCCCCCCACTTTCTTGACCAGCCGCAATGCATGCTCGGATAAGGGTCTGGTATGGATTGTGGACCCTACACTGTTTTTTTATTTATTTTGGCGTGGGGGTTCCCCTTAAAATCCATACCAGTCTGGAACCTTGATCCAACTTCAGTGTTATTAAATGGGCTGAAGTAGGGCCAAAGTCGGACCAAAGTAGTACAGGAATCTTTTTCAAAGTTGGACCAACTTGTGTGGGACCAGTTAAGATGGCTCTAATAGGGAACAATTGATTTACACACGTCATGCGATGAGTGCTCCCAAAGTCTGGAGCGTATGTCGTACCAGTGTGAACCTGGCCTTAAACGCAATTGTGAGCTACATGCTCAACTGCAGACAAAGAGCTTATTATACAGAATAAATACACGTGGTTGATCAAAATGGTGTTTTTGCCTAAGTGCTTGTATGTACTTATGAATTCACCAGTTATTGTTCCCAAGTCATTTTTTAAAACCCTAAACTCGTTATTCACCACCTTTTATCTGGGCAAAATCCAGATGCAATTTGAAATTCACTACCTTACAAAGGCCTAAATGTGAGGCTGGTATGGCTTTGCCGGATATATATTTATATTATCTGGCGGGTCAGCTCAATCATCTTCAACCCTGGGTATCAACGGACCTACCTTTTGGGGGCACCGGCTCACATTGTACATGTATTACAAATACCTAATCTCCTAGTTGGATTGGAAGCACCATTATCCAATAGGTTCTCAACTAAGCTACCTATTTTAAACCTGGCTAGGTCGGTATGGAGGGAGGCAAAGAAATTGGCTAGATACACGGATACCCCTCTGGAACTTCCTATATGGAATAACCCAATGTTTCCGCATCTTAAAGCTTTGAAAGATAGACCCATTTGGCAGGGGTTTGGTGTAGTTGCACTGTCGGATCTCACTGACAGTGGGATTATACATTCCTTTGATCAACTACGTGGATGATTTGAGATACCCAATAATGCTTTTTATCGCTATTTAAGGTTCAGACATGCGTACCATGCTCAATTCGGTCCCCAAAGCTCATCTATCTCTACTTATCCATTAATAGGGATACTAAGGTTACAAGGCCTGAAAGGCTTAATCTCTAGTCTATACTCCCATCTACTGAACCTCAAAATTTGTGTGACACCTCTCCCCGCTAGGGCATGATGGCAAGAGATATGCTCTGAGCTGACGGAGGAGGAATGGGAGGAGATCTGTACATCTCACCTGTCGGTCTCCTCAGCAGCCAATAACAAACTCGCCCAGCTGTATATCATTCACCAAACATACCTCACTCCGGAGCGCCTGCACGCAATGGGGAGTCTCCCTTCCTCTGCCTGCATGCGATGCGAAGGATCGGGAGCTGATGTCAACCATATGATATGGTTGTATCCATTGATTGTGGCGTACTGGACTCAGGTCACAACCTAGGCTTCTCTCCATGCCGATTGCACTTTCCCCGGAAGTGTGTCTCTTAGGATTGTTGGATGAGGAGATGTGGACCCACCCGATGAGAGCACTTCTGCATGAGACCTTGTTTTTTGCTCGCAAGCAGATAGCTCTTAGATGGATGCAGCCTAATCCCCCATCAGTTTCACAATGGCTGCAAGCAGTGAACCAAATACTGCCATATATTAATTTGTACGAGCATAGAGGTTGTCCACAGAAGTATGACAAGGTATGGCAGGCTTGGTACTCCTCTGACCTCACCATTAATGAAGCTTAACTACTATATGATATGTTAATTTGATATATGAGATTTCACAGATCATGGGAAACTGTATGCATATATCCTCCTTTATACCCCACTTTTGCTTTAACTGTGACTCTAACTGTTGTTTGTTTGCTGTTATGAGATCTAATATAATCCTCTTAATATGTAAAGAGTACCTATATGCTGAATTGTATGCAGATCTTCATAATGTGTTACCTTTGTATGTTGTGAACTTTGGCAATCAAAAGTATTAAAAAAAAAAATACACGTGGTTGTAGGGGAAGGCGTTACCTAACTAAGCATTGTTATTTTTGTCTATCCAGTCTAGATATTTATGCATCCCTACCACACTGCTTCAACCTGTTTTGCATAAAAGATACATTTTTTCTCTACTGTAGTAAGGCAACGCTTCCAGGTCTTGTCCCTTGCCCAGCTTGTGACTAGATAGTAAAAGGAGAAGCAGCAGACTATTGAGCTCCTCTCTCTGCTCTTTATTCAATTCAGCCTGTGTGCATATGTGCTCTGCAGTACAGACTGGCTTCATATGCTGCCCATCCCTCTCCCAGTCTGAGTTCTTCTGTAGAGTGTATTGCAAGAGGGTCATACCAAATACAATTCATCTACTTACACTGTTTTGCATTTACAAAAGTAATGTAATAATTTGCTAATGAATCATGCTGCATTAATGTGTTTTTTTTATCTTCCTGGAGTTCAGCTTTAAGAACATCAGTGTGACTGGAGCACTAAATAAGGGTTTAGCAATCGTGGCTAAATTTCAATAAGCTATATCTTTTATTGTTTTCTATAACTATCATTACTTGTCCCTATGAGGGCTGAAAATACCAATCCCTTTGCCAAAGATAAGGAGTGTTGTAGCAAATATTGCATTATTTGAGTCATAGCTTGAAGGATTGAGTCAGTGGTTTGTGCTTTAGCTGTTCCTGGAATTTACAGAACTACTATCATAATAAAAATTTCTTGGTTCATGTATATCTTTGTTTTGATTTTTAATCAAATTTCAGCAGGTCAATGGCTTGTATTTTACCTGGAGCCCACAGAAGCAAAAAGCCATTCAAAAAAGACTTCTTATCCTGCCACATAAATTAAAAAGAGACATTGACAGAATCCACTTTACATAATGTGACAGTGCAAGGCATTGTCACAGTGTTGAATGGGTTAGAATGTAATCCAGGGTTTTCACTTGTGCAGGCTGAGGTGCTCCAAGATGTCTGCTTTAATTGGAGATAACTGGTTTTCTAGTTTTCTCCTGGATTGGTAACTCCTGCACTGGGTCCTGGAGCTCTGGGGATTTTTAGAGACTTGATAGGAATGAAGCCTCTAAGGGATTGTTCACACCAGATGTGGTGGGACTGTGTTCAGTTGCATGGACAAGGCAAAATACATTGTCTCCTATGTGCCTGGTTTGAACCACTGCAATCTGGTGATATGTGGACTCATGCAGCACTTTTTTTAGCGCAGCACTGTGTGAGGCAATCCATTTTATTGACATCTCAATAAAGTATGCTTGAAAAAAAAAAGGAAACAGTGCAATCTGCTGAGCCACTGTGCTGCATGGTTCATGTTTTATGGTGATCGGCATTGTAGGCATGGGGTTAATGTTTTTTCTGCTGTGCTGACTCATGTTCTGCAGCGATCTGTCTCAAGCAGTGCTGTTTCTCCTGTCTGTGCTCATATCTTCTTTGGGCCCTTTCACACGGGCATTCCGATCAGGTCCGCCTGTCAGTTTTTCAGGCAGACCTGATCGGACGCTCCATTCAGCCCTATGGATTGGTGGATGTCAGCGGTGACATGTCTGCTGACATCTGTTGCTATCTGATCCGATCCTGTCCACCAAATCCAGACGGATGGAAACCCTATTGTCCAACAGTCTGGAGAATCAGATTGGATGAAAACGGACAGGTGGTCCGTTTTCGATCCGATCCCCATAGAGGATAGTGGGACTCTGACAGGTCCATCTCAGCACAGTGAGCGGAGATGGATCTGTCATCCGCCTGCTTAGCGGGGATCAGCGGATCGATCCCTGCTGAGCAAAGCGGAGTCAATGCATGGACAAGCCCGTGTGAAAGGACCCTTCATGTTTACTGAGCCACCCCGGTGCAGATTGTTACAATGTAGATGGGTGGTGGATCTGAGGAATTGATTGGCTACATGTTCCCACCAGTTTTCCAGAGATCCTCATGAAAAGGGCTAACTGAAATTCCCTGTGTGCTTCCTTCTAGAGATGCCCGGGAAAATGCTGCAAAAATGTAGCTGTTAAGCCCCATACATGCAGGAATGTCGGCCGGCTCAAAAAAAAAAAAAGGCTGACATTCGGCCCGTGTTTATGCCACCCTGTCTGTCAGAAAGCCAGCAGCCAACTGACTCCCAATCAGCAAATTGAGGAGAGCGCTGATCGGAGTGTTCTGTCAGAACACAACAGCTCAGCAGGGGAGACCGCTATACTAACTTTGCATACTTAGTACAATGGCTCAGACCAGAGCATAGTGTGTACCAGGCTTTACTCTGTTGGAGTGATGACCCCCCTTGGGAGGGGGGTAATGGAAGCCCAGTGGGGGTTCCTGGTGAGGGCATGGAGACCCTCATGATCTTGTAGCTGCGTTTGCCTTTCTTCAGTAAATTTACCATTAACTGTTAATTACCTGGTCTAAAGTCTCTATTTGGGGTGCATGCACAACATATCTAAAGAACAGGGCTTGCAACACAAGAGGACTGAGCTAGAGGAAGATGCAACACATGGGTCTAACACACAGAGTACTGTTCAGTGGAAGTTAATGTGTCATTACTAAGGACTACAGTGTTTGTGTCATTGCCAGTGGTGGCCCGTAATGCAGGGCGCACGGGCGCTGCCCCCCTATTCATGCGTCCGGCGCCCCTAATCTACATGCAGGGCGCCGGACGCATGGATTCCAATGGGATTTTGTTTTTTGAAGCACGTGATAAGAGCCAGAGGCTCTATTAGGCTTCAAAAAAGGGTGGGCTTGGGGTGCAGAGCACTGCGCCTCCAGCCCATCCAGTTGTGTGACAACAGCAAATGAGTATTCGCTATTGTCACACTGATTCCCCTCCCAGCCAATCAGGAAGCGGGTAGGATGGTACTGCTGACTGGTACTGCTGTCCCAGATCGTGGGTTCCCGACCCACCATCCCCGAGCATCAGTATGACATGAGCTCTGCAGGAAGCATGCGGCTGCAGTAGAGAGCAGAGCCGATGCTTCCTGTGACAGGCGGAGTACATTTGGTATCACTCCGCTTGTGAGAGGAGCCGGCGCTATAAAGGAAGCATCGGCTCTGCTTCTACTAGCGCCGGCTCCTTTCTTCACACTGACGCTTGGGGATGGTGGGTCAAAAAAGTACATGAGCTTCTTTTTTGGCAGATTACAGGTGGTTTACTGCTTTTACATTGATGACGTGTCAACTTCAAAACTCCTGTACAAAAACGCTGTAAAAACTGCAAAAACGCCCGAAAAAATGTCTGAAAAAAACGCCCAAAAAACACCTGTAAAATAGCAACGGCAAGTGTGAACGGAGCCTTACAGACTTGTGAATCAGCATTGACGTTGTTAGGCACATCCCTACACCTTCTTCTTCTCACCCCACTTCAGTGCACGTAGCCTAAATGAGAGTGGCACCTATGTTCTTAATTCAGGAGCAGTGCAGTATTGTTGCCACACCATCACTGGAAGATGCAGGTGGACTTCACTGGCAGTCTCAACAAGTATTATATTGGAATTTGCAGTGGGAGTAATGCCTCATACACATGATGAGATTATCGGACGAATGTCAGTCGTTCTGTGTTTTTTTGCGTGCTAGTCTCCATATTGAAAATGAAAAGGTTACGAAAATTCTCATAGTGAGGTCATGTATTGTATTGTATTGTATTTTCGGATAAAGACTGTACTGATTAAACGAAAATCGTATGATCTGGTATTGTACGAGAAAATTTTTCTTGTTTGCCCGTTCAGATAATACCGGATGAACTGTCGCGATTGGCTCTCGAAAGCTGTGTACTAACCATCAGATTATCATTCGATAGATTTGAAAACTGTATTTTTCGTCTGATTTTCTGATTGTGTGTATGGGCCTTAAGGGAAGACTGTGCAGGTGCACTTATTTTAAATTTAGCAGTATTTATAGTTCTTAATATATAATAGTGACACCGCGCTAAAACAAATGTGTATAAGTTAATCTGTGTATATAAATACATAAAATAACAGAAAAAATATATACAAAGTGTATAACATTCAGCGGCTGCTTTAAAAGTAATAAATCCAATAAATTCATTCACTATAAATAATCATAGCAAAAAGCAGCGCTTATATTCGCAATAATCTTGCCAATATTTAGTGCATATAATATTTTGTGCAAAAACTATATACGTGTGCAATCTTGCAAAAAAGTGCTTATCACAAAAAGTGCTAGTGCAGATAAATTAATCAGTGAAAGAAAGATAATAAACAGTGCAATAAAGTGTCCATTAAACAATCTTCTTCCCAATGTGCTGCAATCCTTCAAACTTGTTCACCAAAAACCAGCATGCAGGTGATCACACTAGGGGCTTACCAGATGTACACAACAAAAACGCCTGTTTATCAGAAAAGAGCTCAGCCACCTCTCTCCAATATAAGGTCCACACCTCCAGGAAACCACCGATCTCATATACCCATCATAAGAGACAAAACAAAATGCTCCTCATAGTGTATCTCTCAGACAATTTGGTTTATTCAGAAAGGGGTAAAAGTTGCGCTTACATCAAGACAAAAATACAATCGCAGTATAGGAATTTTAGACATCTACCAGTCCGCCGAGTACAGCTCCTCTCCACCTCTAACCGAGCGTCCAGGCTCCTGGTACGTCTAGTGCATCTGTTCTGATCGGACCGCCGTGTAGCCACGCCCTAACGTTTCGTCACTTCCTGACTTGATCACAGGGCTGGCTACACGGCGGTCCGAGCCCTCATAAATAGTGGCGGCTTTTCACCACCAGATGGATCTCCACCTCTCCTCGACATGA
>BLSH010448856.1:1527125-1557494 GCA_018402905.1 Glandirana rugosa | reverse complement strand
AGTACAGCTCCTCTCCACCTCTAACCGAGCGTCCAGGCTCCTGGTACGTCTAGTGCATCTGTTCTGATCGGGCCGCCGTGTAGCCACGCCCTAACGTTTCGTCACTTCCTGACTTGATCACAGGGCTGGCGGTCCGAGCCCTCATAAATAGTGGCGGCTTTTCACCACCAGATGGCGTCCTGTACAGAGCAACTCTCCTTATCTCAGGCTAAATGCGCGGCGGGGTTCATATTTCAAAAAATGATTTCTCATAATCCCTCTGCATTATCCCACCAGCAAGAGACAGAGGAGTACCCTGATGACAGGAGACCATGATGGTCTTGGTGATGGAACAAGTTTGAAGGATTGCAGCACATTGGGAAGAAGATTGTTTAATGGACACTTTATTGGACTGTTTATTATCTTTCTTTCACTGATTAATTTATCTGCACTAGCACTTTTTGTGATAAACACTTTTTTTGCAAGATTGCACACGTATATAGTTTTTGCACAAAATATTATATGCACTAAATATTGGCAAGATTATTGCAAATATAGTATTTATAGTTCTACTTTTGACTTCTATTTTTATGATAAAAATGTGCAATAGACCACAGAAAGTGAATAGGATTATAGGAATAGAATAAGAACAAATAGAGGATTGTACAAATCAAGGCATTGCGTGTAAAAATGTTTGCAGGTGCCGGAAAACCCCTGCAGTGGTGTGGTAGACACTGTAAATCATATATATATTCAGAAATGTTCCTGAAAAGTGTAGGTGTGGTTTTCTCATGCACCAAGCCACAACATCCGCTAAGACGCCTTGTGTAAGACGTGTCTTTATATTTTACAATATAAGAGTTTTACAATAAGAGAACCATGGCAAAGGAATGTGTGCACGGCTGTGGCAAAATGGTGAAGAATAGGACATGTGAACAGCTATTTCTATTGCTTTCTGTTTTTGTAGAATGATGGCGCTTTGTTCCGATACACCGTATGTTGCAGGTTACCAATATATTTTACTTTCATCTGTTCATCCACCTAAATTCTGACCACTTGTTTAGTTTTGCCATCCGATCTCAGTGCTGTTATTTTGGCACAGGTTTGCTGCCGTTAAGGGTCCATGCACACTGGGCATAACAAATTAAAAAAATAAAATGCTGCTTATACAGCCTTTCGGCATTTTTTTCTTCAGCCTGTATAACCACTTGCCCTCTGGAAGATTTTACCCCCTTCATGACCAGGCCATTTTTTACAGTACAGCACTGCGCTATTTTAACTGACAATTGCGCGGCCATGCAATGCTGTGCCCAAATTAAATTTATATCATTTTATTCACACAAATAGAGCTCTCTTTTGGTGGTATTTGATCACCACTGGGTTTTTTTTTATTATATACACAAAAAATACCCATAATTTTGAAAAAAAAACAATATTTTTTGCTTTATGCTATAAAACATATCCCATAAAAAAATTAAAAAAACGAATCTAATAAATTTTGGCCAAAATGTATTCTGCTACATGTCTTTGGTAAAAGAAATCCCAATAAGTGTATATTGATTGGTTTGTGTGAAAGTTATAGTGCCTACAAACTATGGTATATGTATACTGTATATACTGGAATTTGCATTCATTTATATATATATATATATATATATATATTTTTTTTTTTTTACTTGTAATGGCAATGATTAGTGACTTATAATCTGACACTAACTGACACTGGGGGGGGGCTGACTAACTGCCACTGACATCACTAGTGACATTATTACAGTGATCAGTGCTAATATGTACTGTCACTATACTAATTACACTGGGCAGGAAGGGGTTAACATGTAGGGCGATCAAGGGGTTAAATGTGTGCCTAACAAGTGTTTATTTGAGTAATGTGTGCTGCTTTTACTGAGGATCTAGTTGTTTTCATTCCCTACAAACAACAAGATCCCCTGTCACTGAACACAGCTCTATGTTGTTTACCTTCACAGAGCTGTGTTTGGGAAAGCTCAGAGCCGATCACTGGGTGTCGGCGGTCAATCATTGGCCGGGACCCAATGATCGGCATGTGCTGTGACGAATCACAGCACAGCCGGGCCGGCGAACATGTGCCCGCATGCTCCCTGCCCAAGCAGGTGGATCATGTACTAGGTGTACTAGGTACGTGATCCAGCGCAGGGAGGTCGCTTTGTGGCTGTATGTCCTCTGGATGCAGTCGGCAAGTGGATAAGCAGCTTTATGTTAGTCTATTTGTCCATGCACATTAGGAACTTTACAGGCATATTTGCAGAGAAGTATTTTCAGGCAGAAGCTAGTAAAATGCTTGACACGTATAAATGCTCATAAACGTGGCATTTAGGATCGTTCGGCTTTTTCAAAGTGTTACTAAACCAACAACAGTAAAATCAGTCTGTATATGCAGTAAAGCATGCTTGTTATACTCAATGTGGAACCTAAGGGGTTAATCATCCGCATTGTCTAAAAAGGCTGTTTGATCCTGTCTTCTCTGATCCTCTCCTTCTTCCACAGTCCCCAATCCATCTCCTGGATGCCTTGGGGGCACTCTGCACATGCTCAGTTTCATGTGTATTGCTAGAGAGATTTTTTTTTTGGAGGGTGCATGGGTTTGGCACAGGGCGAATCAGCACTGTCCAGACAGGGGGTCAGGGGTCCTGCAGCCTCATAGAACAGTCAGAGGAGAATGAAATCTCCTCCTACAAGCTTTAACCAGTGCTCGGCCAGACACTGATAGAAGCCACAAGACTGCTATATACTGCTGATGAGAAAAGGTATTTAGCAGTTTATATTTACTAAAATAATTGCATTTCCATGTTCTGTGTACTGTGGGAGACCAGATATAATGAATGCAGGGTCCAGGGTTTAGTAGCACTTTACGTTTACATTAATTATAGTGCAAAATGAGCAGAGGGGAATGTTTTGGAAAAAAACACTCATAAAAGCAAATGCCCATAATAAACTCTTGTGCAATATGAGCTACTATGAGCATTTTTTAAGCCAGGTTTACATATGCCTGGGGTGGGTCTGGTGCGTTCCTGTTCACCGGTGCAGGTGCGATTAAGGTCCGAATTTTTTCCTGAATTCGCACCTGAACCGAACCCAAAAACTCAGTGACAGGACTCTTTTGGAATCCGCACTGTGGCCGCCCCAGAAATGTGTGAACCGTCTCTATTTATTTGCATGTCATGCGAATTGGATGCGGTGAAAACCGCATCCAATTCGCACATATGTGAACCCAGCCATATGCTGCTTTTTTCCAGCCACCTAGTGTGAGTGGACCCTTCAATTTTGACATCAAGTAAGGTTTATATCTTATCCTATGCATGCCTGCCTAGGTGTTTGAGTTGGTCCCCAATCTTTAACCATTCCTATCATATCTACTGCAGTATGTTTACAGTTTCTGAGAGTCTTCTGTAGTATTACATATAGAGAATTAAAACGTCAGCCCCTTTGGTGATGTCAGGAGGATCACTATATCTGATAAGTTTGCCATCACTGCACTATTAGTTAAAGAATAAAACACAGAAGAAGAAGGCATTGCAGCTCTGTTTGTATGCTTAAAACCTTGGATTAAAATAGTCTGATAAAGCATGATTGTGATGACTCATTGACTAAGAAGGCTTCAGCAGAGCTGTGTCGCATGTGGCAGCTAGAGCTCCAACTGCTTGCTGGATAGTCAGCTGCATGATATGCCTTATCCCATATTTACTTGACTAAAGAAATATATACAGTATATCCTTTTTCAAATGCTTCTTTCTTTAGCCTTGACCATAGTAAAAGAAATATGTACAAATCCAACAAGCATTCCCTTAAAGTGGTAGTAAAGTCTATATCGTTTTGTTAAAAAATGGTTCCCCCAAGAGCTTTAAAGTGGATGTAAACCCGATTCATGAAATTTGAGCTGGGCACATAGATCTGAAGGGTTTTCTTATCTCTCTTCAAAGCCCTGTGCCCCGTAGCTTTGTCCTGCTCCGCAGCTCTGTTATCAGCCCATCAAATTATGATACAAGCAGCCAGAGTTTTGTGTTGGGGAGGATGCTATAAATAGATTAGCATCGAGCTGAACAACACAACGAAGACATCTGAAAGTCTCTACCTATGAGTAGAGGGGTGTGTGCCTTTCCTCCAATCAGCTGTCTTGGCTGTGTGCCCTTCCTCCAATCAGCTGTCCTGGCTGTGTGCCCTTCCTCCAATCAGCTGTCTTGGCTGTGTGCCCAGGCTTATCTGCAGTGCTAAGCAGGAAGCAAAGCAATCCTAACCCAAACAGCACTTTCTAGAGGATAAATACAGATGAAGACAGAAGTTATACATGTAAAACTTATATAGGGAGATTTGTTTCATCCCTGTGTATCATCTGAGCCTGTTCACTTCACTAGGTATATGTGAGGGCTTACATCCACTTTAAGCCATAATGTACTTATATGCACTGCATACTATTACATTATGACAGACTTGCCTACAAACGCTGCCCTCCAGTGCTGCACTCTCACCGCTTTCCCTTGTCCCTGGCAGTTTCCATCTTCGCCCCGGTCTTTCTTCTGGGTTTGTGATCATTGGCTGCTTGATTTGCTTTGCTGGGGTGATGTCACTCCTGCGCATGTACACAGGAATCACATCGCAATAGCACACAGAATGGCCCGTAAATGTGGTCTGAGCTGCGCATGTGCAGCTCAGATGACATTACTCAATGACAGGTGGGGGGTCTCTTCTGTTATAAAAAAACCTGTCTGTCAGCAAGTTTTAACTTAAGTAAGTAGTATTAAGTAATAACTGACTTTACTACTACTTTAAATGATAAGTTCACATTTTTAAAAAATAAATAAATAAATGCATGCACTTTTTTTTGCAGGTAAAAAAAATTGCATTTATTATTATTTTTTTGAGCCTGTAAAGCATTGCTGATCGCTGGTGACATGCAGGCCTCCTGCATACCTGTCAGTGTATCTGTGTGCCCGTACGTCCCATATGGGCAAGTAGATACACTGACAGGAAGAATCAGTGAACTATCTCAGAGCTCCACAGCCGGGGTAGTTCATTGAGAGCTACAAGCCAATAGCTGCAGGATTCGGGGCTTGTAGTTCATTGACACACAGAGCTGTGTGAATGAATAATGTGGTTGTGTGGGCAGGGACCCGCACGGCCACACTGATTTAAAAAAGTGGCTGCTAGTATGGGGGATTTCTCCCTGTACTGCTGTCACAGGGATGGGGTGATTGGGCAGAGGTTGCAGAATTGGTGGTTGTTGTATGTTATATGTTCCAACCTAAAAACAGATGGAACATTTTATTTAAAGGGGTTGTAAAGGCAGAAGGTTTTATATCTTAATGCATTCTATGCATTAAGATAAAAAAAAACCTTCTGTGTGTAGCAGCCCCCCCAGCACCCCCTCTTATTACTTATCTGAGACCCATCTCTCTCCAGTGATGTCCACAAGTGTCTTAGCCATCCAGGACACTCCTTCTGATTGGCTGAGACACAGCAGCGGCGCCATTGGCTCCCATCCGTAGCTGTCAATCAAAGCCAGTCAGCCAATCAGGGGAGAGAGGGGGCAGGCTGGGTCGGGGCTAAATGTCTGAATGGATACACTGAGCTGTGACTCGGCTCAGGTGCCCCTTGTAGCAAGCTGTTGGCTGAGGGGGCACTCAATAGGAGGGAGGGGCCAGGAGCAGTGAAAAGGGACCCAAGAAGAGGAGGATTCAGGCTGCTCTGTGCAAAACCAACTGCATAGAGCAGGTAAGTATAACATGTATGTTATTTTTTTTTTAAAACAAACTAGCCTTTACAATCACTTTAACTATTGCCAAATGCTGGCCTAGTTGTCTACCATTACATCCCCAAGGACAGGGTACATTTTTGTGTAATATGGATTTTTTTAGCTTTAGTGCAGGATGCAATTAACCTTATGCCTAGCACACACAAAGAGAAAATCAGACGAAAAAATACCGTGTCCGATAATCTGATCGTTAGTACACAGCTTTCGAGAGCCGATCACGACAGTTCATGCGAAAATATCTGAAGGGACAAACATGAAAATGTTTCTTCTACGATAACAGAACTAACAATTTTCATGTAATTAGTATGATATTTGTATGAAAAAAATTGTGTGACCAAGACCATGCATACTTGGAAATGAAAGAATACATTACAATACAATACTATAAAATTACATCACTAAAGTTGAATTCTGCCGTACGAGAATTTTCATAACTTTAGTAACTTATTGGTTTTCGATATGAGACAAGCATGCAAAAAGAAACAGACGATCATTTGTTCAATATTCTTATTGTGTGTAGAAGGCTCTACTCTATGTGCTACATGAAGGGATACATAAATACTTATCAGTGATGTGTTGAGGCTGTGAGACAGGGAGGGATGAAATTGGTATTTAAATGCACCCTTAAATGTGCTTTTAATATTGAGTACAGTCGGGAAACGCTGCCAGTGTCCCGCTGGGATCTTGCCCTAGTGCCAACCCAACAGAGTTCCTAGTCTTTTAGGTTACAACCCAGACATGCTCACTAACTACAATTTTTGTAATAAAAGATAATGTTTCCCATCTAGGACTTCAGAGCAATCTTCTGTAGACCATTATACATTATGCCAAGTTTTCATAGAAGTCCATCCTGTGTTGCAGGAATGAGACAATTGTGAACGGCATCCACTCCCCTTCATTCCAGAATGGGGCTGTGGTGCTGGGGCCTCTCCAAACAAAGTGGACTCCACGTCTGCATCCGGAATAGATTCTCAGCTTTATTCTATTTAAAGGGCAAACCCACGCTGCATGCCAAAAAAAAAAAAGACATCATGCAAAGACATGATAAAATCAAACAACATTCTTTCATTGTATTATAACTTTTTAAAATTTTATGTTTGAAATTTTTATATAATCAATTATTAATTTTAAAGGCAATATGCCTTGTGCCTGAACTTTTTTTATTGACACATTTTAAAATGTTTGACCTTAAAGCGGAGTTCCACCCAAAAGTGGAACTTCCGCTTTAAGTCCTCCTCCCCAGCTCCGGATGCTGAAACTGAGCTTTTGGGGAGGAGGGGGGGTGGGGATACCCGATTTTTTTCAGTTACTTCCGCTCCGGTCGCCTTAGGCGATCAGAAGTGGAAGGTCTCCTTCCCCCTCCCTCCCGAAGTCTTCTGGGACACAGGACAGGTCCTAGAAGACTTCGGACCAATCACAAAGCGCAGCGCCGCTCTCGCATGCGCAGTGTGCGCCTGGCCATGAAGCCGCGGCCGGGTGCTCACAGTAGCAATGTCGGAGCCGCGGATGGGAGGGGGAGAGGGGCGAGGCTCTGTGTGGCCCCATCGCTGGACTGGGAGACAGGTGAGTGTCTGTTTATTAAATGTCAGTAGCTACACTTTTTGTAGCTGCTTTTTAATAAACATAAGGAAAGGGTGGAAGTCCGCTTTAAATTCGATGACTGAGATGACTAAAGGCAAAGCCAGAAGAATCAAACTGGCTTTATTGTAGGTAAAAAGTAAAATATATTTAAGATTACGTCATCGGTTAGGAAAACCATAGCCATATTGGTTGCCTAATCCTGATCAAGCTGTGGGGTTGATTTAATAAAACTGGAGAGTGCAAAATCTGGTGCAGCTCTGCATAGAAGAGACCAATCAGCTTCCAGGTTTTAGCCCAGGTTCACATTGGTGCGAGAAATAAGTTCCCCTGTGCCTGTGTTATAACATATATATATATATATATATATATATATACTTGTCTGTATAGATAACACACAGGCTTCCCAGGATCAGTTGTCGCTTTTCATTCTCCTCTGCTCAGCAAAGTTTTCCTGAGGGTGGGGCCTAGCACTGCTGCTGACCTCAGCTGGAGAGGAAGCCGGTGTGTTATCTATACAGATAAGCATATTTATGATATAACACAGACACAGGGAAACGTCTTGTTCTAATACACAGGGGATAGGGGCTTTAAAAGTTAATTATGAGAGCAGAGAAGAGACTCTATGTACTGACAGGGAGAGGGAGGGGGAGCTAGTGACAGACGGCACAGACCATGGGCTCTCAGGATCAGCTAATATGATAGGGGAGTCAGCACTCAGGGGGGGAAGTCATAACCTGGTATTATCAAACAGGTATTGTAGGGGATACAGAAAGATAATTTAAAAAGCAAAAGCACCATGCTGCTAATTGCACATTAAAGAGACAGGAGCATTTTTTTGGGGGGGTTAACATAACTACACTATAAATAAATGTTACATTGCTTTCTACAACAAAACAGGAAATAAACCTTTCTATTCTCGCCTTATTTTGTCCCCTTGCCTTTTTATTCACATGTTTCTTTCTCTTTTGTTTGCTGTTTTTAGATAGACCATTAAAAATTCTAGCTGAAAATGGGTTTCTTCATCCATCTTCTGCTCATGTTCCACTTTTTATTTTGTATATTTTAGGCTACTTTCACACTGAGGCATTTGAAAAACGCGTGCAAATCATCAAGGGTTATTACCGCGTTTTTGTCACGTTTTTCCCCGTGTTATCACTATATTTAGCGCTAATGCCCAGGCGTTTTTCACGCGCTTTTGAAGCGCTAGCATTAAATAAATAGCAAATCCCCCTACATTACATCCTGTTTACTTCCTGATATTTTGACCTTTCCACAACCTCTGGGCTTTTGCTGGCGCTTTTAACACGCTTTTAAAGCGCTTTACATTCATTTCAATGTATATGGGCGTTTTAATGCGCTATTTTTAGCGCTCAGAATAAGCACAAAAAATCAGGGAGGTTAAAATCCAAAGAATCACTGTTCAGGAATAATTAGATATATGCTTTTTGTTTTCTCGTGTTTGTGCTCCACAATGTCGTGAAACACCTGGGTGTACAAATTGTAACTTTCTCTATGAACAGCACTTTCTGAGAGCACTTACCGTTCCTTGAATGTAAATTGGCAAGAATGGAACAGTTTCCGAGAACTTGATTGTGCATTAATAGCCTTGGATTAGTCACAGCTCTTGATGTACCCTTCAAGTGAAAGAATACTTATGGACCATAATATCAGTTCCGTTTCCATTCATACATGTCTGAGACTTCAAACTTAACCTGGATTGCTCTCAAACAGCCATTTCTTCAATGAAACGCAAAAAAAATTAGATTTTGGTACTAGTATAAATATAATAAACAAACCCACTTTCAATCCAACTTAGATATGGCTTGGAACACAGTAGTGTCCAGGGTCAAATTTTTGCAAAACCATAGGCTGAGGCCTAGGGCAGTGAGGCTTCCAGGAGGGGCACAAAGCTACCCACACATATGGGGTGTTTACGAAGACTAGAATGTGTAAAATGTGGTGCAGCTCTGCATAGAAACCAATCAGCTTCCGGGTTTTGTTGTCATAGCTTGAACAAGCTGAAGTTAGAAGCAGATTGGTTACTATGCACTGCTGCTCCAATTTTAGTAAATCTCCACCATCATGTCGCTGTCAGTAATACTTTCTTTTGAATAAAACAGGCTGCAGACTGCTACCAATGCCTGTGCTGTAATAGTACTGAATCCTTACCTTATTGCCGCTGTCCTTGCACCATTTGAGTCTTTGTTCACACTGCAGCACGGCGCGGCTCACAGCAGGGGTCCGATGCGTCCCTGTTCACCATTTCAATTCCGATTTCAGCCTGAATTTTTGGCTGAATTCGGACCTGAAACGGACCAGAAGACGCACAGGACTCCTGTGCAATTCACACTGGAGCCACTCTGGAGATGTGTGAACCGGCTCCATAGAGAGCCGGTCAAAATCTCCTGATATGCGAATTGGATGCGGAGAAACCCACATCCAATTCACAATAGTGTGAACCCAGCCTGAGTGTTTTGTATTACGTGTATTAGTGTGTATTATATCTGAAATTCATTTCTCAGGCAACTCAGTCATTGAACAATAAGGTACATTAAAGCACTGCCACACATTCAGAGCCTGCTGGAACTTAGATAATCACCAGGTAAAAATGAAGGAAAAAAACACCAATGCAGGCATCACATTTAAGGATTGTTAAGCCGCAATATATAAAATGTTTGCATTTCAGTTTAGATATCCATAAATCTGTCCATAGATACGAGAGCAGAGTGGGCAGATGACACATGCATGTCCGCTAAGTTTATGCAGAATAGACAGACAGAGCCCACTCTGTTCTATGGGCGGCCGGGGAGTAAACGGACTCCGCTGTCTGTTTACACACGATTGCCCTCTGATCTGATTTGCATAGAGAGTTGAGGCCCAATCCCCTTTCATTTTTTTTTAGTGGACCAGTCTCTGTACACTGCCGATCCATAGGGGTGAAAAACAGACAGACCCGATCGGACCCTTTGTGTGAAAGGGGCCTAAGCCTTCAAAGACTATGATGTCATAGATTGCTTGGCCAATTTTTCATTTTATAGTCTCCATGTTCAACAGGGATGGGCTGAGGCATGTTTGGATCCTAGTCCAAACCAACATGAGCTATCCCGCCAGGAAGCAGTCACTGCACAAAGCTAATCAGGCATTCCCCCACCCGGAGCTGCATGTGCACACACCCCATGTATATGTGTGGCTGTGGGGTGGGGAATGCCTTGACAGCTTATGATTGGCTTTGTAAACTGACAGCTTACAGGCAGGATATCTTAGGTGAGTTCTGACTAGGATCTGAACATACCTAAGCTCATCCCTATTCAACAATAATTGACTGCATATTATATATATAGGCATATAGGTTTCAAAGCCATTGTTTTGTATCACTTAGGATATGTCACTCAAATATGCATTTCAGATGCCAGCACAGTGCTGTAATCTTTCTTCAACCAGCCATCAGATAGCCCAAATGTCCTCATCAAGCAATTTCCTTCCTAATTGTTTCCTTTGTGTTATTATTTGGGATTTCTGGAATGGGGAAAAGCCAAACAGTCTGGAGCCAAGAACACTTGGCTGTGTTGCCACAATGTGTATGGACCTCTCGCAACATAATTGTCTCCCCACCTTATCACCCCTGCTTACGTTTTTCCTTCCAGGACCAAATGTGTCAGTCTCAAGGATTGTTTTTTTAATTGCAGATAATTGCGAAATATAATTCTAGATTGGAATGGTTGACTCTTTACAGAAAAATAAAAAGAATACATTCTACAACTACACAGCTATAAGTTACATATTAAATATCTCTTCCAATTTTTTCCAGTTATAATGAATTTCCTAATTGTGTTGTAAAATAGATTTTTGTGTATTTTTGGTTGATCATTAAAAGGTAATATATAGTGGTTTTGTACATATTAATGTACTTAGTATTTTAGTGTTTAGTATGGTCAGGGGCTTAAAAATAACAGTTCAAAAATAAATTGACTTTTTAGTTAAGTAAATGTGAAATATTGCACACACAAATACCATGTAGCCTTTTATCCGGGCATCATGGGCAGATAGAGGCTCCATTTTGCATGTTATGCGCTATCTCTTTTATTGTTAAAGGCACACTGCAGCGCCGCTAAAACAGGGCTACATCGGCGGTCGTTTTTGGCGTGCTTTAGCGGCGATTAAGCGGTGGTATTCAGCCGCTGACGGGGCGGGTTTTTTTTTGCACAAAAAAAGTGTAAAAAGACCCATTTTGCGGCTCTTCTGAAGCGCTTTTCAGGCGCTTTGAAAGCGCTGCCCATTCGTTACAATGGGCAGGTGCTTTTTGGGGCACTGTTCGTAACGTCCCGCAAGCGCACCACCCCATTGTGAAAAGACACACCGCAATGAATGGGAGACGCTTTTCAGAGGCTATGTCTAGCGCTAAAGCATCTGAAAACCACCTCAGTGTGAAAGGGGTCTTCGTTTAGATAATGAAGTAAAATCTGTACAGTACAAGGGACATTACATTTAATGCAAAGTGTCCCTTGTGCTGGTGCCAGCTGTCATAGTGGAAATCCTAAGTAAGCCTAACTTTCCAGTGCTGTGGGGTTTAATTCCAGTGCTACACCTGTGACAGGCACTCGTTAAGAGTCCCAACTATGCCTGGCCTTTCCACCTCCTCCTCCATTCATAGCTTCTGTGCCTGCCCTTTCTACCTTCTCCTCCGTTCATAGCTTCTATGAGCGGAGGAGAGGGCGAAAAGGACAAACATAGGGGTTGATTTACTAAAGGCAAATAGACTGTGCTCTTTGCAAAGTGCATGTGCCCTCTGCAAGTACAGTTGCTCCAGAGCTTAGTAAATGAGGTAAGGCTTCACTTCACCAAAGAGTACCCAATCACGTTCAAGGAAAATAAAAAAAGAAACAGTATTGTTGCTTGCACATGATGGGGTGATGGAAGTCAGCAGAGCTTCTGCTCATTTACCAAGCTCTGGAGCAACAGCACTTTGCAAAGTGCATAGTCTTTTAGCTTTTTGCAAATCAACCCTATAGCCAGCACTCTTCATGAGTGCCTGTAACAGATCCAACGCTGGTCTTAACTCCTGCAGATATGCAAGTTTATGGCTGGGAGGGAGACAGAAGACTTCAGATTTCCACAATAACTGCTGGCACTGGCAAAGGGGACACTTCACATTAAATGTAAGTAACATCCCTTGCTGATTTAAAAGAAAAAAAACTCAACTTAGGCATTAACACCCTGTTATTTACCAAATTCTATAACTTAAAAGAGAAGTATGGGTTTGGGCTTTTTTCTAGAATAATACTTACCTAGGTGAATGCAGCATGGGTCCGATGCTGCATCTGTCCCCCGGCACCTCTATACCGAGAACCGAGTGATCGAACATCGCCGATGGCTCGGTTCTGACAGCTCCCAGAGAAAAGAGATGCAGGCTGTCAGTCACAGCTCTCTGCTCTGCCCCCTCCTCGCTCATTGGAGTGCTGGGCTGTGGAGGGGGTGAGGGTGTCCAGCTCAGGCTCTCGGCGGCTCACTGAGAGGCTGAGCCGGGTGTCAGTCCAGGCACCTGGCGGATCCAGACAGTGTCTGGACTGACTTCTGTGACGTCAGCCGACAGCGGACTTCAGCCCGCTCTCTGCTGAAAAGGGGTCACAGAAGTGCAAGATGCATTGCACTCCTGTGATTCATAGGAGAAATACAGCCAAACAAGCTTTGGCTATACTTCTCCTTTAAGTTGAAATTTGCTCACACAAGCAAATTAGTTACAGAAATTCTCATCACTTATCAGATGACTCTTTGTAAGGTTTCAGTCAAGCAGAGTGATCCTGATGGCAAGCAGCTGCACTCTCTATTTAGATTACTGTTACAGACTGGTAATGGATGGCTTGAGGTGCGTTCATTAATTAATGTTAGGCAGCCTGTATTTGTGCTTCCTTGCACTTGTACAGTACTGTCCCCTGCAGACCGGTGTACTATCGGTCTGTTGGCTGTCACTGCAGACACTGTGTTGAAGAGCTTTTGAAAATGTAGTTTATCATTTCAGTTACACTTTATCATTTTGAATTCAGAACTGCTGAGTAGAAGTTAAAAAATGCAGAATGACGGCAGGGAATTATGGAAAATCAAAATCTCAGTCCTGTGGAGTGCTGACAGCTGTCAAAATGCTAACCTTTTCTACAAAGCAAAGAACCCCCTGTACACCACTTAATATGGTACATACAAAAGCATTTAGTTCTGCTCATTTTTGCAGTACAGTTTACCGTTTAATAAATTGACCTTACTTACACAAGGTACCCCAAAATGCGGGAGGACACAGGGAAAGGGTTTCAGATCTGTTTGATGATTATAAGCTGTCAAGCACATTGTATTTCACTTTTATGTAAGCTAAGTAATAGGTAATCAAAGTATGCAAAAAAGTGGCCAGAAATCACAGTTTACACATTTATAAATAGTTCCCCCTACAACACATAGTGTTAACTATATGTACAAGGGAAATGTATGCATTCATAATATTGTGTGTGTACAGTATGGTTCATTTCTACTACCGTCTAGTGAACTTCTCGTTCCCAATCCATTCCTTCTTCTTTACTTTTAGCACATGCCGTAAATGTTACATGCGTTACAGTCCCTTTCTAGGTAGATTTACTGTCACAAATCAAACATTCTAGTTCATTAAAATACATGATCAAAGGTGTTTTGTAGGATTTCTTGTAGATTTAACCAGTGTAAAACAGAAAAATTCTTGTAGCAATGGATCTTTTCTGGGCATATAAAAATGGTACCACAAAGTAAATATAAAAAACATAAATTTCATTATAGAAATATTATAATTGTATATAGCACCATATCCAGAGTTTGCAAAGTGACGTTCACATACCTTATTTCAATTCACATGGTAGCTCAATGTGTTTTGAATGCGTCAAACATCTTCATCTGGAGCACATGTGAACATTATCGGTATAGGAAAACCTAGTAGTGTAAAATAAAAAGTTTCCATACAGTTAGCTGGAGTGGAAATTCTCAAATCCAGAAGGGGACAGCTGAGGGACATGAAGATAGTATTCCAAAAGGTGTAATAAATCTCCAATATAGTCCCCCACTATTTAAATAAATCAAAAGCAAAGAGCTTCAGCGATAAAGAGCAAAATAAGCATGCAAGAATACAAATCCGTTCTGGTTTGGAGTCCAATCCTGCCATCCATAAAGGGGATCCAACAGCATGCCCAGATCCTTGACCACAATAGCAATATATGTATTCCTGGGTAGTTTGATAATCAGCAGATCAAGATACTTCAAACACCATTACCTAAGCAGGTCCCATCAAACTGATTTAGCCAACCCTTTCTAAGCCCTCATACACAGACGGGCGTTTTTTGACGCCACGCTTTTTGGCGTTTTATGCAGCTCTCCATGTTATTCAATGGCCCCATAAAAACGCGTTTTTGAGCTGTAGAGGGCATCAGCGTTAGTGAGCTGTAACTAGAATGCGGGACCAGTGCGTTCCGAGGCTGTAACGTTTTGGCTTTTTTGACGCAGATGCCGCAAAAGGATCATTAACGCCGATGCAAGACGCAAAAAAAAACACAGATTTTTTCCCTGACGTCGAACCCGACGTTTTGCTTATTTTTAAACATCGCCCGTGTGTGTATGAGGCTGCACACTGCCTCGGAAGAGCAGAGAGCGGCACTTTTAACCCCGTTTTAACCCCTTGTGGGGGGTTAAAAACGCACCGCTCCCCCAGCCGTAGCGCTGCTCTAACAGCGGTAAATCCCCGCTGTGACTAGCGGGGATTTACCGCTAATGCTCCACCGCCCCCGTGTGAAAGTAGCCTTAGTGTTCATCTTATATTGTTTATCAGCATTGACAATATGAAATGATAGCTTTGGCAATGTGGTGTATGTTGGAATTGGTCTTTAAATATGTAATAATTGAATTTGTTTGGTTTTTTAAACACAGTTATAAGTTTATCAAATTTTTTTCAAGGAATTGTAGCATGTACAGTTCCATGATTTTGTAATATACTGTAGGTGCACACAGAAGGGAGAAAGTTGGGGATAGGGAGTTAACAGAGTACAATTATACGAAACATAACATGCAGTTTAAGATAGTATAGTTGGTGCCAAGTGGCATTATGGGTCATGTCATCTCAAATCCAGATTTTGTTTATGCAGAAGAGTATTTGGGTTTTTGTGGAGAGTATTTTGGAGTGTCCAGGTATGTAACTAGAGATATTTACTTTTAAGGAGAATCGGACAGTTGCAGGATTTTCTAGGTCCCTTTAATGGTCTCCAGTGAGTACCAGGTTGTGTGTAATAATAGAAGCAAAATGGATCTTAAATCCTGTTTGCAGAAAGAATAGATTATGAACATAAGTCACCTGCGGAAGAATTTTTCTGCGAGTTTAGCTCTGCGGCAATGTTTTCCTTTCACATTAGAGTCTTCATAGCCCTCATACAATTATTCATTATACATAGGGATATGCTATACAGACACAGAGAATCCCCCTTGCTCTAGCTTTAATAGAGATGTGGTTGACTTGCTGCACATACTATGGTGCTGCCCCAAACAGTTTCGATACTGGTAGGACATCATAAATCTTATCAACAGGGAGGTTGATTTACTAAAGGCAAATATACTGTGCACTACAACTGCAGCCACTCTAGATCTGAGGGGAAGCTCAGCTAATTTTTATCATCCAATTATGTGCAAGCATTTCCCTTGCATGCGATTGAGTATTCTTTGCGAAGTGGAGCTTTACCACGTTTACTAAGCTCTGGAACAAGTGCACTTGCAGTGCACAGTATATTTGCCTTTAGTAAATCAACCCCAAAGTATTTAGTGGGCACAGAATATCCCCTAAACCTGCATTTTGGGATGCTTAGAGGTACCAGGAGATAATCTTTTACTAATGTTAGCGATTAGCCAAATATCCTAGTCAGGAAACCTTTAGCTAAAAAGTGGTTATTGCCCTTACCCCCTACTGCTGATACTTGAGTTAAAGCGGAGTTCCACCCAAAAGTGTAACTTCCGTTTTAAGTGGTGGTGACCCCTTGACATGCCACAATTAGCATGTCATTTTTTTTTTGGGGGGGGGGCGGGTACCCAGTTTTCATAGGTAACTCGTCCCCACTTCCTCTCCTAGCATCCCTTCGCCAGAAGGAAGTTCACCTCTCCCCCCTTCCCTCCCTGCAAACTTCTGGGACACGTCACAGGTCCCAGAAGATTGCCCGTCCATTCACAACGAGCAGCGCGCTCGCGCATGCACAGTGCTTGCCCATCTGTGAAGCCATAGCCGAGTGCCCATACTTCTTGCTATGCTGGCGCCGCAAAGGGGAGGGGGAGAGGAGCGAGGCTTCAGGCGGCCGCATCGCTGGACCGTGGGACAGGTGAGTAGCCATTTATTAAAAGTCAACAGCTACACTTTTTGTAGCTGCTGACTTTTAAAAGGGTGGAACTCCGCTTTAAAGAAGCCAACACCTACCATAAATTAGATAAGTGAACTTACCAACATGACTACCAGAACAAGTTTGAAGAATTGAGGTCAGAATGGTTGAATACACCTGAAGTGGCACCAATAGTTATGATCTTAAATAGGCTGCTAATGTAGCATCCTACTTATATGCCTGTCTGTCTGGAGGGGAGTTGATATAAAGAAAAAACAGTACTCGGCAAGACAGTGCGATCTCCTATCTAATGTACTGAAATTCAAACATTACATAAAAGTTGCATTATTATGATATCATTTTAATCGGCAGAATTTGTTGGTTATATTTATGGTAAATATATAGGGGTGAGCAAATAATGTAAACGCTGCTTTGGGAAAAAATATACCTTTTTCTAATTTTTTATTGTTTATTCCCAGCAAAAACCAAGGAAATAAAAATGTATGTGTCCTAATTTAGAAAAGAATAATCATTGCGATCAGTGTCAAGAAATAATATCAATCAAACAAATAAAAAATCTGTTAAATAGTGACTGCAGCACTAAGTGAACACTCACATACAGATAGAACAAATAAGCAAAATGATTCTGTTGCGCTATCAAACAAAGTGCTAATACATTGGTGATTTAACTCAATAACATATATATTAATAGTGCATAAAAATAAAAAATCAACATGTGAAAATGAATTCATCAAAAGTGTCCGAAGACAATATCTTAGTAAAGTGCACAGTGCAAAATCAGTCCAGATATAAAGTGATCAGTGCAAGACAATTCTTGAGATTGATGTTTATGTTGCTCCAGTCCTCTTGTGTCAGTCTAGGTTCACACCTATGCGGCTGCGCTTTCTGTGTTTTTTCCTGTTTTTTAAAACATTTTTACTGCGGTTTTTACAGCGATTAGCGTTTTTTTATTCTTTTTTTGGGGGGGGGGGTTGTTACTGGGCAGATTTAAAACCGCGAATCGTGGTAAAATCGATGTATAAAGGCATCAAAAAAATACCAAGTTCTGGTGCAGCTCCATTGAAGTCTATTGCATGCAAAATGCAAACTGCAGTGAAAAAAAAAAGTCCCCGACCCTTTCCAAAAAACGCAACGCCGCAAAACGCACAGATGTGAACTCCATCTATAGGAAACCATGTTAAATGGATTGTAATGCGTTTCTGCAAGAGGCAGTAAAAAAGGCATAGGTGTGAACCTAGGGTAAATGTATACCACTCCACACCCGAGTGCGCAACCAACTCACAAACTGCTTACCAACAGGTAATACCTCATAGTGTAGTAATGTAAAACTTCACCAATTTGTTAAAAGCGATAGCTACTCACACGAGGCAGGTAGATCAAGCATGTAGACAGATAAGTCCAGTCACCACCCTGGCGGGCATGATTGTGTCACCCTCGGGTGGAGCTACAGCGGTGACATAATCGCACCCGAGACATCACTGAAACATAAAAATGCTATGGGGCTCAGGGGGATTTAAGGAGAAAATGTCAGACAACTCAAGTGGTTAAATTTGTTTTAGAAATACATGTTTTAATGTAGTGCAGGATAACATTTGTTTGTTTTTTTCCTTTCAGGTCCTAATGGCTGGGTGCACCGTGAAATGACTATAATAATTGCCCTTGCTTCTGTGTCTGTAGTGGCTGTGCTTATCGTTTTTTTCTTCTTTGGATATAGGATATTTGGAGGTATGTAATACTTTGACATATACCATTGTATATATTTTAATTTGTCATCACAGTTTTTTTTTATGATCAGATTAAATGTATTTTAGTATGAAGGAAGATGACCCTGTGACTGCACATCCATGATCTCCATGACTAAGCTCCGAGTGGCGGTGTGAAACAAGTTAGCGGCATGGCCTGGCTGGAGTCCAGACTGACGTTGCCACTTATCACCATAACTTGTATGATATGGATACATTTCCTTCATACTGAGATATCTTAGGAGCCAGGACGGGCTCCCTCCCGACCAGCACTCCCAGTGGTGGATGTATAGGATTGATATCCCCTTCAGTGAACCTGAGCGGCACATGATACAAGTCTCTTGGGTCACAGATTAAATTATTTATTATTGTGTTTTCTCTTTGCCCGCTGCTACAGAGAAGGGTCAGGGTCATTGGACTAGGAAGAGGTTGTTAGGGCCTACCTTATGTTTGAGCATTGTGTAGTTATGAAGGAGGGCCATCTGGTACAAAAAAGCCCTTTTGTCAGGTGGTAGAAACGACGAGCAGGTAAATTAAAGATACTGCTCGGTTGGTGGCCATTGTTATTTTTAGCAATGAAAGCCAAGGAAAGCTTAAAGTGGTTCTAAAGCCCAAACATTTTTTAACTTAATGCATTCCCTGCATTAAGGTAAAAAAATATTTAGGTAGCAGTATGCCCCCTCAATCCCCCTTATACTTACCTAAGTCCTCACTCAATCTAGCTCATCTATAGTGGTTCTCCTTGCCCTCACAAGCTTTGATGAGGCTGTCAGTCAAATCCTGTGATGAGGGAGAAGGGCCGAGCTGCGGAGTCTGAGTCTATGGAGTCACACAGTATAGCTCGGGATTGAGCCCACAGATTTGGCAAAATATAAAGTGGCATCCTATGGTGGCATACCGAGAAGAGGAAGAGCCAAGAGCACCAACGGGGAACCTGAGAAGAGGAGGAGCAGGGCCCGCTCTGTGCAGTTCCATTGCACGGAGCAGGTAAGTATATCATGTTTGTTATTTTAAAAAATTACTTTACAATAACTTTAAACAATCACATGGCTGTAAATAATGATCATTATGACAGATAACAAATACATTTTAGCCTAACGGAGCCTGTTATGTTTATTCTGTATGATGCTGGGATATGTCCACAACAATTTGTGCTTTCTATACAATTAGCAGTCACTTCAGCTACCAATTTACTTGCGGACAGAACTCCTCTTTGCCTTTAGAACATCTTGATACCAGAGCCACTGCTATCCATATAACAGTTAAATGATTGAGGCAGGGCTTAGTGCTATGAGGAGTGGGCCTTAATCTTGAATTAGGCAGAAACTGAGGCACCCATAGCCTCAGTCTAGGATCCAAGAGGTCTCCACACAGATAGAGGGATTGATCTTAATACTAGCAACAGTGCATGCAGTCAACAGAAGGTGCCTTCCTTTCAGCATGGTTCTTACCTTGGAAAGTTTTATGCTAGGTCAGGTTCACTTTAAAGCAGACGCGCATGCTCCTCATTCTATTTGACCTCCCGCTCCCTTCTCTCACATAATGGGATAATTTTAATTGCTTTTCTTAAAACACCTTTTTTCACAAAACACACCCCAGTATTCCTTGGTTTCTCACTGTCATGTACCTGAGCCTGACGTGCAACAGGAAGGCCTTTCATACAGCCCCAGCTTGAAGACCACAAGAGTTGCAACAGTGGCCGGGAGAGCGTGGCGAGGTATGAGTGCCTGTGTTCTTCTGCTGGAAGTATTGATGTGTAGCAGGTGCTTCACCAGAGTGGACCGGATAGTGGGAACAGCAGATGTCAGCAGGAACAGCAGACCTTGGGCTAGTGGACAGCAGGTAGCAGTAAACAGCAGCGGAAAGCAGGTGCAGGATGACCAGTGGCCCACAGTAGAGGAAGCTCCAGTGGGAGCTAGCAGATGCACACAGGGCAGATGAGTAACTGCTAGGTCAGATTGCGTGGTCAGACAAGCCAGGTCAGTAACAGACGGTCAGACACAGGCATAGATGGCAGGCAATGAATAGTCAGTATACAGGCAGAGGTTGACAACACGAGATCAGGCAGAAGGTAGAGCCAAGGCCAGGGCAGGTAGCATTCAAATCTGGAGCTAGCCGGGTCAAACACAGAAGTCAGCAGAATCAGATACAGGAACACGGGTAAAGCTGCAGCTCAGACAACAATGGACTAGTCCAGCTGCTGCACTTATATAGGCCATTTGGCACCAGTGTCAATGGCGAATGCGCCTGTGCAGGACTGTGCCTGCGCATTTTCATTCGCCTCGGAACTTCAGCTGCGCTATGGCCAGCACGTGGCACTCACCTTGGCAAGAATGATGTATTTGTTGCCCACAGCCTCCTAGGATACCCAAGTCACACATCCCAGGAGGTATTGTCCTGTGCAAACGCTGTGTCATCAGGGGGGCCAATTGTGTCTTCCTGGTTTCCGCAGTCGGCCCCGATGACTTGCTGTGGTGCAGGAACCTGGAAGAGACAGACAGCCAACTGATGATGGCAAAATAGGATAGCAGGGTGGGACCAGGTGTGTGGTGGTGGATCCCTACAGGACACTGAGTAAGAGGCGAAAAAAGGGGGGTGGTGAAGTTCCCCTTTAATGTTTGTTCAGACAACAAATGAACCTTCCCCCCATATCTACATACTTCTTTGCATCTTGAAGTTCTTCTTTAATGTTTGGTCAGACAACAAATGACCCCCCCCCAATATCTACATACTTCTTTACATCTACAACCTGGTTTACTTATTATGATAATCACAATGCATAGGCAAATGCTAATTTTCAAAAATTAAGCAAAATATGTTAAGTGCCTAATTTGTGTGTTTTTTTTTTCTAGAAGATCGCAAGCAAGGTCTGCATAGTATAAATATGATGGAAGCTGCAACATCAGAACCCTCTTTAGATTTGGATAACCTTAAGTTATTAGAGGTAAAATATTACTTTTTTGCAATTTAACTTCAAATATATTTAATGTGGGAATCAGGCAAGTAGAGATTAATAATTTATTCAGTTACTGCATTCCATTAATGTTACAGACAGATGGCAGATCTATGCCAGAAAAAAACAGAGAGTTTATGTCATTGAACGTGTAATATAATGATGTAATTATATTGCACTCTTGACTTATAGAACATTTCTAACCTTTCATGTATTAGTCAGCCTGGATGCAAATCATGATGTTTTCTTTCAGACTGTGTGTAGCACAAATAGCTAATTCCTGAATTCCGAAATACTAATTTTCATAGAAACGGCTGGTATCTCTTTCAGATGTTAGGCCAAAAATGCTTATTTGCATCCTGTCCACTCTTTCCTCTTATGATGGTTACTGATCTGCTTATGGCATGTTGCCTTTGAGCTTATTTGTGTCCAAAAACACTGTTTTCCCAGACTTATGTGCCATAAAGAGGAAGGAACTAAGAGAAAGTTGTGGTTTACTGCTACAGCTGATGGAGTGTTAAAGTAACCCAACACCATTAAATAGTGGTAGGTTTCAAGGGAAGTGATACCAAATAATAGATAGTTATTGAAGTAATGTTCTCACTTCTAGTTTGTTGAAAGTGGAATTACATAGATAAATTGTGTGCCTAAAATGTTCTTCCACCTTGTTTGTGGGTGTTTATGAAAAAACAAATGCCTGCAATGCTGCACGTACCAATATAAGTGGCTTCTTTGCTACCCCTGCTTTGAAATGGGTGTTTCTTTTGCTTGCTGGTCAAGATGGTCTGGGGACTGTTATGGACTACAGTAGTACAGCAAACCTCAAACTACACTTCCCAGAATTCCTTGTGGCAAAGCAGAGAAAGCTTGCGAATGTGCTTTCTAAGAGGAGACCTAGCTGGGCATGAAGACCCTGCCTGCAGAAATGCCCTGGGGCCATGCTGAGGATGTGATATGCTTTGGCTGTAGGGTTGCAACCTCATCCCTTTAAACCCGAACACATATGAATTACACAGGTTCTGGGGCTAATTGAATGCACACAAGGCACCAAGTGAGTTTAACCTCCTTGACGGTATTCCCGAGTGTAGCTCGGGGTATGTTTTCACTTCAAATAGTGGTAACCCCGAGTCACACTCGGGATTGCAAGGCAGTGTTACTTACCTTGTCCACTAGATCCAGTGATGTCCCCCCACTGTGTCTGCGGGCTGTGTCCTCCGCCAATGCCTGTGTGATGCTGGGCTCCATTCCCTGCGAGCGTTGCGTCGCATGGGGGCGGAGCCTGGTGGGAGATTCAAAAAGTGAAACACACAGTAAACATACAGTATACTGGAATCTGTAAGATTACATTACTGTATGAAATCATTTCACATCCCCTTTGTCCCTAGTGGTTCGCCCCGGGGCCCTGCATGCACTTTTATATTATATATGCCATTCTTCCTGCCTGGAAACTTGAGAATGTCCATGGCAACCAAAAAGTGTCCCTTTACGTCAAAAGTGGTTTTTGATCAGCTAGAAAACAGCGATAGTAAATAAGAATCATTTGCAGAATTGAGTGATACTGATTTTTGGGGAAATTTATCATCAGAAACTGAAAGTGACGACAGCGACAATTCTGCAACTGAGCAAATTTCAGTGTTTTTGAATAGATTACCTTATTGAATGCATTACTTTATTATTATATTATTATTTTTGATAATTATTTATATATATATATATATTTTTTTTTTTCATATATATTATAATTTATGATTTGGTTATTTCAAACGTTATACCCAGGAAGTCTACTAGACTCTTGTCTTAAGTGAGTTACTCCTAATAATTGCAGACCTACAATATTGTGGCAGAGAAAATTGAGTAGTGTCCGTGATACTTTTTTGCACTAACATAAATTTTTTCAGGACAAGCTTTCGGGGTATCTCCCCTTCTTCAAGGTCTAAGTAGACCTACAATATAAAACGCCAAATTTCTATGCAAAAAAAGTACCGCTTTGAGACGCAAAAATCTGACATAATCATACCACCAGGGAGGTTAATTACCACCTTAACCACTTCCCACCCGGCGTATTAATAAATGATGTCCGGGCGGGTGGTTCATTATCCTGACTGGACGTCTATTGACGTTCCGTGGTGCTGTGGATCAGTCTGACCCACTGCATTACCGACCGAGGAAGCCTTTTACCATGTGATCAGCCGTGACTAATCACGACTGATCACAGTGTAAATAGGAAGAGCCATTTATCGGCTTTTCCTCTGCTCAGGTATGCAGACCTCAGCAGTGGAGAGCCGATCGGCTGCTCTCCTGATGGGGGGGGCTGCGCTGAACGTTTATCAGTGCAGCCCCCCTCAGGATCACCCTACTGGACCACCAGGGAGCCTGCCCATGACCACCAGGGAGCCCCCCCCCCGGACACCATGAGGAGGCCGCCCAGGACCACCAGGGAGGGAACATGGAGGCCTCCCAGGACCACCAGGGAGCCCCCACTAGACCACCAGGTAAGGAAAATACAGTGCACTGTAGGGATGGCACTGTGCCCATATATGATGCCTGCCAGTGCCATCCCTAATAGTGCTATATGCACCAGTGCCATCTATCAGTGCCCACCTGTGCCACCTAAAAGTGCCCACATGTGCCACCTAAAAGTGCCACCTATCCGTGCCCAGCAGTGCCACCTATCAGTGCCACCTATGAGTGTCCATCAGTGCCATGTATCAGTGCCCGTCAGTGTTGCTTATCAGTGCCGCCCATCAGTGCTGCATATGTGCCCCATCAGCAGTGCAACCTTATCAGTGCCACCTCATCAGTGCCAATCTGCACTACCTCCTCACTGCCTGTCAGTCTAGCCTCATCAGTGCCCATCAGTGTAGCCACATCAGTGCCCGTCAATGAAGGAAAAAATGTACTTTATACAAAGAAAAAATGTTTTTCAAAATTCGGTCTTTTTTTTATTTATAGCGCAAAAAATAAAAACTGCAGGGTTGATCAAATACCACCAAAAGAAAGCTCTATTTGTGGGAACAAAATGATAAAAATACTGTTTGGGTACAGCGTCGCACGAGCGCGCAATGCTCATTCAAATCGCACTGAAAGCTGAAAATTGGTCTGGGCGGGAAGTGTTCTAAGTGCCTGGTATTGAAGTGGTTAATCAGCCACAGAACCTGTGTAATTAATATGTGTTCGGGTTTAAAGGGATGTGGTGGCAACCCTATTTGGCTGTCCATTGTAGGCTGTGGACCTGTCACAGGGGCATGCAGAAGGGATGGAGGAGGCTGACCAGGTGGGTATGCTCAGGTTGCCAACCTTACTGTGGAAGTTTCTGGTGACTATCAAGTGTATTAATAATAATATGCCCCTCAGCTTAGAAAATGTATTAACACTGTCACAATTGTATCCACCTGTTGCGTCTTTTTACGGTGTATCCATACCCCTCCACATCAGAGGATACCCTGAATAGCTGCCACTTATTCAGGCATGAATTGATACTTGTTATTACCATAAAATAGATCCATTTACACTTGCGCCAGCCAGCTGCACATCTGCAAATACAAACTGCAAACAAATTACAAGTTCCATAGATGGAGTACTAATTCCATCCTGTCACAGGGACGTCAGTCCTAGAGATGGGGAAAGCCCATCTCTCTGACATATTTGCAGTATTTTTTTTCATATTTTTTCCACCCAGTTTGGAGGTAATTATTGGCAGTGGTGGCTGGTGCTCAATATTTTGGGGGGGGGCTGCAAACAAACCTGCCCCCCTCATATTTTGGGGGGGGCTGCAAACAAACCTGCCCCTCTCACACCTAAGATTCCTTCCTGGCCAATTGGGTCTCAGGACCCGCTTCCTGATTGGCCCGGGAGGAGAATCAGGAAGACAATATTCATTTGCTATTGTCAAACAACTGGATGGGCTTGGGCGCAGTGCACTCAGGCTCCAATCACATGCTTAAAAAAAAAAACATTGAAATCCATGCGTCCGGTGGCCTGCATGTAGATTAGGGGCCGGACGCATGGATCAGGGGTGCGGCTACCCGTATGTAGTTGCCGCCAGTGAATTATGGCATAATGTCACTGTTGCTGTAGCCGTTACTTAAAAAAAAAAAATGTCCCTGGCTCCCCATTAAGTTCTGCTTCCTATGGTGTGGTTTTTAAAAATCTATCCATTGCAATCCCCAGAGAAATTAACTTTGAAAACTGTAGAACATTATATGTTAGTGTTTCCTTTGGCTTCAAAACTTAACAAATTTTATACCATTCTCAGACTACCCTTGTCTCACTTTGAGACAAAGGTTGAAATACAGTTTATGGGATGCGTACTCTATAATTTTATATACTCCATAAAAGGCCATACCTGTACTAATTGTACATTTAATTTTGCAGCTGCACAGCTTGCACAGACACAATGTAGACAAGGATCTGCTATAGATGCTGATGGTTTTCTGGGGCATACACCAAGAGGCAGAGGGGGATTGCACACATGCAACTGTACACATGGACCGAACGTTGGGCGGCATTGGCTGGTTCAATAGAAACCAGTTGATATTGGGCCTGTCTGTGCTGCAGCTGGTCCGACAGAAGCTGGCTTGGCTAAAAAAGGTGTGCCGACTGACTCCCGGTCAGCGCTCTCAGCCAGAGTGTGGTGTTCTGGCGGGTGGGGAAGGGGGGGGGGGCAATCCCCCTGTCAGAACACAATAGAGTAGCAGGGGTGACCGCTGTACTAACGTCAGATAGTTAGTACAGCGGCTCCTCCTGAGCTGTCAGGTTTTTTTCATTCAGCCCTGCTGGGTTTAACAAAGAAAAAACTAATAGTGTGTACTAGGCTTTAGTCTATATGGCAGTTCCTTGTCATGATCCCTGCACATGATGGTGTACTGACTGTCTAATAAGATGTTTGCAGAAATAGAGCAAAGGCAGAGTGGGCAGGCAGCAAGGCTGAAAGTATGTGCTAGCAGGCGGAAATTGGTATGGTATGCTATGAAGAATATTACTGCTGAGGTCAGTGAAAGAATTTGGGCATTATTCATTTAAAGTGACTTAGGCTACTTTCACACTGAGCCGTTTTTCAGGCGCTTTTGCGCTAAAAATAGCACTTTTAAAGCACCTGAAAATGTGTCCCAATGCACCCCAGTGTGAAAGCCTGAGTGCTTTCACACTGGGGCGGTGTGCTTGCAGGACGTTAAGAAAAGTCCTGCAAGCAGCATATTTGGGGCGGTGCGGTGAGCGCTCCCTGTCACTGAAATGAATGGGCAGTGCTTCCGAAGCAGCTACACACCACCCCGGAAGCACGGAGCGCCAGCACTTTTAACCCCTTTTTAACCTGTTGTGGGGGGGTTAAAAGCGCCATGCTGCCGACTGCATAGCGGCACCATAGCGCCGATATAACAGCGGAAAAAGTGCCGCTGAAAACAGCGGCGATTTACCGCTCCCACCACCCCCCCAGTATGAAAGTAGATGTCAGTTTATGTAAACATTAAGTAGTATTATTTTCCGGTAGATTTTGTTGCTGTACCATAGAAATCTGATTTACCAAGTTTAGCAAGGGAGCAGTGCTGGGCCACACTGGGTCAGGGGACACATTGGTGACTTTTGGTACAGATGACACTACGGAAAGTGACACAGACTGCAAGTAGTACAGAATACAGGGCACACACAGACAGGGCACTGAGGAGATTACAAAATTAGGGAACAGAGGCAAGGAAGTCAAAATGGGCCTAGAAAAACCTAGAAGATACAGTAGGGTTCTGACAGCTGTGAATGGAGGTCAAAACTGAAGTTGGTACCCAAGCAAGGGCTTAGCTAGCACACAAGCTAGAGGATGTTTAGTACACGCATCTTGGGTTTTGAAAAGGAAATGTCATTGTTCTGATGTCTTCGTGACCAGTTACTTTTTAAACCCAGTATACTGTCATTTATACTGTACTTGTGAACTTATGTTTAATTTTTGTTTTTTTAGCTCATTGGTCGTGGTCGTTATGGGTCAGTGTACAAAGGATCCCTAGATGAGCGTCCAGTGGCTGTGAAAGTGTTTTCTTTCAACAATCGGCAGAATTTTGTCAATGAAAGGAGTATATACCGCACTCCTTTGCTGGAACATGATAACATTGCCCACTTCATTGTGGCTGATGAGAGGGTGACTTCAGATGGACGTCTGGAATATCTACTAGTAATGGAGTACTACGCAAATGTGAGTATCAATGTACTTTATTATGGTTTCTTATTCAAATCATTTTTATTCACAATATTTAGCCTTTATTCAATTAGTGGAATAACCTTTATACTACATCACTGTGCTGTAGTGCAAAATAACACAACATAACTGAACTAGAAAACATTTAACAAGGATTAAAGCATATCTAAAACCCAAAACACAAAACACAAATGTAATATATTGCAGCTTACCAATCTTTACATGTAGTGACTGCATTGGTTTTCACTTTTTTACATTAACATTTTCAGCAAATACAGAAAATACCTGTTGCTCTTGCCAGAAATGTGGTGCCCTTGTAAGACCCCATACACACTATTAGATTTTCTGCAGATTTTTGTCTTCAGATTTACCAAAACCATGTAGTTCAGGGGCCTGCCTGATTGCATACAAATTGAAACTCTAAAGCCTCGTACACACGGGACGACGATCGTACGTATGATCGTCTCAAATCGTATGTTGGCTGTTTTATCTAGCATACTGACTGCACTACACAATCGTACGACCAAAGAAAGAACGTTCAGCTGCATGTAATTAGCATCCGGCCGTTCCTGACTTCGGAGCACGCGTGTTTTGCACATTGCAACTTGTTGTACCAACTTCTCTGTATACACGATACAACGATCATATGACCGCTTGTTGGTACGACCAAGTTTTCTAGTTTGCTCATACAACTCCCATTGTACGACCGTTGTATGTCGGCTGTTCTAATCGCGCATACGAACGATCGATTTCGCATACAACGGTCGTTCGTACGACCTGTTGTATACGATCGTCGTCCCGCGTGTACGAGGCTTTAGGGTCCTTTCACATGCACGGACCGTTCAGGTCAGTTTTTCAGGTGCACCTGAACGGATGCTCCATTGTCCTCATTGTCCTCCGCTGACATCCGATCCACTAAACACAGACGGATGGAAGCCCTATTTTCCATCCACCTGGGGGATCCGATCAGATGAACATGGACAGACAGTCCATGTTCATCCAATCCCCCATAGAGGAGAGCGGAGCTCTGACAGGTCCGTTTCTGCACAGAGTGCAGAGACGGTCCTGTCATCCGCCAGCTCAGCGGGGACCAACAGATGGATCCCCGCTGAGCAGCGGAGCCTGTCCAAACGGGCTCCACTCGTGTGAAAGGACCCTTAAGGTTTGATGTCATGTTATATGTGTTTTGCTAAATCTGAAGACAAAAATCTGCAGAAAATCTAATATTGTGTATGGGGTCTTACTTCCTTTGAGCTTAAAACAAAGCACAAAGAACATTTTCTTTTTTCTGTAAATTACTAGTCCCATCAATCCATCATGTAATACAAATGAACAAAGCCAAATGTTCAAAAGAACAGGAAGTGTGCTACTTGCAAGATCACTAGTGAAATAAAGGAAAAGAGCCTGAAAAAAAAGACCAATGCAGCCACTACAGCAAAGGACTGGAAAGCTGCAATTTATTACGTTGTTTTGGGGTTTGGATATGCTTTAGGGTTGGTTCACACTATTGCGAATTGAATGCGGATTCTCCGCATCCAGTTCGCAATACCAGAGGATTTTGGAGCAGGTTCCCATATCTCCGCGGTGGCTCTGGTGCGAATTTGCACTGGAGCCCTGTGTGTCTTTTGGTCCATTTCAGATCTGAATACAACCAAAAATGTGGGCTGAAATCGGACCTGAAACGATGAATGGGGATGCATCAGACCCCTGCTGTGAGCTGCATGCGAAGATAGTGTGAACCCAGCCTTAATGTTTGTTGGATTTGATGTTAAAGTGATTGTAAAGCCAGAAGTTTTTTATATTCAATGCAGTCTATGCTTTAAGATAAAAAGCCTTCTGTGTGCAGCAGCCCCCCTCAACCCCCCTAATACTTACCTGAGCCCCATCTCTATCCAGCGATGTCCACGAGTCCCTTGGCCGTCCGGGACTCTCTCTCCTGGCTGGGACACCACAGCAGCACCATTGGCTCCCACTGGTGTCAAGCAAAGTCAGTTAGCCAATCAACAGCAGTGCCATTGGCTCCCACTGCGGTAAGTTAGCCAATCAGAAGAGAGAGGGGGCAAGGCCGAACTTCAGCACCGTGTCTGAATGGCTGCTTGCTCTGGGGGCACTTGACAGGAGGGAGGGGCCAGGAGCAGTGAAGAAGGACCCGAGAAGGGGAGGATCCGGGCTGCCCTGTGCAAATCCACTGCACAGAGCAGGTAAGTATAGCATGTTTGTTAAAAAAAAAATACTTGCCTGGCAATACCAAAAGCAGTAATTCACTACCAAACATTTATCAGTGATGTGACAAATGAGGTTGATAGTGCTTATACAGTAGTCTATAGGTGTATGAGTTGGTCCGTAATCCACCCAAAATGTATATTTATATTTTGGCTCCATAAAGTAGCTTCCTTTTTAGTTTATATTATTTATTTATTTCAAGTACTTATATAGCACCGTCAATTTACGCAGCGCTTTACATATACATTGTATATTGACATCAATCCCTACCCTCAAGGAGCTTACAATCTAAGATCCCTTAAGCCTCGTACACACGGTTCGACGGTTATATACAACAGGTCATACTAACGACCGTCGTATATGTAATCGATCGTTTGTATGCGTGATTTGAACAGCTGAACATACGACGGTCGTACAAGGGGAGTTGTATGAGCAGACTAGAAAACTTGGTCGTACCAACAAGTGCTCATACGACCACCAGCATACTCGTGAACAACCATGCTGGTTCAAAAGATCAGACGAGTATGTTGAGGGGAACATGCTGGCAG
>BLSH010448856.1:1490135-1518698 GCA_018402905.1 Glandirana rugosa | reverse complement strand
TGACCATTTTGTGAAGAAAAAAAAAAAAGAAAAAAAAAATCTTCATTTTGCAAAGAATTGTGGGAAAAAATTACAGCTTCAAAAAATTCACCATGCCTCTTACTAAATACCTTGGAATGTCTACTTTCCAAAAAGGGGTCATTTGGGGGGTATTTTACTTTCCTGGCTTGTTAGGGTCTCAAGAAATGAGATAGGCTGTCAGTATATCAGGTGTGATCAGATCTGATCAATTTTCAATGATTGGCACCATAGCTTGTATACTCTATAACTTTCACAAGGACCAAATAATATACACTTATTTGGGTTATTTTTACCAAAGATAGGTAGCAGTATAAATTTTGGCCAAAATTTACAAAGAAAAATTACTAATTTGCAAAATTTTATGACCGAAACAAAGAAAAAGGCATTTTTTCAAAAAATTTTCAATCTTTTTTTATTTATAGCACAAAAAATAAACCCCCTCCTAGTGATTAAATACCACCAAAAAAAAGCTCTATTTGTGTGAAAAAAAGGACGCAAATTTCATATGGGTACCGTGTTGCATGACTGAGTAATTGTCATTCAAAGTGTGATAGCGCTGAAAGCTGAAAAATGGCCTGGACAGGAAGGGGGTTTTCGTGCCAGGTACTGATGTGGTTAATATAGTTTATGATAAATATGAACTGGGGTGCAGCTTATGTAAACACTGCATTGGGAAAATTAAACTTTATACAATTTTTTCCCAATAAAAAGTATAAAGTTAGAAAAAAAGTGCATTTCCTTTAATTTTCCCAAATGTGAGACTAAACTAAAGCACTTCTATAATATGTTGGACTGCAATTGCGTAAAGCTGTAAGGTTCAGAACCAAGACATTGTTGAAAAAATGCTCTGGTGCTCAAGCACCTAGGTACTGAGTGATTAAAAAGTATACCTGTAGAAGTATAATAATTTTAATAAAAGTAAACCCGATTACTTAAATCTCATATAATCTTTAACATTTAATGTAAATTCAAAAGTGAATTTCCATCTTTTAAAATCCAAAATTACATTAAAATAATACCTGTTAATCCTGCCTTGAAAGTCATTGTTCAGTCACTTCCTGTTGTAGGATAACAACTCTGTCTCCCTGCCTCCCCATTGTACTGCTGCTTTGTCATCTTGTCACATGAGCTTCTGGTGGGAACTACAAGGGGTTGTGCTGATACAGATTGCAGAAGCATGCTCCACCACTGTCGCCATCAAGAAACAAGTTCTGACCAAAGGCATGCAACCACTACTGAAGTCATTGTATGTAGATTGGCTGCAGAGAGGCTGCAGCATAGACAGTGCTTGACCAAGCTAAATGTCATCTAGTTAGAGTTTATGTCTACTTTAAAACTGGATATTCCAATGCTCCTGTTGAAATAGAGCAGTGGTTCTCAACCTTTCTAGTGGCGTGACCCCTTGATAAAATTTGCCAAGTTGTGGGGACCCCACCTCGGAAGCGCTGCGCGCTGGCACTTTTAACCCTGTTTTAACCCCTTGTGGGGGGTTAAAAGTGCTCCGTTCCCGCCTGCAAAGCGGTGCCATAGCACCACTATAACATCGGAGAAGTGCCACTGAAAGTAGTAGCACTTTACCGCTACCGCCCCCCCCCATGTGAAAATAGCCATGCCAATGCTAGGTATACAAAGTGTATAGCACCCAAACACCTGTGATGTGCCACCACCTTCTGAATTATTCACTCATCAGGATGCGGTATAATAAGGCCTGATCAGAACATGGGTCTTTCAATCATTTGTACTGGTTACTCAGTAACCAGTACAAATGATTGAAAGACCCATGTTCTGATCAGGCATTATTATACCGCATTCTGGTAAGTGCACAATTCAGAAGGTGGGGGCGCATCATGGGTGTTTGGGTGATCTAGCACTGGCATGGAGTACAATAACTGTATACCCACTTTTGAGGAACCAATTTGGAAGGTTATGTATAAATAAATTATACTTTGTGTCCCTTAGTCCAGTCGGCGTCTGACTTACCTGTTACTTGGTGTTTAATCAGAATCAGGGACCCATCGAGTTTGGAAATGGAAGTTCTGTCCCCGCCATCTTGGTACACTCGTCCGCATTAAGGATACAGTTAGAAGTCTGAGTACAGGGTGTAGCAAGGTGGCGGCGGGCAAACGTCACTTCCGCGTGGTCTCTCCTTTCTCGAAAGTGACGTACTGCTGGACGAGACAGACCTGACATACTACGGAGTTGGGTCTTTCTCTAGATTGCAGTGAGACGTGCAGCGTCGCGACCCCCTGGAAATCGGCAATCGACCCCACAGGGGGTCGCGACCCACGTGTTGAGAACCGCTGAAATAGAGAAAGGAGAAGAGACAAGGCAAGCATTGAGACAATAGTGGTCCGGACAGGACCTTATCCGGCCAGCAGCATGAGCGTAAACCAAGAAACATGAATTTGTTGCCCAATCTGGCTGAAAGCAGGTGACTGTCATCTCATATGTATTGGTAGCTTAGGAAACCTGAAAATTATATTTTTTATGACACAGAGGCAAATTCGTCATATAGCCTAATTGTAGGTTCAGTCATTGGAACTGGAAAGCTCTGCTTATTATTACTACCATCTATTGCTCTCGGGAGAGGTCATTCAGCTGTTATGCTTGGAACTCAAAAACACAAAATTTATATCTAATGATAAAAACCCCAAGTTTGTAACTTTTAGTAAAAGACTAGTGACTATGAGGAAAGCTAACCTTTAGATTTTTATAACGTGTTCTTTTCAAAAGAGGAAGTCTAGGCTTTTTAGGAAAGAGCAGAGGGAATGCTATTTTCCCACAGTAAATACGCACTTGCATGGTAACACAATGTTGCAGTGAAGGGAAATTGCAGAAATGTTCTCTCAGTAATTGTTTTCTTGGACTTTAGGGCTTTCCTGGAAAATAATATCTCCTATTTTTAGGAATTTTAATTGTAAAAACACAATTTTGACCACCCACTTGTTCTTTGTCCTTACTAAGACAAGAAACTTCTGTCACAAACTTTATTTGCAATGCACCCTGCTGGAGACATGTAGTACTGTAGAAATACATCAAAGGCAAATTAATTTATGCAGTGCTTTACATATATATTGTACATTCACATCATTCCCTGCCCTCAAGGAGCTTACAATCTATGGTCCCTAACTTACATTCATACATACACATACTAGGGCCAATTTAGACAGGAGCCAATTAACCATTTCAGCCCCGGAAGGATTTCACACTTTAGGACCAGAGCACTTTTTGCGATTCGGCACTGCGTCGCTTTAACTGACAATTGCGCAGTCGTGCGACGTTGTACCCAAACAAAATTTGCGTCCTTTTTTCCGACAAATAGAGCTTTCTTTTGGTGGTATTTGATCACCAATGCATCATTTCTGATCGCCGCTATAAACAAAAGAAGAGCGACAATTTTGCAAAAAAACCCGAATTTCTTACTTTTTGCTAAAATACAAATCCAAAAAAAAAATATAAAAAAACATTTTTTTTTCAACGGTTTTGGCCGATTTATATTCTTCCTCATATTTGTGATCAAAAAAAATCACAATTGGCGTTTTTATTGATTGGTTTGCGCAAAATTTGCCGCGTTTACGGATGATGAGAATTGATTTCTGGGGTTTTTATTTATTTATTTTTTTTTACTAGTAAGGGCGGTGATCTGCGTTTTTTAGCGGTACTGCGATATTTCAGCGGACATGTCGGACCATTTTGACACTTTTTTGGGACCATTGGCATTTATACAGCGATCAGTGCTATAAAAATGCACTGATACTGTGTAAATGCCATTGACAGTGAAGGGGTTAACCTGCAGGGGGCGCTCTAAGGGTTAACTGTGTTCCCTGGGCGTGTTCTAACTGTGTGTGGGCTGCCCTGGCAGGGGAAGGGGAGTGATCACAGCTTCCATATAGAGGAAGGCTGTGATCACAGTCCTTCCCCCCTCACAGAACGGAGATCCGTGTTTACATACACACCGCCCTCAGTTCTTCCACTCCGGGGGGGGCATCGCGGGTAGCCGGCTGAGATCGAGTCCACTGCACCCGCTCCCTGGCCCCCCTGAAACACGGTGAGCGCGCAAGCGCGCCTCCAGCGGTGCGCGCGCGCTCACAGTGCTCGATCTGGCAGCCGCAGTCGTATGATGGCGGTTTGCGTAGTAGAGCCATCTTGTCCCCGTCAACCTGCGGTTGATGGTTGGCAAGTGGTTAACCTACCAGCATGTCTTTGGAGTGGGGGATGAAACCAAAGTACCCAGAGGAAACCCACGCAGGCACAGGGAGAACATGCAAACTCCAGGCAGATAGTGTCATGGTTGGGATTCGAAACTGACAACCCTAGTGCTTCAGTGAGAAAACACAACTTCTGATTTACACTATATGGCAAAAGTAAGTGAACACCGCTCTAAGTTATTGAGTCTATAAAGACATGCTTTGAGGAGTTTAGTGTGGAGGAACTTGAGGTGCCTGCACATAGCCCTGGCCTCAATACTATTGATCATCTTCGGGATGAATTGGAGTTCAACCTGGTTCTTCTAATCCAGGGATAGGCAATTAGCAGACCTCCAGATGTTGCAGAACTACAAATCCTATGAGGCATAGCAAGACTCTGATAGCCACAAGCATGACACCCAGAGGCAGAGGCTTGACGAGACTTGTAGTTTTGCAACAGCTGGAGGTCCCTGGATATCCCTGTTCTAGTCCAACATCACTACCTGACCTTCACAGAGGAGTGGATCTTTTTCTAATTACAATGAGGGGCCAACTCCATATTAATGCCCATGGTTTTTAAATGGAACATGCAAAAAAATTATGACTTTTGACCATCAGTGAAGGTCCCGTTGTTTTTTAAAGGATACAGATAGCAAGGCAAGTAGGAAATTCAAAGTTTTCCTAGAAAACCCCCTTAAATGTTCTTTTATGAGATTTAAGAGTGATCCTTATGTTTAGTTAATAAACTCATTTTCTAATGTTTAGTAGATATTAATCCCAGTGTACTGCGCACATCTGTAAAACAGGCCTCTATATAAATATACCATTTGCAAGAGCTGAAATAAGGTCAGTGTTGATCTATTGTATAAAAACCTGAAGGATGAATTAATCTTTTACAAAGATGACCTCCATAGATTTTCAATTTCTATATTATCTCATTTCAGTATTTCCTCAAAAATCCTGGTGCGCAACATACAAGCCGTGAGCTGTATGTTGCTCAGCAGCAAAACGTTTTAACACATGGGGATGCAGCTTTATGGCTGGAATGCTGTCTGGGCTGACTTAAAGCAAGTGGTGGATGTTCCTGTCATCATAGGACAACTACCCATACTGTGCTTCCTCCACAAAGGTTCAAAACAGTACATGCATGACCCATAAAAGGAGCTACGGGGGACACCAAATGTAGGAACAGTACATTTTGTGAAGGGCATGGGAGGCTCAAATGTAAAAGCATTTATTTCTCAATGAAAATACAGTTACTCTTTGGAATCCCATTTACCTCTTCATTTGCCTCTCCTTGCAGTTAGAGATTTAGGTCTTTTATACATAAATCAAACACTTTCATCCCATCTTTAAATTATTGTATTAGATTTTTAAAAGTTAAAAAAAGGAAAAGTTGTGACAGAAACAGTGGGTTAAACCCATCCCTTTTTCTTATATGAAATTTTCATGATCAGCTAGCTGAACGAATATAAACCAATATTCGATGTGAATGTGGAAATCCTCCCCACCATGTCATTGTATTCTGACAGCGGGATTCCCCCACCAACGAAATACAGTGATCAGTGCTGCAGCTGACTGGTTGTAGCGCTGATCGAGCGAAAATATACAGTAAAACCTTGGATTGAGAGTAACTTGGTCTGAGAGTGTTTTGCAAGACAAGAAAAATATTTTTATAAATTTTGACTTGATAAACGAGCGATGTCTTGATATACAAATAGTGTCACATCACAACTGAGTATAAAAGAGAAGAGAGGCGCCTCTAAGTGTAGCAATATGGTGACACTTAATTAAGGTACAACATTTAGCAACTCACATGGTTGATGATTAAAACAGGCACATCTAAGTATGCAGGCATCTGGGGTAAAGCTGTTCACATAGACCTTCCTCCGCACCGCCATCAACATCATGCCTTCCACGCTGCGCTCCACAAGCGCTTCAAGCCTTGCTTTCAGATCGCTCTACTGCAGGGTAGTCTTCCCGGTCACGATTGCAGACTGACAGCAGTGAGAGCTGGCGGTGCAGAGGACGGTCTATGTGGACAGCTTTACCCCGGATGCCTGCATACTTAGATGCGCCTCTTTTAATCTTCAATCATGTGAGTTGCTAAATGTTGTTCCTTCATTAAATCTAACCATAATGCTACACTTAGAGGTGCCTCTCTTCTCTTTTATACTCTGTAGCTCCTGCTGGATCTTGCTTCTAATCCCCTTGTGAAACCTGCCATTTGTAGATGGACATTTTATGGTTAGACAACCTGGTCAAATTGCTATAATCTTTTTTATATGGAGTATAAACTGAAGGACTTGTGAATAAATGGTTGTGGAATGAATCATTTGAGTTTCCATTAATTCTTATGGGGAAATTCACTTTGATATACAAGCGCTTTGGATTACAAGCATGTTTCTGGAACAAATTATGCTTGCAATCCAAGGTTTTACTGTACCAACGAGCCTGCACACGAAAGTTCCATGGATAGATAAAATTGTTATGATTGGCAAGGGTCATACAGTCTCATGTAGCATGTCCACAATCTTTGATTAGTCATATAACATTTCTGCAGTCTGACAATCTCCTGCAACAGGTTTGCAGTCTGTCCATCTCCTGAATTAATTCCAAAGATGCTAAATATAATGTGTAGCCCTGGTGTTGTCAGCAAGTTAACCACTATATAACAAATTGGCCACTAATGCACTAGGGAATGAAACAAGGTTGATGGTCATTTATTCTCATGCTTTTATATATATCGGCAGGGCTCACTTTTATATGTCTGTAATAAACCCTAATCTCTAGGAATGGGAACAGCTTTTACTGAAAATAGCCAGTGCCCTGCATTAAGAACTTAAAGAGTAATTAAGATTGTAAGGAGAGAAAACAGCAAGATCATGTACTTCTGCATAAGTCTAGACCGAAGTAATGCTTTACACTTATTAGACAGTTGGTGTAAAGCTGACCAGTGTTGTCAATAATTCTTTTGCATGAATGATTATGTTCGGTTCTTTAAAAAATAATCAATGCACAGTGTATGAACAGTTACTACACTTAGGTAGATTTTAAGTTAAGTGACCACTTCAAAGAATGAACAACTCTGGGCAAATATGTTAAAACACCCTTTTTTTTACACATATGTATCAAACAGACAAGAAATATTTCCCAATTCACTTGTTTAAAGTTTCAACAGAACCTGTCACAAAAGAAATGTAGGAGAGGCAATTGCTTTTATGTTTTCTAACAATTTCAAGCTCCAAAGTAGTCATCTTTATCATTTCTGTGCTACCTGGTGAATCACTAACCTCGAACAAGCATGAGCATATCTGGGGCTGAGATATCAATGCACATGCATGTTCTAGATCATGGGTCTCCAAATCCAAACTTTTTAAACAAAGGGACAGTTTACTGTCCTTCAGATTTTGGGGGGCCAGACTGTGGTCAGTGGGAATAAAAAAAATTACATTAGACTGTGCTCAGTAGGAAGATGAATTGTGCCCCATAATGGGTATTAGTGATAGGAATAATGCCCCATCATTGGTGCCAGTCGGAGGAGTAGTGCCATGTCATTGGTATCAGTGGAAGGAATAGGGCCCTATCGTTGGTGTCAGTGGTAGGAATAGTGCCCCATCGTTGGTGTCAGTAGGAGGCATATTGCCCTATCGTCGGTGTCAGTGGAAGGTATAGTCCCCATTGCCATTGCCAGTGGAAGGAATAGTGCCCATTGTTGGTTTCAAATGAATAGTTATCTATTGTCTGTGTCAGTGGGAGGAGTAGTGCCCCATTGTTGGTGTCAGTGAAAGAAATAATATTTCAACATTTATATTAGTGGAAGGAATAGCACTTTATATCTGTGGGAGAAATCTCTAAAGGGCCGGATGAAGGCAGGCAAAGGGCCACATCCAGCCCACAGGCCACAGTTTGGAGACCACTGTTCTAGATCAGTGACTTTTAAGCCGGCCATAGACTTCATGATATGGCTCCCATCCATTGAGAGCTCACGGGGCGCCGCCCCCCATGAATTCCAATGCGGGGGTGTTTTTTTTAAGCATCGAATTCGAGTCAGAGGCTCTAGTAGGCTTCAAAATAGGGTGGGCTTGGGGCGCAGAGAATGCAAACAGAGCCCACCCAGATGCGTTACAATAGCAAATGAATATTCGCTATTGTAACACTGATCCTCTCCCCGGCCAATCAGGAAATGGGTCTGAGACCCGTCACCCGATTGGCTGAAAGGACAGGCAATCCTATTGAACACCTAGGAGGAGGGGAAGAGATGTACGGGCCCGGTGATGGAGGAAAGGACACAGGAGCTGATGCCCGCTGCCTAAATAGTAAGTTCCGGACTGTGGGGGTTGCTTGTTTGCCGCCCCCCCGACAAAACCCCACCAGCCGCCACTGCCTGTATGGTGAAGTCAGTATCAGCTATCTCCCTCCTGTAGTGAGCCATACATGGATCGAAATTCGGCTAGTTCACCAGGGACAGATGGTTCAAAAGTAATCTGTTATAGCTGAGGGAAATAGCTGAGACTGCCTTCACCACTTAGGTGATATTCGTTAATAGCTCAAAGAGCTGATAAGAAGCAGAGCCATAGACTGCAGACTGTTCTGACATTTGTTGTCACATTCCTTTCTCTATGACGTCTTATGTGATCCACCCAGCCCTGCTATTGTAAAAGTATGTGCATCAATAGTAAATATTTTGGCAGATAATGTGCTTTGAAATAACAGTATATGTGTAGAACATCTTAAATAAATGTGAAAAGACACCAATAATATTCTCGTGTGTCTTTTGGGTGATTGTGAAAATACATCCTTTTGAAGAGCCAATAAGAGGGATGACTTTTTCATAACTATTAAAAACCAAATTAAAATGTAGATATTAAAAATATAACATATGTTATGTTAATATGTGTTTTAATTGCATTTTTAACTTTTTGTGTTAAATTGCCCTTTAAGAAATCCCTGTTATTTACTGTGCTATTGCGGTATAAGTATAGAATTTATTCATTTTATTACGCCAACATGTTTTACGCATTTATAATATAATGCCAACAATTTATGCAGCACTTTACACATACTGTGCATTTACATCAGTCCCAGCTCTTAAGGAACTTACAGTCCAAGGTCCCTAACTCACATGTATACAAACACACACAATTACATACCAGCATGTCTTTGGAGCGTGGGTAGAAACTGGAATGCCCAGAGGAAACCCACGCAGGCACAGAGAGAATGTGCAAACTCCACGCAGGTAGTGTTGTGTTACTCTCATGCATTATGATTTATATACATCTTTTAGAGAAAACCTTTCAAAAACCAGTTTGATGAGTGATTAGGCAGAATAAATCTGTTCAGGGCTAGCTATGTTGCTCAGGCCAAGAGTTGTATGCCCACCAGGCACCTCTCTCTGATTCGCTTGTAGTGGTACCATAGTTCTTAGTTCACAGTGTAGAATGGAAGTGTACACTATGCTGTAACCCTCTGCTGGTACCCCCTTATGGTGTGCATGCCTTTTGTGAAAGTAAAAGAAATGGTGGCAGAAGTCTTAGAGCAGGGGTGTCAAACTCAGTTTCATTGTGGGCTGCATCAGCATTATGGTTATATCTGTAAAACCATATAAATGTATCTGCTCTTTATCATAATAAATTATTTCCTCTGCGTTTGATTATTACTGGTTTTAGTAATAACTTAAGACTTATGCCGTGAAAGGCAGGTACAGACTTGCATGGAGCCCACTCACACTCCTGTAGCATATGATTTAAGTCTGAAAAGGAGGGTTGCATACTGATATCATCCACAAGAAACTTTATTGGAGACTGCTCAGAGAGCACATGGTTCTGCCACAGTGTTCTGCCTGAGCAGACTCCAATGAACTTTCTTGTGGATGATACCAGTGGTGTGCGATCCTCCATTTCAACTGGCATATAATTGTATTATTCTCATAATAATTAAAAAGTAGATGTCCAGAGCGCCCCACCTAGATGTCAAGAGCCCCACCACTATCAGAGGTCAAGAGTCCCCCCCCCCCTCCCTTACATAACAGTGCACCACCTTGCCTTGTGCTGCTGCTGGGAAGAAGCTGGGGGCAGAGCTAGGAAGCAGATAGTGCAGGGTCTGGAGGAGGAACAAAATCTGCTGAATGCTGATGCCAAGGGAGGCATAGACAAGGGGGTGATGTGGCTGCACAGAGCAGGGCAGGATCTGTAGGAGCAGATCTGTCCTCCTCTCTGATGATGACACGGGGGCGGGGGAGACGAGCCTCTCCGCAGCTGCACAGAGACGCACAGGATCTGGCAGAGGAGGTCTGTCCTCCTCTCTGATGCTGACTGGTGAGACAAGGTCGGGACAGAAATTAAGGGGGTGCCGCAAATGCAGGAGAGGTGCAAGGGCCACATGATATGGTCTGGTGGGCCTGATTCGGCCTGTGAGCCTTGTGTTTGACACATGTGTCTTAGAGAATTTATCACCACAGTCCAAAACTTCATGCAGAGTCTAGGCAGTCCTTATGTCTGTCTTTATATGTGTCCAGATTTGGTTCTAAGAAATAATCCATCTCCAGCACTATTTTACATTCATAGCTGGATAAACACCTTGTGAGGCTGCATTTACAGCCCAGACAGCAAGCACTCAACACAGCTTATTTAATAACATGGTACAAAGGACATAAATGCATTGTAACCTGTAGCATTCTAATCTGACCTCTAGATGCTAGATACATGCTAAATAATGCCCTGGGTTGTGTTGTAGCATGCCTCATATATGTGCAGCCTTCCGTAATGTATTGTGTAAAAAAAAAATCAGTTTTAATTTTGCTGAAAACTACAACAGTATTATATAGTAACTCTGTGATTTGCTATAACCAGAACAAGCCTTTTGTAATGAATCAAGTAAATGTGTTTTCTAAAAGGACTGGCTAGTTCTATGGCGTTCTGCCCAAACTTTAATGCAGTCAAGTATTTCTACTTTTCTCTTGCCGTGTTTCCTTGGTGCTCCTTGGCATTCCAGTGAGCAAGACCACCTCCAATGCACTATAGAGCAGTGTGTGACAGAGCTGTTTCATTGTGAACCCTCCTTTCAGGGGGTGACATTCACAGCATTGTCCTTGTTTTTATACAGTGTCAAGATATTCTGCAGCACTGTACAAAAGGGAGAAAAAGCCAATGTGCAATGAGGCAGTGGCACAGCTCAGTCAAGCTTGCATAATTAATTCCCCTTTACACTAATTATTTTCAGAGTTTGTTTCATTGATTCCTTATAAGCAATTATTCTATACAGAATAACCCTTGTCCCACAGAGGCAGTTTCAAACATTTATTGAGAGACAATCTAAGCTCATCATGAAAACAAACAATAAACACACAGTAATGGATTTTGCCCAACCACTTTCATGTGCGCATCTATGTTACCCCATTCTCAATATAAATAGTGTTGCCCATGCCAGCAGGCCTTTTTTTCTTGTTCAATCTTTTATTTGAAAGTTGACATTTATAGTGTAATAGAAAGAACACTTGATCACAAAAACAACTGTCTGCATAGATGTCAACATATACGAGACGGTATTAATAGCCATTTTCATGTGCAATTAGTTTTGTTCCGAATTTTGATTTCAAAAATTTGTTAATCCGAAAATTGGAAAATCCGAATTGCGGTATTTCAGAAATTCGGCAATCGGAGCAGCCTAAAATCTGTAATTCTGCAATTGGGCAATCGGAACAGCTGAAAATCCGAAATAAGAAATAAGAAAGAACATTTGAAATAATAACTAACTAATAAATAACTATTAAATTATAGGTATTTGAATTTGCTTGAAAATATGGCTGTTAGTGATACATTTTGTATTTAACCACTTCAGCCCCGGAAGGATCAGAGCACTTTTTGCGATTCAGCACTGCATCACATTAACTGACAATTGCGCGGTCATGCGACGTTGTACCCTAACAAAATTTGCGTCCTTTTTTTCCCACAAATAGAGCTTTCTTTTGGTGGCATTTGATCACCTCTGCATCATTTCTGATCACCGCTATAAACAAAAAAAAGAGCGACAATTTTGAAAAAAAAAAACTATTTTTCTTACTTTTTTGCTAAAATACAAATCCAAAAAAAAAACAAAAAATTTTTTCCATCGGTTTTGGCCGATTTATATTCTTCCTCATATTTTTGGTAAGAAAAAATCGCAATCAGCATACATTGATTGGTTTGTGCAAAAGTTGCCGCGTTTACGAATGATGAGAATACATTTCTGGGGTTTTTATTTTTTTTATTTTTTACTAGTAATGGCAGCGATCTGCGATTTTTACCGGTACTGCGATATTGCAGCAGTCATGTCGGACCATTTTGACACTTTTTTGGGACCATTGGCATTTATACAGCGATCAGTGCTATGAAAATGCACTGATAACTGTGTAAATGCCCATCACAGTGAAGGGGTTAACCTGCAGGGGGCGCTCTAAGGGTTAACTGTGTTCCCTCAGTGTTTTCTAACTGTATGGGGGCTGGGCTGGCTGGAGGAGGGGAGTGATCATGGCTTCCATATACAGGAAGCCTGTGATCACAGCCCTTCCCCCTCTGTCAGAACGGAGATCCGTGTTTACATACACGGACCTCTGTTCTCTCACTGCAGGGGAGCCATGGCAGGTAGCCGGCGGAGATCAAGTCCGCCCTACCCGCTCCCTGGCCCCCCCGGAACACAATGATCGTGCGCGAACAATACTCATTATCATGTCGGTGGTTTGCGATAACGAGTCACTTTGTTGCCGCTGGCGGCCGGTTGGCAAGTGTTAAAGTTCACTAACAGCCATATTGTCAAGGAACTTCCAATACCTATAATTTAATAGTTATTTATTAGTTATTATTTCAAATGTTCTTTCTTATTTCCGATTTTCAGATTTTTACTTCCGAATTTCCAGTTTTAGGATTTTTACTTCCAAATTTCCGAATATCGAAGCTCAGCATTTTCAAATTGCCGAATTCACAAATTTCGAATCCCGAAATTTAGAATTTCGGAATTCCGAATTTTTTCGAATTTCCGAAAAAAAACAAAAAAACAACGGAACGAAAATGAACGGATTTTTAGGCCATGCACATCCCTAATAGCGATATACGCACAATACACTTCAATAGGTAAGGACAACTGTTCACCTATACAGCAGTGGCGGCTGGTGGGTCAGATGGGAACGCGGTTATCCATGGCCTTACCTTAGGAGGACGATGATGAAGTGGTGGTGTTGGTGCTGGATTCGGGGTCCTCCACTTGATGCTCCTCGCTGCACATGGCCCGCAGCTTGTTGAGGGAAGAGCCAGGGCCGTTGCTTCTCCTCCCGGCCAAATAGGAAGTGGGTCCTGAGACCCGATTGGCCGGGAGTCCTAAGACTCCCTGGCCAATTGGGTGTCAGGGCCCGCTTCCTGATTGGCCAGGAGGAGAAGCAGGAAGACATTAGCGAATATTAATTTGCTAATGTCACACAACTGGGTGAGCTCAGGGCGCAGTGCTCTGTGCCCCAAGCCCACCCTTTTTGAAGCCAATTAGAGCCTCAGGCTCTAATCATGTGCTTTGGGAAAAAAACCCACATTGAAATCCATGTGTCCATCTCCCTGTATGGAGATTAGGTATGTGCATTGAACGGTTTGACTGATGCTCCACTTCAAGGTATTATGCTTTCTAGGTTGCTTTTAACCTCAGTAGGTATTATATTTTATGGTGTGTAAGATAATGACTGCTGAAGCTGCATTCATGCTGATTTAAGAAATGTTCATTTAATGATTGTTGTTTATGCCCACAGGGATCCCTTTGCAAGTACTTAAGTGTGCACACCAATGACTGGCTCAACTCCTGCCGCTTGGCACACTCCGTGACCAGAGGATTGGCATACCTACATACAGAGTTGCTTCGAGGAGGTATAGTACTAATGACTGTCACTTTTAAAAGATTACATTTGTGTTTTTCATGTCATAGCAATGTACATTTAAAGTGATAGTAAAGCCAAAAGAAAACATTTATTATATCACAGCCAATTCTTAGATGTGGTGGCTGCACTTGTTTTCTTTTTTAGGCTTTCTTTCTTCTATTTTCATCTGGTGATCCAGCCAGTAGGTCTGTTGTTTTTCAAAAGAACATTCTCTTCTGCAGATGTATCAGTTTACAGCAATGAGACAAACCATTTAACACTAGCAGGGGTCCTTACAATGATCGTTTTTTTCATTCAAGGAAAACCTATATCCTAAAAGGAAAAAACTGTTTGCTGTAAGTGATTATGAAGTGTAAGCTGGGGTTTGGCTTCAATTTGTTAGTGTATCTAAATCTGCTTGTCCATCTAACACTCCTCTACCCCTAGACTGACAATGCTGCTATCCAAAGGAGCCTCCTGTGCTCCTTCGTCCAGATTGGAAGCACTCTAATACAGGAGGTGTATCACTGGCCAGATCACCAGGTGAAAGCAGAGAGGTAAAGGCCTAAAAAAAGAAAACTAATGCAGCCACCACATCTTTACATTGGTAAGCTGCACTATACATTTTTGTTTTTTGTGTAATAATACTTTAAATCCTTCACAAAAAGCTGGCTTTTATTTCATTAAAGGATTTAAAGTGGTATTAAACTTAAAAAAAATACTATATTGCAGCTTACCAATCCTTAGATGTTGTGGCTGCATTCCTTTACTTTTTTTTATACATTTTTCCTTTACTTTCACCGGTGATCCAGCCTGTAAGTTTGTTATTTCTCAACTTCCTTTAACAGAGCAAGTTTTGCAGCAAAAGTGGAAGTGAGAGGGTTGAGACAAACCATTTACCACTGACAGGGATGCTTACTATGCTCAGTGTTTATTAATTTATGTGAGAACTTTATTACAAAATGAAAAAGGAAACTATTGCTGTAACTGCTTAAAAAGTTTTAGCTGGAGTTTAACTTTAAATTGGTAGTCAAGTCCATATAAATCTGCCGGTGAAACATAAGCTGGTCTTACAGTACCTCTTATTCTGGAGTCCCCTGCCAGTGCTGTCCACTCCTCCTTATTATTTTGAGTACCTCCTTAGAAAGCCATGTGCTATGGGGGCACCCGTGCATGAGCGCTCCCGAGCCGGGCTGTGTGTGCCTATAGACACACACGGCTCAGCTCGGCTACACCCCCTGCTCCCTCCTCACAGGATTTAACTGTGAGACCAGGAAGAGAGCAGTGACACTGCAGCCGGGACAGCGCTGGGGCCCGAGAGGACTCAGGTAAGTGTTTAACGATAAGGGTGGGCAGGGGGGTACAGGTATTGTAAGGTTTTTTTACCTTAATGCAGGGAATACAAGGGTTTTCACCTTAATGCATTCTATGCATTAAGGTAAAAAAAAACCTCCTGCAGTGCACCAGCCCCCCTTTTACTTATTTGAACCCGATCTTTCCAGAGCCGGGAACAAGCACACCCACTCCAGCCGGTGTCTCGGGTCCTGATTGAATAGATTGATAGCAGCACAGCCTTTGGCTCTCGCTGCTGTCAATCAAATACAATGGTGCGGGAACCGGGGGGCGGGGCCGGGTCCTGCTTTCTGTGTCAATGGACGCAGCAGCAGGACAGAGGAGCGCACACACGGGTGCCCCGAGGGAGAGCGATTCTCTGTCGACACACTCGATGCGGGGAGGAGCCAGGAGCGACACTGAGGGACCCCATAAGAGGAGGATCGGGGCCCCTCTATGCAAAACCGCTGCAAGGAGGAGGTAAGTATGACATGTTTGTTATTTTTTTTATTTTAAAAACTGAACTTTTACATATCCTTTATGGAAAAGAAAAGAAAAGAACCACTTTAATAAATCACCAGATGAAAATAAAGAAAAAAGCCTAAAAGAAGGAAATTAATGCAGCTACTACATCCAGTCCCAGACTGGCCATAGGGCACACCGGGTGTTTGCCCGGAGGGCCGGGGCCCTCGGGCTGCATATCCTAAGAAGACCGGCCAGTCACATAGCGGGAGGACGGCCTCTCTGGAGAGGGCTAATACAGACCGCGGTCGCCGCTCACCTCCCGCTGTGCGACCATGCCTAAAGCAGGGCTGGTGCCAGCAATCATCGAGGTGCAGCAGGAGAGTCGGCTTCCGTGACACACAGGAAGTGCCTGCAGGAGAGAGACACCTTGCGGGCTGGCCACTGGAGATGCAGCACTCAAGGGACGGCGGCCTCTCTCCTAATACCAGCTGGCACACTGTGATGGCTGCACAGGGAGGAAGGTGCGTGCACAGTGCACTGAACCCTAAACTCATCCAGTCCTCCTCTGTAGCAGCCAGGAATGGGGTTGGACAGGTGATTGTCTCTTTGCTGGACTAGAGCAGTCTCTTTGCTGGTCTGGGACTGTTTCTTTGCTGGTCTGGGACTGTTCCTTTGCTGGTCTGGGACTGTCTCTTTGCTGGTCTGGGGATGTCTTTTTGCTGGTCTGGGGATGTCTATTTGCTGGACTGGGGGCTGTCTCTTTGCTGGACTGGGGGCTGTCTCTTTGCTGGTCTGGGGCTGTCTCTTTGCTGGTCTGGGGATGTCTCTTTGCTGGTCTGGGGTGGGGATGTCTCTTTGCTGGACTGGGGGCTGTCTCTTTGCTCCAGACCAGCAAAGAGACAGTCCCAGACCAGCAAAGAGACATCCTAAGACCAGCAAAAAGACACCCCAGACCAGCAGAGACACCCCCTGTCCAGCACAGAGACACCCCCTGTCCAGCACAGAGACACCCCCTGTCCAGCAAAGAGACACCCCCTGTCCAGCAAAGAGACACCCCCTGTCCAGCAAAGAGACACCCCCTGTCCAGCAACAAGACACCCCAGACCAGCAACAAGACACCCCAGATCAGCAAAGAGACACCCCCAGATCAGCAAAGAGACACTACCCAGTCCAGCAAAGAGACACCCCCAGTCCAGCAAAGAGACTGCCCCAGACCAGTGACGAGTCTGCCCCAGACCAGCGACGAGACTGCTCCAGACCAGCAGTCTCTTTGCTGGTCTGGAGCAGTCTCTTTGCTTTACTAGACTAGGGCTGTCTCTTTGCTGGATGGGGATGTCTCTCGGGATAAATACCAACCCCCCCCCCACGTGCGAATGCCTACGCCCCCATCTCCGCCCTTCTGACCCCCCTCCCTCCAGGGTCGGGCTGCCCTGCCTAAATTGCCCAGGTCTATTTTTTGTCCCAGTCCAGGCCTGACTACATCTGTCACGTTACAATATACTTACTTTCTGTTTTGGGATTTAGACATCTATTAACTACGTGAGAAGTGTAAAAAATGTACCCAGTATACATAAAACGCATCAGTATTTGTCTATTGCATCTAATATCTCTATGTAATTTATGTATAGCATCATGTCTATTTATATGTGAATACTGTTAAACATCCATTTAGTTAACAGACACAGACTTTAAGTCTCAATGAGCTGGGTTTTGTAATCTGCTTTTAACTAGATCTATACAAACCGGCTATTTCACACCGTGACCTGAACAGTCGTAATGTGCTAGTGAAGAGCGATGGCACTTGCGTTATCAGCGACTTTGGCTTGTCCATGCGACTTACAGGAAACCGGCTGGTGAGGCCAGGAGATGAAGATAATGCAGCAATAAGTGAGGTAAGTACATGTTTAACAAAGTGAAGCACTTTCCTACTTCTAAGTTTTCACTTATATACGTTTACAAAAAACATGAGTGATCACCCACACAGGCAGAAAAAAGACTTCTTTGGGCCTGTACTTACTTGTCTATTTTACAGCTTTAAAATACGTTTCAGGTAGAAATCCCATTTATTGCCATATGTCTTCCTCACACCTATGCACTGAAGCTAAGTTTCATTTTTAAAATAGACATGTAGCATTTTTGGTCTGAAAGGATCCATAAAAGCATAAAAACACCCGTACCCTGCTTTGTTATGGCTTCTTTATCATGGAAAATAATGCTGGTAAATGATGTAATAATTCAATTTGATGCTGGAATAAATTGAATTAATCTCTATGGAGTTGGTTCACATGTCCACTGCAAGCTCCTGAAACCAAACGCCTGAAGCTCAGTAAGTTTTGGAGCTACTTTTGAAGCTTTATTTTGGTCAGATCAGTGCATTTTTAAGACACTGTTCACATCTAGGCGCTTTTGAACATTTTTTTGCTCTAAGCCTCAGCTCTAAAAATGCAGAACAAAACAAATCCCATTCATTTCAATGGCCCCTGTTCACATCAGAGTGTTCTGTCGCCTAAAGCAAAACGCCCGTCGCTCAAAAAAGTACGAGTTTCTTTTTTGGCAGATTACAGGCATTTTAATTCTTTTACATTGGTGACCTTTTGAACTTCAAAATGCCTGTGCAAAACGCTGTAAAAACTCCTGAAAAAACGCCCAAAAGCGCCTGTAAAATAGCAACGCTTAGATGTGAACGGAGCCTTAAGGCCCGTACACGCGGTCCGATGGTTGGTCAACAACGGTCGTCCAGCAGCCTGTTGGCCGATAATCCGATTGTGTGTATGCAAGATTCTATAGCCGATTTCCAATCGTCATCCAACAGAAGTTGGAAAACGAGACTAGAAAACTTGTGTTGGCCAACAAGGAGTAGACCTGATCGATTGTTGGCTCGTGCATACAGAAGTTGACCATCCAAAATTTGGAAGTGCAAACACGCATGCTCGGAATCCAGGAAGTGTTAGGTCGTATAATCTGTGTTAGTAATTCAGAAATCACATTCACCTGAACTTCCTCGTTATACGCTCGTAACAAGTCACTACATTCGGCTTTTTTGGCCGATTACTTGATTCATGTTAGTTAGTTAGACCAAACCACCGTCGCCCAATTTGGACAAAAGTTGGACGTTCAGTTGACCAACCATCGGCTCGTGTGCACGAGGCTTTAGAGCTGATTCACACAGGGGCGATCCGACTTCAGGGGCGACTTTGAGCTGCCCCGCACAGCGCGACTTCAGCACGGCTTGCAAGCGACTTCTGTAACAGAAGTCAATGCAAGTCGCTTGAAGTCGCCCCCAAAGTAGTACAGGAACCTTTTTCTAAGTCGGAGCGACTTGAGTCGCTCCTATTAGAACTGTTCCATTGCACTGCATGGAGCACAACTCATCAGGTGTCGCCTGACAAGGCGCCCTTGTGTGATCTGGCTCTCAGTGTTTTTTCCCCATAGAAATGCATTGAAATGCACAATTTGCACATTTTCTGGCGTTTTTGTGTGTTTTCCTGCTCAATGCAATAAATAAAATTAACTTAAATAATAATACATAATAAATATATACTAAATATTTTCCCTAAAATAAATAAATTAACCCCTAACTCTGGTGTTTATTTATATATTTATTTGTTAGAGTTAGAGGTTGGGTTTAGGGTTAACCCCTAACCCTAACCAATAACCCCTAGCTCTAACCCTGGTGTTTATTTATGTATTTATTTAGTTAGACCCCTTTCACACTGAGGCAGTTTTCAGGCATTTTAGCGCCTGAAAATTGTGTCTCAATCCTCCCCAGTGTGAAAGCCCGAGTGCTTTCACACTGGGGCGGTGAGCTTACAGGATGGGAAAAAAGTCCTGCAAGCAGCATCCCAAACCACACTGCTCATTGGAATGAACCACTTCGGAAGCTTGGGAAGCGCTGCAACAGGGGCGTTTTTAACCCCCAAGAAGGGGGTACCACTATAACAGTGGTAAAGTGCTGTTAAAATGAGCGGCTCTAAACCGCTAATGTTCGGGCGGCTGCAGTGTGAAAGTAGCCTTTAGGTTAGGGTTAACCCCTAACCCCTACACAAAAATAAATAAATAAACAAGAAGAAGCGGATAAAAAAGCTGAAAAACATAGCAACAAATGATGAAACGGATGATATTTTTCACTATTGCCAGATAAAAAAAATGCCAAAGCTCAAAAGTACTGTAAAAATGCTGTACAAAAATGTGCAAAAACTTACATAAAAACACCTAAAACATAACACTCAGGTGTGAGTTCAGTATGTTTAAGGGTTTAATAAGAATATAAGCCAGGAATGATCACTGTACAGGCGGTCCCCGTGTTACAAGCAAGATAGGGACTGTAGGTTTGTTCTTAAGTTGAATTTGTTTGTAAGTGGGAACAGGTACATTTTTTAAGTGTAGCTTCAGCCAAAAAGACTATTTTTAAGCTTTTTGGATAGTATAGGGAAGGGTCAACACCCCTGTAATGTTTGTTTTGCTGTCTACATTTCTGTTCAGAAGATTTAACCTCACTTCCTGTCCCAATGATAATTGGATTTTGAAAATTTTGGGTTGTTGTGGAAACAAGGATTTTGTGAATGCATCAATGGAGACCCCTTTTCCCATAATAACTCTTACAGGAGTGAATTTCCCTTCCTAGGGGGAGATTTCCTCTCACTTCCTGTTGTCTCCCTCCATTTGTAAGTAAGAGTCGTTTGTAAGTCGGATGTTTGTAACTAGGGGACCGCCTGTATATGTTTTTGAAAGTGATTAAGGATTACCAGTAGGTGCATTGATGAGTAAACGGAAGACTTCTATATTCAGCAAGTATACTGCATATGTAATTTTGAAAGCTAAAGCAAAACCAGATTGGAGGTACTGGACAGATGATGAAGTCAGCCAGTAAATTTTAATAAAACAGTAATGCTAAATTCTAGGCATATTAAGGAAATCGTTCAATGAATAAAAAAAAAAACCTCTGCTGGACATATAGGAGTTGATTTACTAAAACTGGAGAGTGCAAAATCTGGTGCAGCTGTGCTTTGTAGCCAATCAGCTTCTAACATCAGCTTGTTCAATTAAGCTTTTATGATAAAACCTGGTAGCTGATCGGTTACTATGCAAAGATGCACCAGATTTAGCACTCTCCAGGTTTAGTAACTCAACCCCCATAATGTGCAGTCTCTCAACCAGACAGGTGACTCCTAGGCCATTTTGGCGGACAAAATTTCCAGGTAGTGTCAGGTACCTCCTGTTCCCTCGTATTTCTATTGCTCCATCACTATGAGGGGCTGAGCAAAAGAAATGTCCAGGAAAGGGACAGGCATGGTTTGGCACCGTCATTACAATTCAAAGCTTTGCCTATCAGAATTGCCCAGGATTCAGGTATAAAGGCAGGATTTTGGAGCCTGCCGAAGATATGGGTTAAGGTGAAGATTTTTAAGAGCAAGTAAGGAGTTACAGATCGCTTTTCTTATTTAGTTCCTACCACAGTTTAGGTACAGGGAACCTTCCTCTTTGTCATCAACCCTCCCCATCCCCCAGCTTCCATCACCATAACCCCATTATCATCCTCATTTCCCTTTGTTTTTAAGTTATAAGGGGCTGTTTTTTTGTTTTTGTTTTTTGTATTGCGGTCATGTTATTGCTCTTCTTACTACTTATAAGAATGGCAGGACACAATTCTTCCAACCATGCGGCTTTATTGTGCACGTTTCAATAATGCACCAACACAGGCTATTTTGTATACCCAGGGTCCCAGGGAATGCCATGTTCTCCAAATGCTGCAGGTGTCTCCTCAGGAACCTTTGGGGCACTTCTGGGAAAAGGAGAATATGCTATCTAATTTTGTTAGATTTTGTTAGTGTACAGGCACTTTTATAAAACTTTTTTCAGTAGTTATGCAAAGGGGGGGGGGGGGGTAACCAGATGAACTTGCTTTTAGATGCAAGGTCCACTTTATAAACCATTATTTGCTTTAAAAAAGTATAAAAACTACTCTTGGTTGCTTTTTCTGCAACTAATTTTACTCATCTAGTGAAAAACAATAAAGAGAATTAACTTTATCTGCAAAGTGGAACACCCAGAAAGCATGCCTCATCTCATAGAAATTCCCCATCGTGTATAGCAGGGTCTCCAAACTGCGGCCCGTGGGCATAATGTGGCCCATTGCTTGCCTTCATCCGGGCCTTGGGGCAGTATTCCTCCCACTGACACCAATGATGTCTTTTTTTGCTCCTACTGACCACCAAGCTTATGGCATTATTTACTCCCATATCTTATTCCTACTGTATTTAAGTGTATTGTATTTGTACTGTCTACCCTCAAGTTGTAAAGCACTGCGTAAACTGTTGGCGCTATATAAATCCTGTATAATAATAAGGCATTTTCTACTCCCACTGGCCACAGTCTGCGCCCCCTAAAGTTTGAAGGACAGTAACCTGGCCCTTGTTTGGAAAGTTTGGAGACCCCTGCTGTATAGTGTGCCAATGGTACACTGATAAAAAAAAAAATCAAACAAAGCTGCACAAAAAAAGCTATTCTGCAAAAATAATAATTGTGTTTTGTAGTTTGAACTTTGGGGATGGTTTGTTAAAACAGCGGTTTCACAAAAGGAAGCATTTTTTAGTGGTGCCATCAAGTGTATTAGCTATCCTTAAATATGGTCTTATATCATTCAGGTATTTACAAAGCTTTAGTACATTTCAATCCAATCATTTTCATACAGTACATAAACTTTTTTGATGTGTATCTACAGGTTGGCACAATCCGTTACATGGCTCCTGAAGTCTTGGAAGGAGCAGTGAATCTGAGAGACTGCGAGTCTGCTTTGAAACAAGTGGACATGTATGCACTAGGCCTGATATACTGGGAAATTTTCATGAGATGTACTGATCTCTTTCCTGGTAAGAAGCTTGTTTTATATATTTAAAGATGTAATTTGCTCTATATTCCACTGATAAAATACCTAGAATCCCAAGTCTGACCATGTAAAAAACCGCTGTGCTGAAAAGAATTGGTCTGTAGTATGTGAGAGAAAATTGAGTACTGTCCGTGATACTTTTTTTATTTGCACTAACATAAAATTTTTCAGGACAAGCTTTAGGGGTATCTCCCCTTCTTCAAGGTCCAAGCAGTACTGTAGTATGTCAAATACCTGGAATAATTTGGTGTGCATAGAAGATAAGATAAAAAAGGAAGGATGTTAGGTTATCTGCACAGGCTTATCTGTAAAATTATTCCATATGTGAGACCAATTAAAGAGCAAAATTAAATACAACCCAGTAACCTCCAACTGAAGAGAAATCACATATGTTATTTTAGTATAAGGCCTCATGCACACAGGACGGTTTTTGACTGTTTTACAGCAGCTGTTTTTAGCTGCAGATGTTTTTTTCTACAGTCAATAAACCCTCCATCATGTTATCCTATGTGTTCATGCACACACAGGCTGTTATCAACTGTTTTTGGCAGTGACGTTTTTGAGCTGTAAAAAAACCCAAGACCAGTGGGTTCTGAGAGACGTTTTTCAGCTGTAAAAACGCTCAAATGATTAAAAACGCTAAAAAAACACACAAAAACGCAGCTAAACACCGGTCCCCAATGTTTTTGGACGTTTTAAATCAATTGAGGGAAAAAAAAACAAAAGACGCTGGCCCTTTAAAAACGTGAAAAACCGTGCAAAAACGCCGGTAAAATAACGCTAATAAAAGCTGAAAAAATCACTGATAAGCTACTGACATTTTTAGGACGTTCTGTGTGCATGAAGCCTTATAGCTAGGTATACATTAGTAGAATTTCGTTCAGCATTTTTCACCGAAAGAATATTTGATTTTCTAATCATTAGTGGGTCAAATCGATGTTCGTTTTCGACTGCAGTGACAAGAAAATTCAAAGTAGCAGGATGGGAGATTTTTCTTGAATATATATATATATATATATATATATATATATACACACACACACACACATATATATTTCTAACAGTGTATGTGGTTTTGGTTCATTAAAATCTATTTGTTCCAAAAATCAAACGTTGAACGCAAACAAAATCTTGCATTAATGTCTAACAACATTTGAATGTACTGAAGATTTTCGTAAGAATTTTCATACAAAATTTTCTAAGAAATTCTACTACCAGCTTAATGCTACATGTACATGGACGTTTGCAGGCATAAAATATACCTAGAGTAATATTACCATCGTTTTCCCTTGCTTGAGGTGCTGCAGATGGGGCATACAGCCAGCCATATAATTTAATGGTTGTACATCCCTGTATTCTGTGCATCAGCATTTATCCACGCATGCACATATTTCTTGGGTGCAAAACTTTAAACAAGTAAATTACACAAAGGATTGAGGAAGTGAAATTCTCTCTCAATATACAAGGCGGATTTTGTGGGCACAACACAAGGCAAAAATTTATAAAAGGTATATTTTTATTACAAAAATCACATTAAAAAAGGTGACAGAACATAGCACCCTGGTAGCTCAACACAGGATCAACAGATAACCCAATAACACATTAGTGGAGAGTATGTAGTCTAGTTACAAGGTAAGAAAAAAGTTGATAACGTATTAAGGTAGTAAAATACTTATGTATCAGAAAATGGTATTGTCCATACATTTTCTCCACTTTTGCTTTGTCGACGCATTTCGATAACTTCTTCAGGACAAATTGGGTAGGTGCTGATGATCCAATGGAGCAGACTTGGGGTGACCACCAACAAACAAGTTAAAAATGTTATGGATACCAGTAGAGCTCTGAAGGACTATGTGTCCAGGTTAAATTGTATGCCCCTGGATGGATACATAGGTAAGAAGAAAGGAGGAGGAAGGGACTCCCAGTCCTCAAAGATTTGGCATAGTAGGATCCAGTAAGGATATTTGATTAACTAGTACAGTACACCTTGTTCACCACCATGATTGTTGTCGGTGGAAGGAAGGGGGGGAGAACTGGTCTTCTCCATATTCCCCACTAATGTGTTATTAGGTTATCTGTTGATTCTGTGTTGCGCTACCAGGGTGCTATGTTCTGTCACCTTTTTTAATGTGATTTTTGTAATAAAGATATACCTTTTATAAATTTTCGCCTCGTGTAGTGCCCAAAAAATCCACCTTGAATATTGAGGGAGAATTTCACTTCCTCAATCCTTTGTGTAATTAATTGGATGTTGGCACGGTGGGGATCCTCCTCGCATTTACACAAGCAAAGGGGCATACAGCCATTTACTTCTATGGCTGGCTGTATGCAGTACCTGTGGCACCTCGGGCACAGGAAAATGTGATAATTTTATGCTAGGCATATTTTATACCTGTAAATGTCCGTGTGAATGAGGCCTTATAGTACCAGAACAGCTGATGCTAAAGGTGGCTTTGTGCTTCTTCACAAAATATCAATCAATACATACAGTAACCAGCAGTCCAATCTTGCAGTTAGAAGGCAATTTTAAGGAGCCAGGAAGCATTTGCATCAACTGAAAGTAATACAGAATGTTAAGATATGTTAAACACACACATTTACAAGACACAGACATGATGAGCATCTGCAATGGCCGGATCTAGGGGGTGCTGGGGTGGACTGCGCCCCCCCCCCACAGATTTAATTTGAGCCCCCCACCCTCCACATTGGATGCTGTGCTCATCACTGATCCCATCACTGCACTGCACACAGTCTGGGCACAGGTAGCTGAGCTCCCCCTTCACACACTACACATAACTGAGATCACATTCCTTTACAAACAGCCAGGGCCTCCAATATCAAATGTGCACAGAGAGGGTTATAAGGGGCGGGGAGAGTGGGCAATTACAGAACCAATCCTCTGTGTGGCTCTCTCTGCAGCAGGTAAAAGCCGGCTTCTCCTTCTCTCTCTTCCATCAGCTTTCAGCTACTGCAGAAGGAGCCACATAAGGATCGGTTCTGTGATTGACCCCCCTGCACCACACCGTTAACCCTCCCTGTGCACTATCCTCTGTAAGTTATGTTATATTGTGTTTGTTTCTGCTAATAATGATTTTAGTGATTTTAGTGTATTTTTAGCAACAATGTGGTTTTGGTATTTTTGGGGCCTTGTCAGGTAGCTGACCCCTTATCCTTAGCTCCGCTGACTCCTTGTACACTGCCCTGCTGCCCCCTGTCCTCTGCCCTGCTAGCGCCTATACACGGTCGTACATGTAGGCTGAAATGCGTCAACGGACTGCATTTGTGTAATGTACACTGTGGTTTCCCGAATAAAAAGCAAGATTTTAGAGCAAACGAGGTTGCACGGATCATCTTTATGGACTATTACTCTCAGATGGGCAACTGTGGATCAGGCACCTGTGAGCTCTGCTGATGGTGGATTATATGTGTAGCAGCACTGAAATCTTTGTTTGCAACACTGTCATACAAACCACTGCCCTACAGCCTATGTACACATACAAACAGTCATACATACTGCTAAACTTATCCATTGCCCTGTTGACCCCCTGTACACTGCCCTGCTGACCGGACACCCTCTACCCCCCAGGGCTGTAGATAAGGGGGGGTTTGGGGTGTTCAAACCCCCCCCCCCCAGCGCATCCTGCCAAAAATAAAAAGGGTCTCTGCCCTGTCGTCTCTCATGGTGCCAGCACCGCAACAACAAACAGCGGAGCACAGCAGTCAGTATTAGGGGCGAAGTGGATGCAACAGGCACACTGTCACAGGCACTTACGTTACGTTGTTATGACCAGGCTGTTCTGGGTTCCCGGTGGACAGATCCGACTGTCTCTATACTCTGTACTTCCCGCCTTGGACTTTGGAGGAGAATGGAGCAGAGAACTTGCAAGGTAGCAGTACTGCTGCTAAGGAGCTGAGCCTCCCTCTTTCCTTTTTGGCTAGCTTGCTGCCTGAGAGACGGTCATCACAGACCACTTACCACCACTGCTGTGCTGCCATTGAGGTAAGGGAGTCTGTGGCAACTGGCAAAATTATTCACTAATCACTGGATTCGTGGGTTACCATTTTCCACTGCTTGGTTGATACTGACAGTCCAGCCTGGCTCTGTCAGCTATGTTGTGGTGCTGACTGCAAAGCCAAAGGGCTGAGGGGTTGCCAGGCACAACAACATTGCTGCCAGAGCCAGGCTGGACTGTTTGCTGCCCTTAGTGCCCTGGCCCTCTTTTAATTGTGTTGAAAAGGCAATAATAAGCCCTGGTTCACACTAGGATATGGTGCAGAAAACCTGCAATGCATCTCCCTCGCAAGGCTGTCTTTAACGTCATTGTTGAGGGGCACAAAGCAGATGCCCCTTGCACCTGTGCTGTCCGTAAATAAGATGTAAATACTACTGGGGCGGAGTTGGACTACAGCTGTGCGGTTTGGCTCTCGGCTTAGTGCTCCGTCATCTCTTCTAATTCCCAACCAACCACTGCCTGACCTGCCGTCACGTGACCTCCACATCCACCTAACAGCCAATCACTCCACCCTCTAACAACCAGACCTGTGATCAGTGGGGAGGAGAGGTAGGGACTGCTCCTCCCTCCTCTGTACAGACCATGCTGAAAGTCTGGGACCTGTCCTCATTGTCGGTGTCACACAGTAAGTAAATGACATGTGTGGTGTGTGGGGACACCGACAGCACCTGTTATGGTGATCAGGAAGGACCATTGTGAGTGTTCAGCAGACAATGTACAGGGATAGGAGATAAGACAGTACATGGATGGCCTCTGACCATCTCCTGTAGTACAACTGCAGTCTCTGACCATCTCCTCCAGTATGTCTGCAGTCTCTGACCATCTCCTGTAGTATGTCTGCAGTTTCTGACCATCTCTTGTAGTATGCCTGCAGTCTCTGACCATCTCTTGTATGCCTGCAGTCTCTGACTATCTCCTGTAGTACGTCTGCAGTCTCTGACCATCTCTTGTACACCTGCAGTCTCTGACCATCTCCTGTAGTACGTCTGCAGTCTCTGACCATCTGTTGTAGTACGCCTGCAGTCTCTGACCCTCTCTTGTATGCCTGCAGTCTCTGACCATCTCCTGTAGTAGTCTGCAGTTTCTGACCATCTCCTGTAGTACACCTACAGTCTCTGACCCTCTCCTGTACTATGTCTGCAGTCTCTGACCATCTCCTGTACTATGTCTACTGTCTCTGACCATCTCCTGTACTATGTCTACAGTCTCTGACCATCTCCTGTACTATGTATGCAGTCTCTGACCATCTCCTGTACTATGTCTGCAGTCTCTGACCATCTCCTGTACTATGTCTGCAGTCTATGACCATCTCCTGTACTATGTCTGCAATCTCTGACCATCTACTGTAGTACATCTGTAGTCTCTGATCATCTCTTGTATGCCTGCAGTCTCTGACGTAGTATGTCTAGCAGTAAATGATATGCACAACTCTTTGGTGTGTCAGGGGCTACAGTTGAGGCCCGGAAAACCTCATTGGTTGACCATCACTGGGATGCAATCTTAAACAAAGCTATACATCCACACAATAAATGGAGTGTATGAGAGTCAGAACAAGCTGTTCTGGTTTAAAGTAAACCTTTCACCATGAAGGCCTCTTTCAAACACTGCAGTCTCTACTTTCATAGCAGTGTGTGCTCTGCTCATTGCTAATAACACGTTCTAGGAGTTTTCTGTCTATTGAGGAGTCCCCCACCTCCCCAGTCCATGGTGTGTAGGCAGTGAGCTGATCCAGTCTCTAACGTCTGTATCATGTCCTCTACCAGTATCTGACGTCTGTATCATGTCCTC
>BLSH010448856.1:1452744-1475198 GCA_018402905.1 Glandirana rugosa | reverse complement strand
TGGTCACTGAAGGGTGACGGGTGACTGGCGGTGGTCACTGATGGGTGACGGGTGAGTGGCGGTGGTCACTGATTGGTGACGGGTGACTGGCGGTGGTCACTGATGGATGACTGGCGGTGATCACTGATTGGTGACGGGTGACTGGCGGTGATCACTGATGGGTGACGGGTGGTGGTCAGTGATGGGTGATGGGTGACTGGCGGTGGTCAGTGATGGGTGACGGGTGACTGGCGGTGGTCAGTGACGGGTGACATGCCACGGTCACTGACGGGGGATGGGTGACAGGTGCTCTTTATGATGGCAGTCTGTTGACAGGTACACTTTATGATGACAGGTACCCTTTATGGGGGCATATGTGGTGACTGTTGGGTGACAGGTGTATTGGGGGGGCAGGGGGGTCAGTGTCAGTGTGATTGTACTGTACAGATCAGTAACTCACTGATCCCAGCTCTTCTCTCCTCACACTGGACTCTGTGTGAGGAGAGAAGAGCTGGTAACAGTGAGTTACCGCTCTGTTTACACTGTATGTGATAGGCTGTGAAGTAGATCACAGCCGATCACAAGGTATCAGCCGCCGGCCGGCGGCTGATACTAGTGTCGGTGACAGGCAGTGTTCCCCAGGAACACGCCGCCACCGACACGCACGCGCAGCGCGCTCCCGATCGCGCGCATGCGCCGTGCGAACGGCGGGCGTGCCGTTTGTGATGAGCTGTGACTTCGTCACAGCCGATCACGTGGTGAACAGCCATTGGTTATGTGTACCCGACTTTAGGCAAGGTAAAATGCTACTTCTCCAGTGATTTGTACAAGGATGGTCAGATATCTTCCTTATATGAAAAGGAAAATAAGATTGCTATCCATTGTAGCCCCTAAGTTAAGCAGGCCATAGACAATGCAATTTCCTGAATTTTCAAAGAAAATAGCCAGTGTTGATGGGGGAATCCCTCCTGCGGAGCAATTGTGTTCTCCTGGCGAGGAGGGAGGATCGTGGGGGGAAGCTCTCCCTGCCAGTTATTATTGCTAGTAAAAACCCAACATGCTGGTTGTACCCAAGTCGTACAACAATCTGGGTACAGTCAGTCTGCCAATAGATGGTTTGAATCTCAGCCAGTCTCTACTGAACTGGCCGAGATTCGAACCATCTATAGCCAGGGCCCTCTTAATAGCATCATGGGCTCCTGGGCAAAGTAATGCACTGGGGCCCCAACCAGCCTGCCCCACTTTACACACCTACTCTCAAGAATTAAAGTATAAATAGCTGATAGAATTAAACATATATTTATTACTACTTTCAATAAAATCGAATTTAAACAATAACAAAAACACGCCATAAATCAAAGACTAATCAACACAAAGGGCACAGTACAGAGAGAGAGGTGAAAGGCTCAGTGGGGGGGGGGGGTCAGGGGGGGACAATACTGGGTTCAGGACGGCACAGTACAGGTTCCGGGATGCTGCCTGGGACACAGCCATCCAGAGAGAGCTTAGTAAATACTGTGACTGTCCCAGGAAAGCCGGGCCAGCTGACGAATATGATGTAATGCAAGATTATCATGGGGCCCCCATGCACTTGGGGCCCCTGGGCTTTGCCCAGGGGTGCCCATGTCTATAGCTGACTTTACAAAACTTCATAAACATCGTTCAAAAACTCTGATAGATTGTTGTTTTCAGCTGCCCAGCTTTTCTTTGCTCCAGTCTGGGTCCAATTGAAAATCAAGTCATGAATATTATATTGGCTGATAACGTAGCTTCTTCAAGTTCTATTGTGGTGGATTACTGCATGCGAGCTAATGTGTGGTATTTCGACCTTTAGCATTGCAAAAAAGCAGCCATTCATACAGAATGGGCTGGGTTTGTGGCATTTTTTACCTATCACACCACAACACTTGTATATGTGTTGTGGTGCACTGCAGTGACATTGGCACCTACTGTAGTTGTTCTCTACAGTGTCATTCTAAATGAATAACACTGCAGCACATTGTACAAAGTGGTATGTGTTACTCTGCATTGGAGTAAGTTTGTCCAAATGCTTGTTTTAGTGCTCCAAAAACAAAAGTGTTAGGAGAGCCATAATCTGTTTTTGCCACACTACTAAAGCGTTTTTAGCCCCCGGGGCACATCGGGGCACATGCGATTTGACATGTCAAATCGTATGCCAAATTGCAAACTAGGGCTTAATGCTGTCTGCGTTTCTATTGGCCTCATTCTTTCTCCCTTACCTTTCTGTAATTCTAAACCTTAGCCATAATCTCTGCCTACCCCATAAATCTAACTGTTAACCTGAACATAACCACCACTTTCGCACTTGTGCGACCTCAAAGTCGTGCGATTTTGCTGCAATTTTTTGCCACAATTTTGATGCAACTTGAAGCAATGTCTGTGTAATCTTGAGGTCTATGGACCTCTAGTCGCATCAAAGTCAGACCAAAGTCATGCAGGGACTACTTTGAAGTCACACAGATATGAATGGTACACATTGGAAATCATGGGGTACAACTTGTCATGTGACTTTTCAGTCCCAAGTCGCAGGACAAGTTGCACAAGTGTGAAAGGGGTCTAAAACGAACCTTTAACCAGAACCTAACACACCACTAAGTCACAGTGATGCTGGTGTTGCAAATTCTATCACAATGAAAAAAGTAATGTGGTAAAAGCCTAGGCACCTATTTGCAATGTGCAAATTTATCAGTACCAAAGTGAAATTAGATATGTCCAAGTTGGCAACAAGTCCAGGAAACAAATAATAAAGGGAACAAATGGGTTTGCACAAAACACAAGATAGCTATTGAAATTCTGCAACCTGTGTATGTTTTTGACCAGCTGCAGATGAAACAATATTCAATTAACATGATTCATTACTGACATCACGTTTGTTCAGATATCTTTGACTGAAGTGTATCTTTCTAACTTGGGTGGAGTTGGGGTGGAGCAAGGTGTAATACAGCACAGTGCTTCTGCAGCTCAAAGGGGCCCCACAAGCTGAATGCTCACGCCCAGTAGATATTTTAGGGTTCGTTTACACAAATTTCGCCCTCTGAAGAGTATCCTGCAGCAGATTGCTCTTCAGAGAGTGTTTGACAGGAGGAGAAGAGGCATTATAAGGCCTCATCACCTGTTTTAACCCCTAAAAATCTGTACAATTGCGCATGCACGCAGTTGCTGCATGGCCTCATTCAAACCCCAAATATGGTGTGCGGGGGGGGTACTTTATGCTATGCAGCGATACTAAGTACATGTGTTCACCTTCGTCCATGGCAGTTTCAGCTTAGGAGGGAGCAGTTGGAGGGTAGTTAGCCACTTCAATACAGGGCACTTTTACCCCCTTCCTGCCCAGGCCAATTTTGAGCTTTCAGTGTTGTCACACTTTGACTGACAATTGCGCGGCCATGCAACACTGTACCCATATGAAATATTTATAATTTTTTTCCCACAAATAGTGCTTTCTTTTGGTGGCATTTGATCACCACTGGGTTTTTTATTTTTTGCTAAACAAATAAAAAAGACAGTACTAATATGCAGCACTGATAGGCGGCACTGAAGGGCACTGATAAGCACCACTGATATGCAGCACTGATGGACACTGATAGGCAGCACTGATGGGCACTGATAGGTGGCACCAATAGGCAACAATGATGGGCACTGATAGGTGGCAATGATGAGCAATGATGGGTACTGATGGGCACTACTGATGAGGAGGCACTGACAGGCATTGCTGATGGGCACTGATTGGCATCCCTGATGGGCACGGATTGGCATCCCTGATGGGCACAGATTTGCATCCCTGATGGGCATGGATTGGCATCCCTGGTGGCCACTTGTGGGCACTGTTGATGGGTCTGCACTGATAATCAATGCGCTGATTATCAACGCAGACCCCCCGCTGATCGGCTCTTCTCTACTCACGCCCTGCCAGCGCGAATAGAGGAGAAGCCAAGCCTATAACTAGCACTTCTTGGTTACGATGTGATCAGCTGTGATTGCACACAGCTGATCACAAGGTAAAGAACCTACATCATAGGCTCTTTACCGAGGTCGGAGATGCGGTGTGTCAGAGTGACACACAGCACTACCGATTGCTCTACTGCGTGCCCTCGGGGGCGCATGCAAGCGGCTTATCCTTCTGGACATCATATGATGCCTAGTCAGGATAATGAAACCACCGCCTGGCAGTCGATCTGCGTGTTTTAACCACTTGAGCTCTGGAAAATTTTACCCCTTTCATGACCAGGGCATTTTTTTCTATTCAGCACTGCGCTACTTCAACTGGTAACTGCGCAGTCATGCAGCACTGTTCCCAAACTAAATTTATATTATTTTCAAAACAAATAGAGCTTTCTTTTGGTGGTATTTTATTACCACTGGGTTTTTTTAATTTTTGGGATATAAATGAAAAAATACTAAAAATTAAAAAAAAAAAAAACAATATTTTGTACTTTCTACTATAAAACATATCCAATAAAAATGTAAAAAAATCAAATAATTGTTTACTGATTAGTTTGAGAGAAAGTTATACAACTCACAAACTATGGCATATATACTGGAATTTTTATTTTTTCATATTTTTTATACTACTAGTGGCAGCGATCACCTACTTATAATGGGACTATGATAGTGTGGCAGTCAATATGACACTAAATGACTCTGGGGGGAACTAACTACCTGCCACTGACATAACCAGTGACATTAATGTAGTGATCAGTGATAATATTACTCACTGTCACTTTACTAATGACACTGGCTGCGAAGGGGTTAACATCTAGGGTTATCAAGGGGTTAAAAGTATGCCTAACTATGTGTAATGTGTGTAAAGTGTGCTGATTTACTACAGACCTCTCAGTTTCTCAGGGACGAGAAACTGACAGATCGCTCCCTTGGTACAGAGCTCTGTATTGTTTACCAACACAGAGCTCTAGGCTGTGATTGCACACAGATGATCAGCAGGTCCCGGTCATGAATCATTGGGTGAGATTTGCTGACAGGCTTCCACTGTGTACAATCGCAGCGGGAGCCGGTCAGGGGGCATTCATGTGCGTGTTCTAAACCCGGAAGTAAGCAGCAGCGTATGGGTAATGCACTTTGCCTACAGCCGCCGCTGTAGGTTGACAAGTGATTAAGCATTCCCCCAAACACAAATGTAAACATAGCCTTAGGGCTTGTTCACATGTGCAGCCCAGGGGTGGTAAAACCAGGCAGTTGAGTCACAGTTTTACCACAACGCAACCTCTCCAAGTCTGTGTTGCCTGCGTCGCAACCGTCTCACAATTGTGTACAGTGCAGTAGGTGGTGTGGCAGTGGGTACAGCATTTATAGGGTTAAATTAGGCACAAGAAAGTGACATATCGCCTCCTCGCCACTTGTCATTTGCCTATGGAAAGCAATTCACCCCAGATTGCTTTTCAGGGGGCGCCAATGGGTGCCCTATTCCAATGGTATATCTACTAGATACTAAAGTAATAAAGCGGCACCTTCAAGTGGATTCTGCATACGACTCCAAAAGGAACACATTCAATAATGAGACAATGTAACATGGAAAGAACATAAATATTAACTACTAAGGTCAATGTTTACTGCTGTATGTAATAAACTATAGAGCTTTCCGAATGCAAGAAGAAGTTTTATTCCTAGTTATTCCTTTAAAGACTATAACAAATGATCAATTTTCTCCACAGGCTGTAAGATCACTTAAAGAAACAATTGATGATTGTTGGGATCAGGATGCAGAAGCCAGGCTTACAGCACAGTGTGCAGAGGAGAGAATGGCTGAGTTAATGATGATCTGGGAGAGGAATAAGTCAGTAAGCCCAACCATCAACCCAACCTCTACAGCTGTGCAGAATGAGCGGTATGTGCACTGCAATGAGAGCTGGTCTGAGAACGATCAGTGCCATATATTACTAGGGTTGAAGAACCCCTAAGAATGATTTATTGATTGTGTTTTGCTGAATGTACAGTATGTGAATTCTATCACAACATGTTGAGAGTGTTTCCTTCAAAGCAAGAAGAGTTAAAGAAATGTTTAGAGAAAAACAACTATATATAGATACATTATATATGTAGATGGAGAACGCAATAACTATTTTTTATTTCTGTGTAGAATTGTTGCATTTACATTATTGGTGGTTAAGACAGTATTCATTTTTTTCTTTTATTCTTTTGTCCCTGAAGCAATCTGTCACAAAGTCGACGGGTCGCAAAAATCGGCCCATACCCTGATTATTCATCGTCATCTTATATTGAAGACTCTGTGCACAACCCTGACGGTATAGTAAAGAACATCTCATCTGAGAACTCCATGTCCAGCACTCCCCTTACTACCAGTGAGAAAAATCGGAACTCTATTAACTATGAGCGGCAGCAAGCTCAGGCGCGTCTCCCTAGCCCAGAGACCAGTGTAACCAGCTTGTCAACCAACACTACCACTACCAACACTACAGGACTCACACCAAGCACTGGTATGACCACAATATCAGAGGTCCAGTACTCGGATGAAACTATGCATGGCATACAGCCTACTGGGCCCACTCCTGTTTGTCTGCAGCTCACAGAGGAAGACTTAGAGACCAATAAGCTGGACCCAAAAGAAGTTGATAAGAACCTAAAGGAAAGCTCAGATGAGAACCTTATGGAACATTCCCTGAAACAGTTCAGTGGGTCTGACCCACTGAGCAGCACCAGCTCTAACTTATTTTACCCACTAATTAAGCTGGCAGTGGAATCCTCGGGACAGCAGGATTTTACCCAAGTGGGAAATGGCCAAGCTTGCTTAGTACAAGACATACACCCTGCACAACACTATCCTCTTCCTAAGCAACAAAACCTTCCCAAAAGACCTACCACTCTTCAACTAAATACTAAATCCTCTGGCAAAGAGTCTAGGCTTAAATTTGGCAGCAAGCACAAATCTAACTTGAAGCATGTCGAGACAGGAGTGGCCAAAATGAACACAGTGAGTGCTGCAGAACCTCATGTGGTGACAGTATCCACAGCTGCAGGTAGGACAGGTTATGTGAACTCTCAGGGGCCATCAAGCCAGCATTCAAATACAGTCTTAGGTCCAAATACCAACTCAGTGACCCAAAGGGCACAGGAGATGCTACAAAACCAATTCAGAGGTGAGGACAGCCGTCTGAACATCAACTCTAGTCCAGATGAGAATGAGCCGCTGCTGAGGAGAGAACAACAGGCTGGGCAGGATGAGTCTGTACTAGACCGACTAGTGGAAAGGAGGGATCGGCCACAGGAGACCAGCAGGGTGAACTCAAATAACAATAACAACAGCAGCCAGTGTATACAGCAAGATCCAGGAGCACAGGTTCCTTCTGTAGAACATAGACAGCGCCAGACAAGGAGAGCACAGAGACCTAACTCCTTGGACTTGTCCACCTCCAGTATTATGGATAACTGCAGCACACAATGTAAGCTTAAATTCTCTGATATATATATATATCCAAGTTACAGTATTTACTTAGTAACTGTGTATTTATGTGATATAACCTTCTGTGTTATATGCAGTTAATTATGAATGTCCAGATCACTGTTGAGATCTGAACCATTCATTTTAATATGTTCAATTCCCTGGATAACAAGTAGGTACCAAAATGCCACCATAATTTGAATGTATTTTAAGTTAAAATGTCTCAAAAGCAAAACGCTTTTTCTCACTACAAAAATAATTTTCTTTACTCACTGTCAGCTTCATGCTGTTCAGTGAAACAAACAATAGTCAGCTCTCCCGGCTAGTAAACGTTAGTCAGCCCTCCTGACTAATGGACAGTAGTCAGCCCTCCTGGCTGGTAAGTGCAGCTCTACTGCTTAGGCCTTTGGCTTCAGGCCTTGGTCTATCTCCCACAGACTCGATGCTCAGCAACTCGGTGCTGACATGTAGTAGCCTCACAGACTACATCTGCCTCCTGCAGACATGCATGCTCTGGCTGCCCCCATGCAGCTTCTGACTCCTGCAGAGGAATGGGAGTCCACCTGACTCCCATGCACAGACCTCCTGTCTGTTGGGTGGGGCCCTGAGCCATAGTCAGGTCACAACTAAATAGCCCAGCACTAAGCTGTGCAATCAGCGTGCCTATCTCTCCAAAATCTGGTGTAACCAAGCAATCTTCCAGGTAGCACAGGGTCCCAATGCCACACCAAGTATTATTTTCTTGGGAATTTTGTGTCCATTGGCTCAAGTTGCTTTTAATACATATAAACTGACAGTACAAGCATTAATGCATATAATAATAACCGTAACAAAGTAGTGTCTAACATTTACAACTAGGAAATTACAACATGTCTATTGAGAACCACAAATTTAGTGTTTGGGTTGAGAGGCAAATATTGCTTCTGTGATATTGATCACCCTGGAGAAACATAAGCAGATAGTGGAAAACAAATATTCTTCAAAATGGTAACTTGTAATATTTTTTGTTAATAAGGGTACAGTATGCTTCAAGGTTGTCAAATTTTGGGCTTTTAGCAATAAAAAGAGTTTAGTGTGTTTTTTTTTCTGCAAAGGATTATTTATAGAATAGTTGCTATTGGTTCTGGACTCTGGTAGTGTTCAAAAGGGGACTGGTAGCATCAGGAGCTTATAAGGTAAGTCTGGATTTTTAGGAGTCAAGGTTGGGATTAATATTACAGTTAGGGGTTAATGATGAACGCCAGGGTTAAGATTAGAGTTTGGATTTTAGGAAGTAAAGAGTTTTTGGATAGAATGGGGGGTAGGTTTAGAATGCTTGTCAGGTTTTATTGCTGTCTGTGGCCTGGTAAAGAAGATTCACTCTTTCTGTTTGTCCTGTTTACCATTATCATTGAAAGTAAAAGAAAATCCCAAATTTTGGGTTGTCCCCAGGAAAATAATAGAGGGGAAATCTTCCATTGCGGACACTAGTTCTGGTTTGACTATGGGACAAGAAGTAAAGGGGAATCTCCACAATGGGAGAAGATGGTGAAAAAATTCTGACAGGGGTTATAACCTATATAAAGCAACATTTTCTTATTGATTTGTATAGAGTGGAGAGGGATTAGAACACCTGCCTGGTTTTATTGCAGTCTGTGCCCCCATTAGGGAGTTTCACCCTCTCCGTTTGTCCTGTTAACCATTATCATTGAAAGTAAAAGAAAATACCAAATTTTGGATTGTCCCCAGAAAAGTAATAGAGGGTAAATCTTCCAATGGGGACACTTATTCTGGTGACCTGGGGGTCCCCAAGGAATCCCTTTTATTTGCAGGGATTCCCTCTCACTTCCTGTTTGGCTATGGGATAAGAAGTGAGGGTAAATCCCTGAAATGGGACACGGGTGGTGAAAAAAAAAAATCAGACAGGGGGTTTAACCCCCCCACCCCCCTACTCTATCCAAAATAAAATAAAAAAAGTTTTGCCTATAGTTCTACTTTAAGTTTAAAGAACATCTTACTTTACCTGATAAAAATATAGAGGCTTCCATTGTTGATATCCATTCTGCAAATGTTAGTTGCCTGGCTATCAAGCTGCTCCTGTCGTTTCAATAATTTTAATCACTAATGCAAAACAGGTATGCAAAAAAGGACTTTTGGCTTTACTATGGCTTTCCTGATTTGGGTACTTGCTCCAGGTCAGTGCCTGAGAAAGTCCTGAAGTCCAAGGGTCAGAATACTAGCCAGACAGCTAGCATTTTAAGGCCTCATACACACGGACGTTTCTAAAAAAATAAAAAAACCGTCGGGCCCGACGTCAAGGAAAAAAAGTCAGCGTTTTTCGGTGTTATGCATCAGCGTTTTTGAGCGTTAGTGAGCGTCGGCGTCAATAGGCGTTTTTTAAAAAAAATCATCCCTCTGCTATTTTTCAACCTAGAAACGTCGGCGTCAAAAAACGCCGGTATAATAATAAGTGGCGTTTGTTGGCGTTTGTTGGCATATTGTGGCGTCGGCGTCAAAAAATGCCAAAACGTTACAGCCTCAGAACGCGATGGCTGTGGGTTCTAGTTTCAGCTCACTAACGCCGACGTCATCTACAGCTCAAAAACGCCGACGTTTTTATGGGGCCATTGACTAACATGGAGAGCTGCAAAAAACGCCAGAAAACGTCGGCGTCAAAAAACGTCCGTGTGTATGAGGCCTTAAAGGTAAATCAGCATTTTTAAGTTTAAGGCTACTTTCACACTGGAGCGTTTTACAGACGCTATTTAGCTAAAAATAGCGTCTGTAAAGCGCCTCAAAAGTCCCCCCCCCCCCCCAATCCACCCCAATGGGAAAGCCCTGAGTGCTTTCACACTGGGGCGGTGCGCTAGCAGGACGTTACAAAAAGTCCTGCAAGCAGCATCTTTGGGGCGGTGAGGGGAGCGGTAATATACCGCTCCTCTGCCGCCCCTGCCATTGAAATGCATGGCAAGCCCTGCCGAAGCGGCTGCACACCACCTCGGTAGCGCTGAGCGCCGGCACTTTTAACCCCTTTTTAACCCCTTGTGGGGGGTTAAAAGCGCGGCGCTCCCGCCCGCATAGCAGAGCCCTATCGCTGGTAAAACTCCGCTAAAACTAGCGGGGTTTTACCGCGGGTCCCGCTCCAGTGTGAAAGCAGCCTTAGGGTGAATTTTACTTTTAAAGTATGACTTAGGCTACTTTCACACTGGAGCGTTTTACAGACGCTATTTAGCTAAAAATAGGGTCTGTAAAGCGCCTCAAAAGTCCCCCCCCATCCACCCCAATGTGAAAGCTCTGAGTGCTTTCACACTGGGGCGGTGCGCTAGCAGGACGTTACAAAAAGTCCTGCAAGCAGCATCTTTTGGGCGGTGAGGGGAGCGGTAATATACCGCTTCTCTACCGCCCCTGCCATTGAAATGCATGGCAAGCGCTGCCAAAGCAGCTGCACACCGCCTCGGTAGCGCTGAGCAACGGCACTTTTAACCCCTTGTGGGGGGTTAAAAGTGCCGTGCACCCGCCTGCACAGCGGCGCCGTAGCGCCGCTATAACATCGCTAAATCCCCGCTTAGATTAACAGGGATTTACCGCTACCGCCCGCCAGCCCCAGTGTGAAAGTAGCCTAAAGGTAAAACTTTTTTTTTAGTTTTGGATAGAGTGGAGAAGGATTAGAACACTTGTCAGTTTTTATTGCTGTCTGTGTCCCTGTTAAGGAGATTTGCCCTCTTTATTTGTCCCGTTTACCATTACCATTGAAAGTGAAAGTAAAAGAAAATCCCAAATTTTGGGTTGTCCCCAGAAAAGTAATAGAGGGGAATCTTCCATTGGGGACACTCTCACTTCCTGTTTGGCTATGGGACAGGAAGTGAAGGGAAATCACTGCAATGGGACACAGATGGTGGAAAAAAAAATCTGACAGGGGTTATAACCCTCACTTACTCTATCCAAAATGAAAAAAAAAAAAAACATTTTGCCTATAGTTCTACTTTAAGGATTAGGTGAAGTGTTAAGGGCGATATTTCATCTTTAGGTTAGGTGTCAGGGAAAAAGTGAGAGTTAGGAAAATAATTTGGGGTTAGATTACATTTTAGAGCTGACGACCCTGTGCTGTGGGTTAAAACCTTTCTAAGAATTTCTGTGATCACCAGACATTCTTTATATGTACAATCCTTTTATAATAATGCCTTCTATCTATTTAATACAATGCGAGCAGGATAATCCATGGCCCTAGTCGGGACCAGAGTTATTGAATTTTTTTTCCACCTAGGACAGCTACTTGTGCCCATCCTTTCCAACAACTACTCTGGACACTGTTCCAGCCCAACACATGCACACACGCATAATACATAAATGTTCCACATAATTATATACACCGTGGATTTAACTTTTTTTCAAATGTATAAAAAATAGAATTGCAAAAAAAAAAAAAAGAGGACAAACATCCAAAAAGACAAAATTAGTTCATACCTACACAAATAGAAATGTGTCCGCAGAGACACATGCAGTACCACACTGACACAACTAAGACATGTCTGCAGAAACAGTCAGTACCATAGTGACACAACAAGGAATTTGTTCACAGAGATAGAATCAGTATCACAGTAATGCCTCGTACACACGGGTCGACGATCGTATACAACAGGTCGTACGAACGACCGTTGTATGCTAAATCGATCGTTAGTATGCGCGATTAGAACAGCCAACATACGACGGTTGTACAACAGAAGTTGTATGAGCAGACTAGAAAATTTGGTAGTACCAACAAGCGGTCGTACGACCGTTGTATCGTGTGTACATAGAAGTTGGTCCAACAAGTTGTATTGTGCAAAACACACATGTTCAGAAGTCAGGAACGGCCGGATGCTAATTACATGCACCTGAGCTTTCTCTTTATACGTACATAACAACTACATTCGGCTTGGTCATACGATCGTTTTGTGCATGTCAGTACGCGAGATACAACAGCCAACATACGATTTGGGCCGTTCGGTCGTAAGATCGTCGAACCGTGTGTACGAGGCTTAACACAACCAGAAACTTGTCCACAGAAGCACAATCAGTACCATATTGACACAACCTGGAATGTATCTGCAGAAAATCGATCAATACCAATACAACCAGGAATGTGTCTACAGAGGCACAATCAATACTGTCACGACATTATGACCCCTTTCACACTGGTTGTTTTAGCAGCACTTTACTGCTGTTTAAGCGGTGCTTTCCTGCCACTAGCAGGGCACTTTTAACCCCCAAGAAGGGGTTAACAAGGGGTTAAAAGCGCCCGTGTCTCAGCGCTTCCGAACTGCTTTTCATGCACTTCGGAAGCGCTGCCCATTCATTCCAATGGGCAGGAGCGGGTTATGTGTTTGTATACACTCCTCCAAAATCACCCCAAAGATGCTGCTTGCAGGACTTTTTCTAGCGTCCTGCAAGCGCACCGCCCCAGTGTGAAAGCACTCGGGGGTTTCACACTGGGGTGGCATGAGAGGCAGTTTTCAGACGCTTTACAGGCGCTAAAACGCCTGAAAACTGCCTCAGTGTGATAGGGGTCTTCTAGGAATGTGTTCACAGCATTGTAGAGAATCAACCAGATACACATTTTTATCTACCTACTTTAATTTGGCTTTTGGTATATAAATCAATTGAGCTCCAAACCCAAATTCACTACCTTGGAACTCCTTACTGCCAGTACGACTATGTATCTTTCCTTCTCATCTGTGCAGTACATGGCTTTAAGCACATAGGAGAGAAGAATAACATGAAGTAGGAACTTAAAGTACCTCTAGAACAGTGTTTCCCAACCCAGTCCTCAAGGCACACCAACAGGTCATGTCTTCAGGATTTCCATTATTTTGCACAGGTGATTTGATCAGTTTCACTGCCTTAGTAATTACCACAGCTGTTTCATCTGATGGAAATCCTGAAAACATGACCTGTTGGTGTGCCTTGAGGACTGGGTTGGGAAACACTGCTCTAGAATATTGCAGTCATTAAGGAATGCCTTTTAAGAAAAATAGAATTGCAGTTCCCATGGCCCTGAGTCCTTGGTAGAATTGTGACCTCTGTGGTCCCTGTTCCTATGCTATCCTATTTATCCTTCTTACATTAGGTGAAAATAATGCTTTGAAATGTTATCCCTTTAAGGTACTGAAAACGTATTTTGTTATTTAGGTGATACGCTATCAGACAGTCGGGCTGGCTCAGGCGAGAAGATAAAGAAGAGAGTAAAGACACCGTACTCCCTGAAACGATGGCGCCCCTCTACATGGGCCATCCCCACTGAGCGTCAGGACTGTGAGGTCAACAACAATGGGGGCGATGACACCTTCAGCCACTCAAAGTCGAGCACAGCTGTTTACCTTATAGATGGGGGCACCACCACTGCTGCCCTCTCTAAAGATGCCCGGATGAGCTGCTTGTAAATGATCCAATCATCTCTTTTTTATTATTAATATTTTTATTATTATTTTCAAGTTTTCTGACTGCCTCCAAAACCTGATTTTTTTTTTATCATCTAGTGAGCAGAAGACGTGGAAAATCATATTTCTATCATCAAATCTTTGTACAGGACTTGCAATAACACTCATGGTTATGGCAGGGCCAGTAATCCAGTAGGGGCTCATGTCTTGTCCTTCCACAACCATGGGAGTTATATAGAATTCAGCTATGCAGAGTAAACATACAAAATATGGTTAATGCTTCCTTTTTTTTTTTTTTAACTTTTTTTTTGTTTGTTTGTTTTTCATTTTTAAGGTAGTTCTGCACCTTCTACATATTGTTTTGTGAGTCCCAAGTCTGCTCATGTTTCATGTATATGTAAAAAGAGAAAAAAACAAAGAAATAGACCACAAAAAAGTGGAACACCTCTGAAAAAAAAATGTTTTGTTAAAACGATGGAGAAGATATTGCTGACCATTGTGGTCTCTAAAAATTCTGCAAAAACTGTCAGACAGGATTAACTGCAGCAGTGTCTTGTGCACGCAAATTTTGATTTTTATGCCGTGTCTAGTCTGTATGTTGATGTGTTAAAGAAGCGCTTGTTCAAGGACAAATACACCAAGAATTGCTTATTTCCTGCCTTTTTTTTTTTTTTTTAGTAACAAAAGACTTTGCACTTTTAGGTAAAAGCACTGCAAGTCATATTGAAAATGGCTGTCTCACAGGAAGTTTCCATTCACAATTCCAAACCCCTAAACTGTGAATCAGTTTACTCCAAAGCTTGGACAGATTTTAGCCCTTGATTCATGGGGCTTTAATCTTTTCAGCTACTGGAGGAGACAGAGCCACAGCATGATGGACTGACTGATGAACTGAAGGGGTTTTATGTAAAATGTTTACTTTCACCAGGCTTATTTGCGTATCGGACAACCATTCTTAGCTGATGACACTTGGAGGAAGAAGAAACAGGGGACACGTCTATTAAGGCTTTAAGGCGTATGTTTAAAAAAATAGATTAAAAGATTATATAAATATATATATAAAATATGTGATTATAACAAGAAAAGAGCTTATAAAAGTGATATTTTAGCCTATCTGTGCAAGAGTGAACACTTGTTAAGCAGAGTGGATTACCTTTGAATATCTGGCTTTTCATGTACTTGGTTGAAATGTGCAATGATATATTTTTTCCTCAATGCTTTACTGCAAAATACATTTCACTAACGCTAAAACTTTCCGTACTATTTGTGATTTTTTTTTCATAGTTTTATCCTGAATAACTGCTACAAAATGTCCCTACGAGCTGCTTTTTGTATCTGAAAGCTGCCCGTTGCTGGTTATGTCCTGTGAATATGCTTTAACTATGTACTTTTAGTAAATATTGAATAAATGTATGCAAAATACAGAATTTAGGCTTGCCCCTTTAAAGAAGCAGTGTCACGGTGCTTAAATAACAGGGAAACGAAAGTGATTGTACAGGCTCGTTTTTTTAAATAACAAACATATTATACTTATCTCCTAGATTTGCACAGAGCAGGCCAGACCCTCCTCTTCTCGGGTCCCTCTTCTGCTCTCCTGGCTCCTCCCTCTGGTGAGTGCCCCCTCAGCCAGCAGCTTGCTACAGGGGCACCCAGCCGAGTCAGAGCTCCATGTATCCAATGCAGACACGGCTGACTGATTTTGATTGACAGCCGCGGGAGCCAATGACACCGTTGCTGTGTCTCAGCCAATCAGGAGGAGTGTCTGGGACAGCTAAGACACTCGTGGACATCGCTGCAGAGAGAAGGGGCTCAGGTAAGTAATTAGGGGGTGCTGGGGGGGCTGCTACACACACAGAAGTATTTTTATCTTAATGCATAGAAAAAAAAACCTTCTGCCTTTACAACTCCTTCAAACTGATCTCAGGCTCTCTGTGGACTGTGCTGTATAATCTCATTGCCTGTTCATGACAGGTTTCCGTTTTTGCAACCTTACCCCCATGAACACTACCAGTATCCAATCACAGGATGATCATCTCCTGAAGATACGTTGAGATTTTGGCTTTTAGATTAAACTTTAGCAGAAACTGGTAAAATAAGAGAGCTGTCTCTTCATAACTTAGCCCTTCAGTCCACCAAGACAAGTCAGATTCCAAATATGCACATTTACATGCCGTTTTATTGTATCCCAACCCCATTACTATAATCAAAGAACTTGTATTTGCACAGTTTCATAAAAATCTAATATTTTCTCCCTGAAAATTTACGCAGTAAAGACTTGAAAATTTTTGAAAAACAAATTATATTTCCCACTCTTGTCTCCAGAATCTCATCAGTCTAGGCCCATATATGTTGCTTTTCTGCAAATCCTTGACCTAAACCTGACAACAAGGTCAATTAGCCTTATTTCTCCATTATTTTAATATTAATATGGTAATTTAATGGGGAAAAATGATGTACAAAGTGTAGAGTAAATTATAATAGTCTGAGGAAACTAAACTGAAAGCTTATTAGTTACTTACTTACTGTTATTAAGTAAGTAATGTGCTTTATTGTTACATCATCCAAACAATACAGACTAAACCCATAAAAAACAGAAATCAACTAAAGTGGTCTTGTTGGAATGAACTGTTGAAAGCTGCTTTCTGATTGACTGCTATGCACTTTATTTCTACCCCCTTTTTTTTCTTTACGATATCTACTTTTGGAGGTAGCAATGTTCTATGTTTTCTAGACAATCTAAAGGTTCTTCCTTTAAAGCCTAGTACACACTATTACTTTTTTTCATTCAACCCAGCAGGGCTAAACGAAAAAAAACTCACAGATCCGGAGGAGCCACTGTACTAACCATGCAATGTTAGTACAGCGATCTCCCCTGCTGTTTTATTGTGTTCAGACAGGGGGGCGGCCCCCCGCCAGAACACTTCGCTCAGAGCTTTTAGCCATTGGCTGAGAGTGCTGATCGGGAGTCAGTCGGCAGACCTTTTTCAGTAATGCCCTATTGCCAGCTTCTGTCCGACCGGCTGCAGTACACATGGGCCGAATGTCAACCGGTTTCTATTCAACCAGCCGATGCCGCCTGACATTCAGCCCGTGTGCAATAGGCTTAAGCCTACATTTTCAATGTTTGCACAAATGCTTTCATTATTATTTTACAATACCTAACATAACTATTATCTTTATTGAATCTGACTTTAAGATAGAACACCAGCCAACCTTTTTTTGGGAAGGGCCAAAACCTTTGTTAGATTTAAATTTGTGTCCCTGTTAAAGAGATTTTGTTTAAAACAGCAGTTCTTGTTTATTGTCATTTGTCTTTTAAAAGGGGTTATTTTTGCACATATAATAATGATAATGGTATATGGAATGTTGAACATTCACATGATATAAACACAAATTTAAAATAGGAAAACCATGGGCAATAAAATTCTGAAATTAGGTTATCCAGCAAATAAAATCATTCAGGGTCCATTTAAATTTTCCAGGTGGTGTGTTGCAGCAATCCCTATGCACATTAAAGTGGTTGTAAACCTCAGACATGAAATGTGAACAAAGCATATCCCTCTTTTAATGTGTACTTGTCTCAATTAAGAGCATGAAGTGTCATTTCTGTCTGATGCTTCCTTCCTCTGCTATCAGCATTAATCGCTTCTGAGAAGTTTTCCTAACACCAAGATAAAATAGATGACAGGGGAGGAAGCTCCAACTGATTGACAGCCTCAACTCTGTTTCTGTGTGCTGTGTGATAGGGGGTGTGTCCTTTCCCTCCAATCCGCTCTCAGAGCTCTCTTCACTGAGCACTGCAGAGTGTAACTTCAGCTCTCCGTGACCTTTTTCTGGCAGTTCAGGCAAACTGTATAAATTTTAGACCAGGGATATGCAATTAGCGGACCTCCAGCTGTTGCAAAACTACAATTCCCATCATGCCTCTGCCTCTGGGTATCATGCTTGTGGCTGTCAAGAGTCTTGCTATGCCTCATGGGAATTGTAGTTCTTCAACAGCTAAAGGTCCGCTAATTGCATATCCCTGTTTTAGACTTTGAATGCATGTAAGGCCAGTCACTTCACTGGGTATATGTAAGGGTTTACAAACACTTTAGCACACAATACATGTGCTAGCTTGTTGCAGTGTCATTCATTTTACCACAACGTACAGAAACACTCCACAAGGCTTTGTGATACTCTGTCAAAAAATATGCTGCATATACGTTTTTATGTCCGTTATGGTGCATTGAGGCATTTTGAATGGGTTTTTCTAAGGCAACGCATGTTAAGGCATCAATGCACTATTCCCAATGCACAGGATCCTGTAGAGATGGCTGTATATGTAAGTGGGTAATGAAGCGACCATGGGCTGGAACCATGAATAGTCAGAGAGAGTGATGTCACCAGCACAACAAGATCTCCAAAATGGGTCCAAAGCTTTAATCAGTGATCACATTGTTACAGCAGATAGCAACGTTTTGGAGCCATCCAGGACCCCTTCATCAAATGGTCACATGCCTGATGAAGGGGTCCTGCGTGGCTCCAAAACGTTGCTATCTGCTGTAACAATGTGATCGCTGATCCCATTTTGGGTCGCTGGACCCATTTTGGAGATCTTGGTGTGCTGGTGACATCACTCTCTCTGCATGTTAAGACATGACACCGCAAGTGTTAACGCAATGTACTGGAATGCCAAAGTGTGAATGAGCCCTCAATGAACAGGCAGTGCTAAATACAGGAAACAATGCAATTGTCCTGAATTCATCAAGTTCATTTCTTAAAGCGGAGGTCCGAGGGCAAAAAAAAAAAATTAAAAGTCAGCAGCTACACATACAGTAGCTGCTGACTTTTAATATTAGGACACTTACCTGTCCTGGAGTCCAGCGATGTCGGCACCCGCCGCCGATCTTCGAATCGGGGGACGGGTGCAGCCGCCTCCATCGCGGGTAAGGGAACCCGGACGTGTAAGCCGTACAGCTTCACGCCGGGCACCTTACTGCGCATGCGCGAGGCTCTGCCGTGCTCTGCTACTGGCCAGGCGGCCAGAAGCAGAGCAAGCAGGGAGGAGAGAGCCAGGCTGCTGACGTCAGCAGCCGCGGCCGTCGGCCAGAGCTCTCGGATGTGTGGAAAAGGATACCTGTCTAAAGACAGGTGTCCTCTTCCCCCTCCCCCCCGAAAGGTGCCAAATGTGACACCTGAGGGGGGGGAGGAATCCAACCAGCGGAAGTTCCACTTTAGGGTGGAACTCCGTTTTAAAGTGGTAGTAAACCCATCCATTTAACAGGTTAAAAATCAGTTAGACTTACGGCATTGTAACTGTCAAACCATCCAATGGCTGGTGTCATAGCTGATCACATGTGCAGCATTATGGCAGTTGGAGGTTAAACAGAGGCCAAGATGGCAGCTTCCTTTGCTGAAAATGATAGGAGGGTTTACTACCACTTTAACTGAATGTGTGGCCACAACATCTCAGACATGGGAGAAGGTGTTGGAGAACACAGCTGTGATTAGACGATTGCTCACAGCAGTGTTATTGAATGTAGTCAAACATTTCCAGAACAAAAACAATCCTGGAAAGCCAATCTGTGCCCTGCATGGCTTTAAATAGTTAGCCTGGACAGAGTGTATATGTAAACCTTGTAATAGGAATATTATATTCTTGTCCAAGCATAAGTTAGAGTATACCAGTGTAAATGAGCTTTTAGTGCAAAGGTTTTTGTGACACTGCTCCTTTAAAGGTGTTCTATCCATTTCCTTCTTATTTAAAATGTTTACACCATTGGTAACCAGGACATTTTGTCTTAATTATCACATTTTCTGTTCATTGCAGCCTATTTGGTCACCTGATGCAAAGAGCAATGATGTAATGTTCTCATAGCAACCAGAGATCAGCAATTAAGTGGTCTAATGCACCAGTGAATACTTAAAGCGTTAGTTCACCTTTACCAAAAAAAAAAAAACTGCCTATGCAGATAATGATTTTGCCATAGGTGTAGGCCATTTATGTACCTCCCAAAGGTTGGCGGAAAAAAAATGTACAGTATGTATAAGCCCTACACCTATAACAAAGGCATTAACCAACTTAAAGGGGTTGTAAACCTTCGGGGTTTTTCACCTTAATGCATTCAATGCATTAAGGTGAAAAACCTCCTTTAGTGTAGCAGCCCCCCAGAGCCCCCTTTTTACTTACCTGAGCCCTGTCTTTCCAGCGCCGGGGACGAGCACACCTGCCCCAGCCAGTGTCTTGGGTCCTGATTGGATAGATTGATAGCAGCGCAGCCATTGGTTCCCGCTGCTGTCAGTCAAATCCAATGATGCGGGAGCCAGGGGCGGGTCCGAGTCCTGCTGTCTGTGTCAATGGACGCAGCAGCAGAGCTCGGTAGTGCGCCCTCATGGGTGTCCCCAGGGAAGCACTTCCTGTGGGGGCACTCGATGTGGGGAGGAGTCAGGAGCGCCACAGAGGGATCCCAGAAAAGGAGGATCGGGGCCACTCTGTGCAAAACCCTTGCACAGAGGCGGTAAGTATGACATGTTTGTTATTTAAAAAAAAAAAAAGGTTTACAGTCACTTTAAGACCTGGTTCACACCTATGCAGGTTTCAGTTTTGCATACTCCATGTGCATTTTGTGTTTTTCAATACACGTTTTTGATCCATTGAAGTCTATGGTGCCAAAGACCAGAAAAAAGTCCCTGGCCATTTCCATAAAATGCACAGATGTGAACGTGACCCATAGGAAACCATGTTAAATAGACTGTATTGTGTTTCTGCAAAACTGAAAATGCACTAAAAAATGCATAGGTGAGAACCAGGCCTTACACATAGCTGTGCAGTTTGTTTTTTTTGTAACTGCATAGGCAGTTTTTTGGTAAAGGTGAACTAACCTTTTAAAGCCGATTAGTTGATATGTAACATCACATATTCTGCAAGCACTATTACATTAAACAAGCCTTATTGCATTGAATCCAATAGTCTATCTGTATGATGTACTAGTATATTATACTATGTATTCTAGTATAGTATGCTTTTATTTTTACCAACGCTCACCATTAAATGTGTACAAAAATTTGTATAGCGTTACTTTTATAATATACTGGTATAATATGCTACATTATTCTAGTATAGTATACTAGTATTTTATATATTTATTATCCACAATGTCTTTTTTATTTTGTAAACATCATTTGCCATGATATCACATCCACATGCTAGTACAGAATACAGTATTCTGCTAAAGTATATTATTCTAGTTTAATTTATAAATATTTTAACCTAGAAACTACATGAGGATGGTCCTGGTCATGAACAAAACTAGTTTATCTCCTGCTGAATAGAATTTTGAAAGACAATTTAACCTTTATTCATTATTGTTCTTTTCCATAACCAATTGAAATAAATATCAGTTAATAAGACAACTGCATTGTATTGTCTAGCTTGCTTCAGAAGAGGGTGGCTTATTTCAACCAAATGTTTTGTGTTGGATTTTTTTCTTCCCTTGGCAGTTGGTACAAAAATTCAAATCCTGCCTAAGAAGTGCCTATAAGTAAAACTGAAACTCAAAATTAAACACACTTTACCAAGTATTTTAAGGTAGTTGTGTATGTGAATGTATTTGTATGGTGCATATACAGTATATTTCTGGTTGGATCCCAAAATCCAAATTGCTTTAACCTCCCACATGTCATTTTGTGAGGTCTCTAAATACAGATGTTAACTTTACATCTAAATGTGCCATCAGGCTGCTTGAATGACTTGGTAGGCCCGGGCTTACCTAAAAAAAGTGGGCCTCCTCACATGTTCAGCTGGGAGGGCAGCTTAACCACTTGCCGACGGCTGATCGGCATTTGACGGCAACAGAGTGGCTCTGAGATCGCGCCCAGTGTGCGCGCGCGCGCCGCTGGAGGCGCGCCCGCGCGCTCACTGTGTTCGGGGAGGGCCAGGGAGCGGATGCGGCGGAGTCGATCTCCGCCGGCCACCCGCGATGCCCCCCCGGAGTGAAAGAACGGAGGTCCGTGTAAGTAAACACGGACCTCCGTTCTGTGAGGGGGAAAGGGCTGTGATCACAGCCTTCCTTTACACGGAAGCTGTGATCGCTTCCCTTCCCCAGCTAGGGCAGTCCCCCCACAGTTAGAACACGCCCATGGAACACTGTTAACCCTTAGAGCGCCCCCTGCAGGTTAACCCCTTCACTGCCAATGGCATTTACACAGTAATCAGTGCATTTTTATAGCACTGATCGCTGTATAAATGCCAATGGTCCCAAAAAAGTGTCAAAATGTTCAGACATGTCCGCTGAAATATCGCAGTACCGCTAAAAATCGCACATCGCCGCCATTACTAGTAAAAAATAAAAAAAATCAAAACCCCAGAAATGAATTCTCATCATCCGTAAACGCAACCACTTTTGCGCAAACCAATCAACGCTGATTGCGATTTTTTTTTTATCACAAATATGAGGAAGAATATAAATCGGCCAAAACCGATGAAAAAAAATGTTTTTTATTTTTTTTTTTTGGATTTGTATTTTAGCAAAAAGTAAGAAATTTGGGTTTTTTTGCAAAATTGTCGCTCTTCTTTTGTTTATAGCGGCGATCAGAAATGACGCACGCTAAAAATCGCCATGACGCTATAAAGTCGCCTGTACAGACTTGTAAAACTGTGAAAA
>BLSH010448856.1:1434270-1444570 GCA_018402905.1 Glandirana rugosa | reverse complement strand
GGTGGTGGGGGGCTGATGATGGCTGGGTGGGTGGCTGATGGTGGCTGGGGGGTGGTAGGTGGGTGGTAAGTGGTTGATGGGGGGTGTATTTTCTCACTAGGCAGCGCTGTGGGCATTGCACATCGCCCACAGCGCTGCAGCACCTCCTCTCTCCCCCCTCCCACCCAATCGGTGCGGAGAGGAGAGAGAAGCCGGCGCTTCCGCCGGCTTGTTTACATGTGATCGCGCCGTCATTTGACGGCGCGATCACGTGGTGAAAGGCCGCTCACAGCGGCCATTCACCGCGATCCGTGATCAGTCGGGTCCCCCGGACCCGACGGTCACGGATGTTCCCGTGTGCGCGCCCCAGGGGGCGCGCGGGAAGCGTGATTCTGGGAGGACGTCAATAGACGTCCTCCCAGAATTAAGCAACCGCTCTGTAGACGTCAATTGTCTATAGAGCGGTTGTTAAGTGGTTAAGTGTTGGCACTTTCAAAACGGCACCTTAAATAAGGCACTGCTTTAAAGACAAGTACAAACATTAGTTATCCATTACGAACTCTGTAAATGTCCCCCTTTCCTTTCTATATCACTCTTTTCCCTTCTCTCTACTCTCCAACATGCTCATACTTTTCTTCTTTGCAGTAACACCCTCTCTCCTCAAACTCTCATTTCTTAACCCCCTTTGCCACCCCACAGCCTATACATATCCCCCTCACTTTTGCCCTCTCAATTCTACTGCATTTATCACCTCCTACTCATTCTGAGCCCACACAATGCCACCACCTTCACTGCAGCGCCAGCCCTCTTATAGGTCACACTCCCACCTTACTGCCCTCACCCTCCTACTACTCCTTATGTCTGGGGATATTGCCCTAAACCCTGGCCCTCCTCCAGCCAACTCTTACCCCCAGAACTGGCAGTCTAGCTTCTCTGACAATAGCCGTAACTCCCACTATCTTATCTCAATACCCCTGATTCCAAGAGTCAGACCCCCTCTTATGTGTGTCCTCTGGAATGCCCGCTCTGTCTCCAACAAACTTGCTTCCGTCAATGACCTTTTCCTTTCCAACTTCCTCAATTTCCTTGCTATTACCCAAACCTGGCTCCAGGAATCTGACACTGCCTCTCCAGCTGCCCTCTGCCATGGTGGCCTCCTTTGGACTCATTCACCCAGATCCCATGGACGAAAAGGAGTTGGACTCCTCCTCTCCCCAATACACCTCCCTCTCTTTCCCTTTGCTCTTTTGAAGTACTGCATTCGTCTATTTTCTCTAGTTTGTTTGAGGGTTTCAGTCATTTACCGTCCTCCTGGCCCTGTGTCACGCTTTCTTGATGACTTCTCTGCATTGCTACTTCCTCTCCTCTGAAGTACCTGCCATCATCCTTGGAGACTTTAACATTCCAGTCAATGCTAACACCTCAGCCACTTCCCAACTACTCAATTTAACCTCCTCCTTCAACCTAACACAATGGACACAAACCACTGCTCACTCCAATGGCAACACTCTTGACCTTGTTCTCTCCCACCTCTGCACTCCCTGCAACTTCTCTAACTCCCCCTTTCCTCTTTGAGATCACAACCTCAGCAGGAACCTTTGCCAACTCAACCCTTCTCTTTTTCAATCTGCTACTGATTGCCTTTATTATGAAATCACACCCCTGTCCTGCCCAGACCTGGCCATTTCTGTTTACAACAACATATTGTCATCTTCCCTGGACACACTTGCCCCCATCTCTACACGCAGAACCAGGCCTCGTCTGCTACAACCTTGGCAAACAGATGACACCAGAAGTCTCAAGAAACACAGCCGTGCTCTTGAGCGAGTGTGGCGTAAAACTAAATCCCTACAAGACTTCACCCTCTACAAATATGCCCTCCTCGAATACAACTCCTGCCTCCACTCCGTTAAACAAATCTACTACACCACTCTCATCAAATCCCTCTCATCCAAGCCTTGTCAACTCTTCTCTACCCTTAATTCCTTACTCCACCCCCCACTGCCTCCACCCACCAACTTGCTCACTTCCCAGGAGATTGCCAATCACTTCAAAAACAAAATTGACACAATTTGTGATGAGATATCCTGTGTTCAGCTTCCTCCTACAACCCACACCCCAAGTCCAACACCCCACTCAACACTTTCCTCCTTCAATCCTGTTAGCTCTGAGGAAGTTGACAAACTCCTTTCCACAGCCTACCCCACCACCTGCCCCCTGGACCCTGTCCCCCCGCAACTTCTACAACCACCCTCCTGCTCTGTCCTAAACTCACATCTTCACATTTTCAACCCACATCTTCAACCTCTCCCTCTCTTCTGGCACCTTTCCCTCTCCACTCAAACATGCACTGGTTACCCCCATACTTAAAAAACCCTCACTGGACCCCACCTGTTTGAATAACTTAAGACCCATTTCCCTGCTCCCGTTAGCCTCCAGGCTTCTTGAACGCCTTGTCCACAACCGTATGAGTTGCTACCTCACTGACAACAACCTTCTCAATCCCCTACAATCCGGCTTCCACCCACGACATTCAACTGAAACCGCCCTACTAAAACTCACCAACGACCTACTTACTGCTAAAACCAATGGCCAGTACTCCATACTCGTACTCTTAGGCCTCTCTGCTGCCTTTGATACAGTTGACCACCCACTCCTCCTCAATAAACTCCACTCCCTTGGCCTCCATGGCTCTGCTCTTTCCTGGTTCTCCTCCAACCTATCTCAGCACACCTTCAGTGTCACATACAACAACATCTCCTCCGCTCCTCTCTCTCTTTCTGTTGGGGTACCCAAAGGCTCTGTCCTTGGGCCCCTCCTATTCTCCCTCTATACCTCTTCCCTGGGCCAGTTGATAACTTCCCATGGCTTCAATTACTATCTTTATGCTGACGACACTCAGATCTATCTCTCGACTCCTCAACTCGCATCACAAACTTACTGAATGACATATCGGTACTGATGTCACGCCACTTCCTCAAACTCAATCTTTCTAAAACTGACCTTGTAATATTTCCTCCTCCCCGGTCCCCTCCTCATGACTCTACCATTGAGATCAATGACACAACCATTGGTCCTTCCATACATGCCAGGGTGCTGGGTGTAATCCTAGACTCCGACCTCTCTTTAAGCCCCCACATTCAATCACTGACTAAATCTTGCTGCCTTAACCTCTGCAACATCTCCAGAATTCGCCCCTTCCTGACTAACGACACCACAAAACAACTTATTCTCTCCTTGGTTATTTCCCGCCTTGATCACTGCAACTCCCTCCTCACTAGCCTACCATTACACAGGCTATCTACCCTTCAGTCTATCACGAATGCTGTTGCCAGACTTATACACCTTACTAGACAATCCACTGCTGCCCCGCTCTGCCAATCGCTTCACTGGCTTCCCCTACCCCACCGTATAATATTCAAAATACTAACCACAACATACAAGGCCATCCACAATACTGCCCCCAGCTACATCACCAATCTCATCTGCAGATATTGCCCCAATCGTCCTCTCCGCTCCTCCCAGGACCTCCTGCTCTCTAGCTCCCTTGTTACCTCCTCCCATGCTCGCCTACAGGACTTCTCCAGAGCCTCTCCCATCCTCTAGAACTCCCTGCCCCAGAATGTCCGGTCATCCCCCACCCTGTCCGCCTTTAGGCGATCCTTGAAAACTCACTTATTCAGGGAAGCCTACCCCACCTCCACCTAAGAACTTGAGCCACCTCTATCAGATCATCCCCTTCAGCCATTACCTTTTGTACCACCTCCCCTCCCTTTAGATTGTAAGCTCCACAAGCAGGGCCCTCCTATTCCTTCTGTATTGAACTGTATTGTAATTGTACTGTGTCCCTTCTTTGTGTGCTGTGCAAACTGTTGGCACTATATAAATCCTGTATTATAATAATGTGGTATGTGTTTATGGAATGATTGTATGATATATAGGTTATTTCTCACATTTCGTCCATGAGATAAAAAAAAAAAAATACTTAGGCTGGGTTCACACTGCAGCGATGTGGGAACCCTGCGAATCCACTGCATGTTCCCGCATTGCTAGCCTCCCAGCGGCAGTTCACACTGCCCTATGCGAACAGAAGGGATGTGTCAGTACATTGTTAACGACATCCCCTTTTCAGTTCGAATATCGTAGTGCGATCTGCAAACTTGCACAGGAATTAGATCACATGGTGTGAACCACCATACAATGCGATTCTGACCCTGCGAACAAAAAGGATCTAGTGCGAGTTCGATCCGATTGCGATGCGATCTCAGCCATACTATCTCTATGGCTGAGATCGCATTGCAGAGAGATCGCATGTGACTCACACTGCAGTGCGGTGCGAATCACGTCCGATATCTCAGATCGGATCAGGGTGAACGGAGCCTTAGAATTCTTTGGGATATGACTACCAAATGTTAAGAAGAAAAGATAGAGGAAAAACTTTTCAATGCATGTTTTATATTTTATTCTTACCAAAGAGGCGCAGAGGTGCGCTATGTACAGAGTGCAGAGTTCAGGGGTGTGCGCTATGTGCAGTGTTCAGGGGTGCGCTATGTACAGAGTTCAGGGATGCACAATGTTACAGAGTGCAGAGTTCAGTGGTGCACTTTGTACAAAGTTCAGGCGTGTGCAACATTAAGAGTGCAGAGTTCAAGGGTGCGCGCTATATACAGAGTTTGAGCTGAGGAGGATTTGACTTGCTTCCTCCGGTAGAGGTGTTATCAGGGGGTCAAGTGGCATAAGGATGGACTTGGACCAATTTATAGTAAAGCCGGAGTATTTTCCAAAGTTTGTTATTATCTCCATCATTGTTCTAAGAGACTGATCGGTGTCACCAGTGTGTCATCTGCGTACAGTTACACCTTATCCTCCAAGGGACCTTGCACTGCGTTACTTTAACTGACAATTGTGCGGTCATGCAACGCTGTACACAAATGAAATTAATATAATTTTTTGCCCACAAATAGATCTTTATTTTGGTGGTATTTGATCACCACTGGGTTTTTTATTGTTTGCTCTACAAACGAAAAAAACTGAGAATTTTGAAAAACAATATTTTTTACTTTCAGCTATAAAACATATCCAAAAACAAATGCATACAATCTTATTTGTATCTTCATACATTTAGGCCAATATGTATTCCGCTACATATTTTTGGTAAAAATCCCAATAAGCGTATATTGAATGGTTCATGTAAATGTTATTGCATCTACAACCTATGGTACAGTACACCCCAACAGATTTGTCAGAAAACCTTTACTTTCCTTTCAGAATCAACATTTTCTATGGGACACTATACTACAAATTGCTCCCACAACTGCGGGCCATTGATTGCATTTGCAAAATTTGTTAATTTGCACACACAAAAAAAAAGTATTTTTCCTAACAAATTAATTTAAGACCACATTGCAAAAATGAATACACCCAATGAAAGTCTTAGGAGCAAAGCTAAATTTAAACAACAAAATCCTAATTAACAAGAATTCAACTACAGGTGAGTCTAATTATTCATGAAACAGGTGTTAAAGAGGAAGTAAACCCTTATGCGGGTGTGAGCCGCAGGTCACGGCACAAACGAAGTGAAGAAACAGCACAGCAGCGGGCCGTTTCTTCACTGCGTATGCGCCGAATGACGTCGGCAATGGCAGTGCACTGTATATCTTCTGAACCATGCAGGTTTAGGAGATATGCAGGGAACTTACAGAAAAGCCTTATAATAGGCTTAGCTGTAGATTAAAGTGGTTGTCACGGGTTCACAACCACTTTAAGCAGACAGTTGATTATAAAAGGGCATTACTTAACAAAGAAAATCCCTCCCATGTCATGCTGTCAGCAATGGCACCACATGGAAGAGAAATGTCACAAGGCCTGAGAAAGAAAATCATGTCTTTACACAAGAAACTTGAAGATCAGAAAAGCTTTACTTATCAGTTAGAATACTGTAGCAAACGTGAGACAAAAACTTAACAGGGATGGACCTGCAACCATCTCACAGAGACATCCAGGCCGTCCAAGGAAGTTAACACCTCGACAGGAGCATCTTCAGATGAGAAGGGTTGAAGAAAATCGTCTTGCAAGTTCACTGCAGTTAGCTAAAGAAGTAGAAAGCCAAACTGGGTTGATTGTTTCCTGTGACACAATAGAGCACATGGCAGAGGAATGGCATGCTTGGGTGTCGTCCATGAAGGAAGCCTCTCCTAAAGCTCATGCAAAATAAAGCCTGTCTAGAATTTGCCAGGGCCCATGCTGAAAAAGAAGACTACTGGGACTCTGTACTCTGAAGAGATGAGACCAAGATAAATGTTTTTGGAACTGATGGCTTCAAAACTGTATGGCATCGCAAAGGTGAGGAGTACAAAGAAAATGCATGGTGCATACAATGGTGGTGGCAGTGTCCTTCTGTGGGGCTGCATGAGTGCTGCTGGTGTCAGGGAGCTACATTTCATTGGTGGTATCATTAATTCAAAGAATTACTGCTCTATATTGAAAGAGAAGATACTACCATCACTTCGTGCCCTTGGTCGCTGTACGCTTTTCCAACATGACAATGATCCAAAACACACATCCAAGGCCACTGTTCAGTGGTTAATGAACGCCAAGAAAAGGATTTTACAGTAAGTCAAAAATTCTGTAATTCACAGGATTCAATCAAAAAAAAATTGCAGTGCTCCTAAATACACAATCCCTTCATCCAAACAAATTAATTAGTACAACCCACTACATCATATAGTGATACAAATAGGTGTGCGCAGCCTATTGCATTAAGGTGTGCACCACAAAGCGCAAACAAACATGAGTGTGTGTGTGTATATATGTCAGAAGGGCAGAGGACTGTGTCAGTAGGGCAGAGATAGGTGTCAGTAGTTTATTTTTATTTTATTTTATTTCTTTTTTTACAATTTTGTTTTTTATTATTTTTTTGCAATATTATATTTTATTATTATTTCTTTTTTTACAATTTTATTTAGGAGCCCTGCTAGGGAGCTTTAGTGAAATATCAGGGGTCTAAACAGAGACAGAGAAAGAGACTGAGGACAGAGATTCCCCAGTCACTTTCTCTGCAACCAGGCAGCAGGGGGAATTTGCACAGTACAGGGTGATTAGGGTGTGCCCAGACACAACTCCCCCCCCTATGTGCGCATGCCTATGGATACAAATATGGACAAACCAGTATGATATTATCAATAGTGACTATACATAAATATTTTCAGAACACCCATGTGTAATAGATCACGAATAATGCATAATGCAATCAATGACAATATAGGAAAAAGGACCACTACAGTACCTCATCCAATATTGCATATGTAAATAGGAACATAAAAGGTATATCAGACTGGTACTGAAACCAAAGTGACCCTAGAAAGGCCTCTCTCTCCTCCCCCCTTATACTTATTGCACTAATCTCGCCCCTCACACATACATCCAAGCCCCACGCACAATGACAGTTAATATCACCTCAATAAACGCCAGGGGCTTAAACTCCCCTTTCAAGAGAAATATGCTATGGAGGGAAGCCAAGTCCCAACGCGCAGACATTTTATGTGTTCAAGAGACACATTTCGCCTCAAATAAGGCCCCCAAATGTACTCACAAGCAGTTCACAGCCATTTACACGGCCAACGCACCTAAAAAACACAGAGGGGTACTGATAGCAATTAGTGCCAACATCCCCCACATGCTTCACCATAGTGAGGCAGACACAGAGGGTAGGTACCTTATATTATCACTAACACTGGAACGTCAACGATTGACAATAGTGAACCTCTACGCCCCTAATACGGGCCAACGACAATTCTTCAAACATATACTGAACAAATTGGCTCCCTTTCGATCTGACCCCCTCATACTATGTGGGGATTTTAACGAAATCATTGATAGGACTATAGACACCTCAAACTCCTCCAAAAGACAACCTTCAGTTCTTTCCTCCCTATTACACAAGGAAGATTTGTATGACCCCTGGAGATGCCTGCATGATGGCGAAAGGGATTACACTTTTTTTTCTCCCCCCCAGAATTCCTACTCTTGGATTGACATGTTCATCACTGATAAATTCCTATTGCAAACTGTCTCAGAAGCCAACATAGGGGTGATCACATGGTCTGACCATGCGCCAGTCACTATCAAACTGTCCCTTTCCAACCAAACCCCCAAACACACCATTTGGAGATTGAACAGCTCTCTCCTCGCAGACCTAAAGATAGAGGAGAAAATAGAGTCCCAAATTAAAACCTACTTTCAATTAAATGTTGACTCCGCGGTACATTGTGACACGGTGTGGAACGCGCACAAGGCAGTCATGAGAGGCCTATTCATCCAGTTGGGTGCCCAGAAAAAAAGGACGCACACAGCCACCACAGCGAACCTCCTACAGCAGATTAGGGACATAGAAAACCTTAATAAACAACAACCCTCTCTCACCCGGTCCCAAAAACTGATATCACTTCGACGAGAGCTCAGTACACATCTACACAAGAAATTTGACTTCTACGTCAAGAAACTGAAACTCCAATATTACACCTCGGCCAATAGAGCAAGTGCATATATGGCCAAACAATATAAGAAACAAGTAGCCAACGCCAAGATCCACTCGTTACTCAACCCACAAGGTAAACAATTAACCAACCCCTTAGACATCGCAAACGAATTTAGTCGTTTTTATAGCAAGCTCTACAACCTCCGAGACTCTGAACCAGCGAGCTCCCCTTCAAAAGAAGACATAACACACTTTCTCTCCAGTATAAACCTTCCCTCCATTTCACCCTCTCAACTAGAGGTACTTACACAGCCCTTCAACCCCCAAGAAATCCAAAAGGTCATCAACAAACTCCCACACCATAAGTCCCCCGGACCAGACGGCTTTCCAAATGAATACTACAAAAAATTTCATCACTTACTTATCCCCCACCTCTGTAATGCTTACAACAGATATACGGACACAGGCACAATGCCCACAGAAGCACTAGAAGCCCTCATTGTTACCATCCCAAAACCAGGCAAATCCCCCGATAATCCAGCAAACTATCGCCCAATTTCCTTACTAAATACCGACACAAAAATTTATGCTAAACTAATCGCCCAACGCTTAGGCCCCCTCATCCCTCAAATCGTACACCCCGATCAAGTTGGCTTTGTGCCGGGAAGACAGGCCTCAGACGGCACAAGATGCTTAATTGACCTCATCCAGTGGACGGAGCACAGTCGAACGCCTTCTCTCTTCCTTTCCCTAGACGCAGAGAAGGCGTTCGACAGGGTCCATTGGGGATACATGGAAGAAGTACTCCGAAAATTCGGCCTATCGGGCAGATTCCTCTCAGCGATTTTGAGCCTATACACGACCCCTAGTGCCAGGGTATGGACCTCTGGTATGAAATCAGATCACTTTACAATAACCAATGGCACTAGACAGGGGTGTCCCTTATCACCCCTGATCTTTGCAATGATAATGGAACCACTAGCCCAAATGATTAGAGAGGATAACACGGTCAAGGGCATCCAAATAGCAGAGATACAACACAAAATAGGCTTATATGCAGATGATGTTATCATCACCCTATCAGATCCCAAAACATCACTACCTGCATTACACTCCATCCTTAATAAATTCAACAAAGTTTCACTCTACAAAATCAACAACAGCAAGTCCAATATCCTAGGGGTAGGCATAGACACAAAAACCAAAAATGAGATCAATGAAATCACACCCTTTAAGTGGTCTTCGTCCTCACAACTCCTGTACCTTGGAATAGTTTTAACCTACCCCAGTAACTTAATACTCAAGAGAAACCTCGACAAAACTACAGACAATCTTGTGCGCATATCCAAAGACCTGGCTCGTATACCTACATCATGGGCAGGCAAGATAGCACAACCAAAAATGTACTTAATCCCTGTGCCCCTCCTTCCTTCCCAAATTCAGACTCTCCAAAAAATTATTTCCTCATTCATCTGGCACCACAAAGTTCCAAGACTGAAACAGGAAATATTACTAACTCCTCGAAGATAAACCAAGGTACAAAATAAAAAACTCCCCAAGGTGGTCAGGGAATCAACAAGGTCTTAACATCGGAACATCATATTAACATTCAAACCACGAGGGTACGGTGGTACCGCATGTCCTCAATCATTATAAAGGACAAAGTCAGAACCTTGAAACACCACGGTCTACTTACTCCTTTATTAAAAAACCTCTCAGACTTAAACCCTTCCTTCCTCCCCGTGTCCCTAATTCATGTAAAAACCAACACGATAGAACGGACGGGTACTACATCCATATGCTCGGTCCAGAAACCTATACGCGTGTTCTAACAGACATCAAAAC
>BLSH010448856.1:1333786-1349580 GCA_018402905.1 Glandirana rugosa | reverse complement strand
AAAAAAAAAAAAAAAAAAAAAAAAAAAAAAAAAAGGGGCAGACTCGATGGACTACTCAGTCTTTTTCTGCCGTCACTTTTCTATGTTTCTATGTTTCTATATTGTGCATTAAAAAAGTTAACCTATTTAAAATATTTTGTCTATTCAGGCAGTAAGCCACAGCCACCTTCAACAAGTCCTTCCAGCTTAGTTCGACGTACGTCTTCACTTGATACTCTTGCTGCTCCTTACCTCTCTGGTCAGTGGCCTAGGGACCATGGGCAGGCTGCTCCATGTATGTGTGACAAGTCTACTCAGGTAATCCTTTTATGAATCAAAGGTGTCAATGGCTGCATATGTATTATAATTTAACGCTCGTTGTCCATTATCCAGCATGAATGCAGTTGTGACTTTTTTTCTTTTTTAAGCTTGAACTGTTCCCCAAAAGTAAGCTCCGGTTAGAAATGTTAATATGAAAACAGAATATAACAATATTGTTTTCTGGAGTATTTTTTTTTAATACATTCTGCCTAACTAGCACATGCACATTGTATGCTACATTCATAAGCTGTGATTCTTGACCTCTTCCCAACCGCCCCATGTACATTTTTTGCGGGGTAGCGGCTCCTCTGCACAGAATTGCGTACCTATATTTGCTTATGCACCCTGGGTCTGGGGCGTGCGCCACCGGCGACCCACTCCCCCTGGAGCCAATCAAGGGGGCATGGGGGACAGATCCGAACGGCGATCTGCCGTTAAGGCAGATTGCCGTTCTGTGACAAGAGAAGGCAGTGATTTTGTGTTTCTGCTAAGCAGAAACACAGATCTCTGCTTACCTACAGTACAAGCACTCCCTATTAACACATTTAACCCTTTGATCGGCCCTGATGTTAACCCCTTCCCTAGTACAGTGGCGGTGCATATGCCACTCACAAAACAATGCGAGACACGTGAGCAACCACCACCCACACATAGTGCGCACTCACCATCACATATGCTGCCCAAATGGTAAGCCGCAATAAGGCACTTTTTCACATGGGGTGGATTCTGTTCCAATCGGCTCACAGATTCCTTGCTGATTGGAGCAGAGCGGGAGGTTGACACATCCATGTTCGCTTAGTTTCTGCAGAGTGGACATAGACAATGTCCCCTCTACTCTATGGGTGACCAGGAGTAAATGGACTCTGCTGTCCATTTACACCTGACTACCCTCTGATTTTGATCTAAACCGAAGAGGATGGATCTCCTACCGGTGTTTGCTTTTGTTGTTTTTTTTTTTTTGTGTGTGTTTTAGCCGGATCAGACCCAGAGGTAGGCGGTTGTAAATGGACACGGGTCTGTTTACTCCCGCCTGTTCGTAGGAATGCATGGATCGGTCAATCAGGTCTGACAGAAAAACTGACAGGTGGATCTAAATCGGATTGCCTGTGTGAAAGGGGCCTAAAAAAGAAAACCGATGCAGCCACCACATCCAATGATTGGTACGCCGCAATATGTTACATGTTTGGTTTTGGGTTTAATGCCGCTTTTAGAAAGGGGCTGGAAATTTGTTTACCATAATTATCCTCATATGTACTGTGCTGGCAGACCTTCATTATCCGTTCTAAAATGGATGTGCACACTGTCCCAACAAAGGGTTAAAGATCTCATATGAGGTTAATTGTATTTTATTTTTATTTTTTTTAAGGTATGCTGTGTGAATGCTACTATTTTATGTGTTCCCAATTTCTCATATTTGACTTCAAAGGTGGAAATTCACTTTAGAAGCCTGTGCGCATGTAGCACAAAGCAAGAGATTATACACTATTCTCTCTCTCCCCCTCCCTAGCTCTAAAGCGTTCAGAGTCCTTTTCTGCTCCCAGCAGTTGAGTAGTTCTGGGAAAAGTCTGCATAAAATGAACCTGTTTTTACTCCTGCACAGTCAAAGTACAAGATTTTGCTTTAAAGGCTTGATTGAAGACAATAGTTCCACTAATATGTGCATCAAGCCTATGATTTCATTTATTGTAATTCATGTTTTGATTAAGTGACATGTTGCAAATCACTGCTGCCCCAATCGTTTGTATTCAGCATACCAATTAAATCATGCCTCACAAAATCTTCTGCTATGCATGGCCTAATTAAATGATGTATATGTAATTGTAATGCAGAATATACTTCCTTTTTCTTTATGCCAAACAGACAGAGAGTGCTTGGGCAGAGGAGTATGCTGAAAAGAAGAAAAGCTCTCACAAGCGATCTGCATCCTGGGGCAGCAATGAGCAGCTGAAAGAGGTTAGGCAGCTGCTGTGTACTGAATGGGGAAGGCACTTTGCATTGATATAGCAATTCTTGTGTGGTCCTATGTTAAATTTGAGTGAGGAGAATGCTTAATGAATTCTGGTCATTGTTATAAATTATGAATTTTCTGTTAACTTTTGGGTTGGTATTAATATTGACTTGTTTTTATGGTTATTGTCAGGCAAATACTTTAGTACCTGCATATTTTGCTGAAGTGTGAGTACTGAAAATGTTTAAAACTTGGTGTAAGAAAAACCATGGTCTTTTTGAGGGATACAGGAATTTTTAAACATTTGGCCTATATTCCTGGACTTTGGCAAGCAAAAACGTTGACGCCAGTACCCTTACTGCCCTGCCTCTAACCGCCATGCCTCTCGTTTTTTGCTAGTGTCCTAGGAGACTTAACATCTTTTCTTAAAACAGAAGTTCTGCTTTATGATATATATATATATATATATTTTTTTTTTTTCCCCTTCATCTCATAAAATCTTAACAGTTTTAAGTAATAAGAAGTGATGCAGAAAATTGCTTTAATGAAACCATAAACAACACACCAAGCTTCCAATCAGTGCACTTGTATGTATAATTTAGATCAGTGGTGTCAAACTCAATTTCATTGTGGGCCACATCAGCATTATGACTGCCCATAAAAGGGCCGGTTGCATCTTTAAGACTATATGTCCAGAGCATCCCCTTCCCTTACATTAGATGTCAATAGTCACCCTCACCATCAGAAGATGAATCCTCCACCCTCCCTTACATCAAAGTGCACCCCCTTACCTTATGCTGCTGCTGGGAAGAAGCTGGATGCATTGCTGGAAAGCAGAAAGTACAGTGTCTGGAGGAGGACCAGAGGTGGGCTGGAGCTCCCCTGCAGCTGCAGGAGAGGTGCAAGGGCCACATGAAATGGCCTGGAGGGCCGGATTTGGCCCGCGGGCCTTGTGTTTGACACCTGTGATTTAGATAAAAAAACAAAAAAAAAACTATGTATCTTAAATATTAAATACACAAAAACAGGTAATCAAAACTTTTTGGACGAAAAAAATGGGTTAACTTTTTACTGTTTTCTTTAGTTCTTTAAAGTGTATTTAAAAAAAAAAAACAACAAAAAAAAAACGCTGCGCAAATACCTTGTGACATAAAATATTGCAACAACCACCATTTTATTCTCTAGGGTGCTAAAAAATATATATATAATATTTGGGGGTGTTCTAAGTGATTTTTCTAGCAGAAAATACAGATTTTTACTTGTATATGCAACAAATGCCAGAAAAAAATGTAGTCTTTAAATGGTTAAACTGAGCTCATTACACACAGGAGTTCATTCCTTTTAAGTATAAACATTGTATCTCTTTGGTTCTTTTATCAGCAATGTTCTCAGACCTGGCAGGCTGCCCAGATTTTTGGCTTTCTGTTCGCTCTGACTTGGAAAAAGGTTCCTGTACTACTTTTGGGGTGACATGCGGCTTGCATTGACTTCTATTACAGAAGTCGTTTGTAAGTCGCGCTATGTGGGTCATGCTGAGTAGCCCCGCATTTCTGATCGCTCCTTGTGTGAACCAGTGCATTAATGGGCCTAATTTGCAGCACAATCAGCCCATGCCGATTTTAATTAAAAAATGCCAAAAATCGGTCCCATTCGAGCTCGCTCTCTCCAAAGGTTGCACTGATTGTGGCGCTTGACTCTTAGTCCTATCCCTCTCCTAAAGGACTTCTTGGCCTACAAGGTCGATAGGGATCAGTCCCTTCTCATGGCACTAGTCTTGGTTCCTTTTCCTGGCATACTCCGTTGTGAAATGTGCAGAAGGCCTTTCATGAAGAGTCTTTTTTTCCTGGTTTCTAGGAATTCAAGCAGTACTGAAGGTCCTATCAAGCGCAAACCTTGTCTAGAGACGTATTTCCATGTAGCTTTAATAGCCTCGGGTCGCCATTGAGTGGGGCTGTTCAGCTCAATTGCTTGCTCACAGGGTTCCCTGTGGACTTTTGACCTCTTCCTTATTTGTAGCCTCCCCCTTGCCACCTCATTCATCAGTGTGGTGATCACACCCCAATATTACCTCTGGGTGCTGATTTGAAGGAGCCCTTTTGGATGGCCGGTGCAATTCTAGGCTCCTGCAGACTCTTCCTCCAGTTCTCTGGTATGGACTTATGGATTTTCAGTTGCAGATCTGGAGGAAGTGTCCATAGACTACGCGTACAGTGATTACTATAGTTGTTTTAGTTGTATTCTATTGGTGACTACAAGTTGGTCTGCTACAGTACAGGTGGGACTTGTAGTTTATTCATTCACAGACCACTGTAAATTAATAAGCTGATTGTGCAGGTAGAGCCCTGCACAGCCACACTGATTTCAAAAGTGACTGCTCCTTTTCCCTGTAGTCAAAGGTTAAATGTGTTCATCTTTAAGCCTCCTGTTAAACAACTGGTCTTTCCTTTAAGCCGGCCATACATGGATCGAAATACATCTACTGTTCAACTTCTGTACAACCAGCCTGCCAATCAGATTTTCCCTGCTTGATCAGCGCCGCCAACTATAGCCTGCAATGCTGATCAATGTATTTGAAAAGAGAAGAAGTATCCCCACAGTCAGAATGCAATACCTCCAGTGAGGAGGATTCCCCCATCTACATTGAGTGTTTGGATGGGGGAATTGAGTCATAATTCATTTGGTTCAACCTGCTGGTTAAACAAAAGACTAATCCAGTGTTTCTATACTCCAGTCCTCAAGGCGCATCTACAGGTCATGTTTTCAGGAATTTCCTCAGATGAAACGGCTGTGGTAATTACTAAGGCAGTGAAACTGATCAAATCCCCTGTGCAAAACAATGGAAATCCTGAAAACATGACCTGTTGGGTGCGCCTTGAGGACTGGAGTTGAGTAACACTGGACTAATTTATTGGCTACCTAAAGAGAGTCAATGCTTTTCCAAACTACCTTTTCATTGAAGTCAAGGGTTAGGTAATCTAGATTTCAGTTTTTCCTGCAGTTTACTGGATGGGATTTTCATTGGACAGGTTATGTCTGTTCAAACTTTCCATTGGGGGGATCAGTTTTTGTTCTGAAACTTGGCCCAGAAAACATTTCCTCCTGTTAGTAGTAGGTTTTTTTTTTTTGCTTTTTTCTCTCATTTGGGTAGTGTTTTGTTCCACTTGTTTTATTTGTAGGTGGTTATAGGTAGCTTTCACTTGTTGAGACTTCTCAGTCCTTCAGGTAACATCCCCTATCGGGGATGGTCTTTCCTGGTCTGGAGCACTAAGTCATCGTTGCCTTCTCCTTGGTCATGGTAATTTTTCAGATTTTGCTTGGCCCTTTCGTCATTTTAGCCTTGATTCGGGCATGGATTTCTTCAGATATTCTTCTGTAGAGAAATCTCCACATCTGTTGATTGCCCACGCCTTAAGAATTTCTGTGTCCTTCAATGGATTTCAGGAAAAAGATGTTACAGTAAGTACAAAAATTTTATTCTGACATTTTGTTTGCGGAACAACATATTTTAAACACTTATGTAAAGCCAAACTTCAATGCATGATGAAAACATTTCCCAGGACTGTTCCAAAGCTGATTGAAGATTGCCAAAACGTGTGTATGTGTATATATGTATATTATATTTATATAAACTTTTTTTTTTTTTTTAAATACATATTATGCGCACATGTATGGATCAGCCATAACATTAAGACCACTGACTGCTTAGTGAATAATTTTGGATTATTTCAGTACAATGGAATGAGCATGTATAAATCGAAACTGGACCACGGAGCAATGGAAGAAGGTGACCTAGTCTGATGAGTTACCTTTTTTCTTTTAAATCTTGTGGATGGCCATGTACGTCGCTTACCTGGGGAAGAGATGACACCAGGATGCACTATGTGAAGAAGGCAAGCCCGGTGGAGGCAGTGTGATGCTGGGAAACCTTGGTTCTGCCATTCATATAGCTGTTACTTTTGTCACTTGCCACAGGGATGGATAAAAATCTTAATTTTATTATTATTTTTTTTTTTTTCATTTTTATCAAATTTATTTTAATAAAATGCATTTTGGAGTAAAAATCTTTCTAAAGGTAGTTTTCTTTTTAAGATACATTAATAATTTAGTTTATTTGGCATGAAAGAGAGCTTAGTTATGTAGCATGAGGCTGTATATTCTGCAATATTTACTTTTTGGTAAACTCATTCAATGAATGCAAGCTGACATACCATGCATTGCATTGATGCATTCACACAATTTCACAGTAACCATGAGATAAAACAAAGTTCAGGAATATTCCTTTATCCCATTTTTTGCAAATCTATGTACACTACAAACGGTATGATTTTATTGGTTCTGATATAGCTGTTTTAGTAATCTGACAGCTTATTATTCTAAATAGGAAACCTTCATTTTGTTTGCTAATATTAAAGATTCTAACTACCAGCAAGAATAAGTCCTTACATTTAAAGAGCACCTGTCATTTTGGATCCATCATGGCAGCGTTTGTTAGCAGGCATCCACTCACCTGCTGCCACCACGTCCCTCACCTAATGTCACTGCTGCATCACCAGCCATCCCATTAAAGTGAATGGGATTGTTGGTGAGTCAACAGCGGGTCAAAAGAAAAGCAGCTGCGGCACAGAGATGACAGTTGCTCTTTAAAAATGATGATTTAAATAAAGCCTTTTTACTAGTCATTTAAATCGACTTGATTTAAATCAAATCCACCCTGCTTGCCACCTACTTGAAACACTATTGATGATCAAGTGCTATCTGGGAGTAATCTGTTTGAGAGCACATAGACCAAATGGGGGGCAAAGCAGACTGTATTGCATTTGTACTTTACAGCAGTACAAATGAGCAAACAAACTGCCTAGTTGATTCATGTTGGACGTTCTAGTTGAACATTGTTTTCCATTTGAAAACCTGAAGCGTTGTTTAAATGAAAAATGCAGTGTTTAACATGAAAGGCTGTACTGTAGTTCAAACACCTTAGCAGGGTATGCTACAGAAACACAGCGGGTCCAAAGGCAGCCTCTAAACTGTTATTGATTGCACCTTGTTTACATTATAGTAATCATAGTGTTTCACCCTTAGATTGCTAAGTTACGTCAGCAACTTCAAAGGAGTAAACACAGCAGCAGACACCATCGGGATAAGGATAGACAGTCTCCCTTCCATGGAAACCACACCGCAATTAACCAGGTAAGGAATAGGGCTGGCCAGTAAAATTTGTGTGGTGTAATTTTGAAAATTACTTTTACGTTATTCATTACAACAAGGTTAAGTGCTTTATAAAAGTCTTTGGCTGGCCATACATGGTCCAGTATTCAGATGGTTCCAGTTTAAAGCAATGCCTGCAATTATTGGGCAAGCACCTCTGACATTTAGAAGTGCTTTCACAGGGAGATTTTCTAACCTGTTGGGAAAATTTGTTGTAAGTAAATCCATCTCTTCACCTTGCTACGTAGATATACCATCTGTGCACCAATATATGCTTTTTGTAGACCCTCATGCTTGGGGAGATATCTGCTAGTCTCTGGTCAGCCTTACTAAATAAATGTATTTTTTCCCCCTTTGTCATCTAATTTTAATTAGGCTTTCATCATTTATGTATATTTATCCTTATTAGAATTTGAGGTTGCGTTGTTGGTTGTTCTGGGAGCTTTGTGATTGTATGTTTTTAGTTCTGTGCCAATTGTTAAAATAAAGAGAACCTGTAATTTTGACTGTGCTGGGTGCAGATTTTCTTTCTTGCCAGGGAAAAACACAACCCTCTTTTCTTTCACTCCATTGCTGCTTCAGGAATTTTCTGGAAGTAAATAATATATTTGATACTTCAGGGTAAAGAGCAGCATGTTACTTCATGCGAGTACACTGGTGATTTTGTTTTCAGCATTGCCAAATGGTGGTAGGAAGAGTCCTCGGCCCTGTGTAAGTTCCAAAGGGACAAGGCACAGGGCTTTCTTTGCTCCTGAAATGTGGCAGTGGCTGGCTCAGGCTCCCAGCAGCTCGCTGAGAGGCTGAGCTGGGTGCCCGTCCAGGCATCTGGGTGGATCCGGGCCATATGTTTGCGATCTTTCCCCAGCCTGAACCAGCTCTTTGATGTCAGCAGGCTTCAGCCTGCTGTCTGCAGAAAACAGGTCACAGCAGTGCAGAACGAACTGCACTACCGTGATCCATAGGAGAAGTACAGTAAAACAAGCTTTGGCTGTACTTCTCCTTTTAAGTGCTCCCGCTGCCTAAAGTATAGCTCAGTTTTTTTTTGTTTTTTTAGGTATATAAACACAGTCCCATCAATGTGATCGTTAGACATTGCAAGAGTTCTATCAAACTCTGTTGCAGATTACTATTTTTTTTTTTTTGTTCCGAAGAAATAGCTGCTTGATTCACTGTGCACTTTCCTGACTGATTTCTGAATGGGCGGGTCAACCTTCATTGTAGCCACCTCAGCTGTTCTAATGAGGAAACTGGCTTATGCATTCCTTTTTAGAAGTAGGAGTAACTCTCAAAAAATAAACGAATGCAGGTATTGCAAAATATTTGGCTTGCATGTCCATGCAGACATAAGAAAACCAGTGAGTGAGGCCGTCAAATGATGTCCTGGGTTTTCAGTTAGGATATCTGAATGATGTCTGCAGGCATCATTCAGATCTCATATTTTTCAGCCAGCCTGCGAATGTAAACTATGCCAGGGACTCGGCTGGAACGTGTCAGATCGTTCATTTTTTATAAAAATTTTTTTATCTCAGGCTTTCCAGCCTGGATGAGAGATGTGGAGTCTTATAGATCCATGTCTCTATAGAGGACCTGTTAAACACACTTTTCCTATTACCAGGGATGGGGGGGGTTTCGTTTTTCTTACCCAAGCCTGATCTGAGCTGGCGATATGCACGAGAGCAGCGGCTCTCTCCTGTCTCCCTCCTCATTGGGCAGATTGATAGCAGTGGGAGCCATTTGTTCTCGCTGCTGTCAACCAAATGTAATGATGAGGGGTGGAGCTAAGCTTTCTGCTCTGTCGATTAGATGCAGACAGGGGGATTCAGGAGCGAGAACGCTCAAGCACCCCCATGAAAAGTTGCTTTCCATGGGGGCACTCGCCGAAGGGGAGGGGGTCTGAAGCGCCAGCAGGGTACCCCAGAAGAAGAAGATTGTGGCTGCTCTGTGTAAAAGCATTGTACAGAGCAGGTAAGTATGACTTGTTTGATATTTTAATTTCTAAAAAAAAAAGGTTTAATGTCTTTTTAATTTTCACTAAGTATTTGCTTGGGATTAGTTTAAACTGGCCAGATTTGAGATGGTTACTTTAGGAGTGCTATGTATTGTAGTTAACACATTCACACTGCTGCATGTAGGGCAGTCCATTCTTGTCAAACTTGGGGAAAGAAATCCCTGACCCTTTTAGAAAGTTGCACTGAACCGAATGCCAGAAGTAGAGACCACCCAAAGGTTTCAGTAGGCCAAGCGGTGCCCTCCTTTGGATCACCTGGGTGTCTAGGTGCCTTAAGATGCTGTGGTTTTCAATGCATGGGGGTGAAATTTAAATATAAATGGCACCCCTGTGCATCTGCTAAACAGGAGCATGTTTTTGCTGTGGGTTCGGAAGCACTTGTGAATCGCACTCCCATAGTTATGAACCTAGCACTACATTACCATACAAATGCAAAACATTTTTTGCTGTGCAGGGCCCAGAAAGTGAAGAACTTAATAGTGGGGCTGATAGTAAGTATTTAAGAAGGCAAGGGGAACATTTAAGGCACGACATTGCTAAAAGCTAAATTTGTCCTTTTTAATGTCTAGCGTGATTATTCACAAGTTAGTTTTTTTTTAATTTTCTAACTTAAAGTGGATGTAAACCCGATTCATGAAATTTGAGCTGGGCACATATATGTACAGTGTTTTCTTATCTCTCTTCAAAGCACTAGGTCCCGTGGCTTTCTTCTTCTACGTTCTTCTGTTATCAGCACGATAACTTCTGACAAGTTCTCCAACACGTCATAAAACCAGCCTGAATTTTGTGTCGGGGTGGGTGCTATAAATAGATTAGCAGAAAGCTGCTGTACTCACAGCACAGCTCTGAAAATCTGACTATGTGGAGGGAGGGGTGTGTCTTTCCTCCAATCAGCTGTCTCTGTGTGTAATCCAACACTACACTGCTACTGTTGAATGAGAAAGTGAAATTCTAACACAATGCACATTCTATATAGTATATAAGGCTGAAAACAGCAGATAAACAGATATGTTTTACATGTATATCATCTGAGGCTGTTCACTTCACTGGGTATATGTGAGGGTTCACATCCACTTTAGTTTGATACTTTTTTACTATCAATAGAACAGAAGGTCTGCATTATTTTCTTTAAAATGCTTCAACTCTGTAGAGGCAGATTCTTAATAGACCATGGATATAACTCATTGCTATTCTCCTTGCATCAGATAAGTGATTTTGCAGTTGTTATCCAGACAACCTTTTGTGTTGTGTTTCAGAATGAGCTGATATATTAAACATCAAAACTGTTTTTCTATCTTTCCCCAAACAGAAGTAGTGGGCCCCAAGAGATGCTAAGTCTTTTCTGCTCTGCTTTCTGAAAGCGCTTACTCCCTGCTGGGTGCCAGAGATTTACCATACACATAAGCCCCAGATGCAAGATACCAGCTGCTACTTGCATAAAGCCCAATCTGTGACACTGGCATTCTCCTTTTTTAGTGTGGTCACAAAATCAGAGTTAAAAGCCACTCTTTCTTTGGATCAAATAGAATTTTTAGTCCCAAGAAAATGTAGTGCTGCTAACTTTCAAATTGTAGCTATGTCAGACATATTGAAATATTGGCTTTGTAATTATCGACTGATATTTCAGGCTTACAGTGACAGTGCCTGCATTCCCTCCTGAGACGCTAATGAGATGATTGTTTTGGGGAATCAGCCGGGGTAAATGATTAGGCGCTAATGTGTTTGCTGGGATAGTGTTCACTATTCAGCAGCTCTGTGCAATTAACATTACCAGAATTGCCATGCATGCTGATGCAATACAAGAATAACAGGATTTAACATGAAATGTGGGCAGAGCAAAAATAACATATATGATTTAGTCAATAGCATTTTCGAGCAAGTTTTTAATCTACATGTAATCGTAGATTTGCTGATTTTATTTTATTTTTTCCACTTCTGTAATTCGGTGACAGTGTTGTTCTCCAAGTAAGAAATCAAAGAACTAAAGCCTAATTAAACTAGTGTTTAACTCCAGCTAACAGTAACTGCATTTATAAAAGCATTTTTTTCTTTTTGAAAAAAAAAAAAATTCTATCCTATGCATAAACTCAAATGTAAGCACCCAGGTCAGCAAGAGGCCCTTTTTCTACTGGCTTTTGTTTGCTTCAAATGGGTTTTTCGTGTTACCATAAGTCTATGGAAATGCAAAACCTGCTTGAAACAGGTCTAATGCATGTCAGGTAATCATCTGCATGGCAAATGCACCGGTCTATGAATTCTGGACAATCTGTGGCATCTTATACTGATGCAATCAACACATAGCATACTAGTTGTAATTCGATAGACTTGTCTTTTCTTTGTTTTTCAGTGTTTCTAACCATATAAGTCAAAATGCTGTTGTCACAGACCCTGATAATTTTGTCCTGTCAAGTTTACTGAACAATTTTGCCTGCAAATAAAGATGGAGAACATAAAAAGGCATGGGAAATCTAAAAAAAAAAAAAAATGCTCCTGCTTTGCAAAAGAGCCACATGAAGCTTTGATCTCTGGTCACGTCTGACCTTCAGACCCTCATGGGCTGTCAACTGGCTTTGTGTGCATATTCACCCAGATTTTTTCATGTTTGCTGACTGCAAAGGCCCAAAAAGCCATTCCCCACCTTCCACTGCAGAGTCCATCTATGTTCTCCCCACAGCCAATTGTTGCAGTGACCAACTCTGACACCGATTCTTAACCCCCACAGTCTGTCTAATGAGATTTGTTTTGAGAAAGTCTCCTTCCATTACCTCAGATGTACAAGAGTCTGTTTTCACCTGTATTGATGCAGTACATCTCTGTGTTTGAAGGATCAGCATGTTATCTCACCTTGGGTCTCACAGAACATGTACAGCTGCAAAAGGGTTCTCACTACACCTACAATTCAAGGAATGAAAGCACCCCGAAAGGGCTTGGATCCCATCTGAGTGTGTTGGAATTGTTCCCCTTTGGGTGGGAGTTGATTCATTTGTGGTTTTTATCCTCTGTGGCTCTGCCAGCGACTCGCTGTAGCAGAGAAATGAATAGGCCAGTAGACAGCGTGCTTACATTTAGGGATCCTACTGACCAACAGCAGGAGTCCCTCCTTAAGACCAAGTCTTTGCTGATGGGCTCAGCCCTTCACTCTGTCCTGACTCTGACCTTTAATCTGTCAGACTATGGCAGAAATGATCAAATCCCTTTGATCTCTTCACTGCTGCAGTGAACCCATTCCTGATAAAGGTGACGGAGCAGATGTTTGGGACCTTATGCTTCTGTTGTGATGGCTTACTTAGAAACATTTGAGCTTGTGCCCTATATGGGTCTGTTGTCCGTTCAGACAGAGTATTCTTTAGTAGTTTGATGGTAAAACTTTGCTTGCTGCTGCTGGTTCAGCTATCTCCATGTTCCTGGAGAAGTTGATGCAGAGCCAGATCCATCCCATCAATGCCCAAAAGACTACACCCTTAATTTGCCAGCTATCCTGGGTACATCTCGATTTCCATATGGCTCGGTTTCACAATCCAACATAAGGGCATATTAGCAGAGTGAAATTACAATTTTTCCTTCTCCTAGGTGGTCTACTGTCCTCTTTGCTGTTTGTAACCTGTTTTATATAGGTGTATCTTGGAGTCTGAGTGGTATCATCATCTACATTAGTGTAGCCATTTTTTTAGAAAGATAACTCCATTACAGTAGGAATTATGTGAATGGAAGTAAAGAGTTTGAGATGTATGAGAGTTCAGTTACAGGTCAATAACCCAGACTCAAAGATCTGTGTTCCTTTAACTGCTCTCCAGACTATTTGCGACTTGACCTCATCAAAAGTAATTTGAAGACCTTCGCTAGTTGAGGTTTGTGATATCTCTGCGTGCCTTACAGCTTGGACTGTGTTTTTGTCAAGCGTCACCTTCTATGACTGGCTAGTACAGACATGCACTTTTAATCTGACTATTTTTTATTACGGTCTAGTGTATATTGGGGAAAATGAGGTTGGCACTGTGCTCATTACCACACTCTCCATACTGTTTGGGGTTTGTCAGGCCTCATTATCGTCATAGTCCTCCAGCAGCCTGCATAGTGGGAGGAGATGCATTTGAATGGACGGAAGTGTTACACGGAAGTAAACACCGGGGGAGCATGGTACCAGACGACCACTCATATGACCCGTAGGAACGGATGAATGGACATTGCACGAACGAGCGTTGAGTGGAGTGGAGGGCTAGCGCGGTAAACAGCATGGACTTTGGATTTTGGTGACTCGGTGCCGCAGTAAGTAACACCAGGTAACTGGTGAATGAACAATCAGCAGGAAAGGTGAGAGACTTCCTTGTACTATCTGCACCACTGGTTGCCTTGGAGACACCACCTTATATCCTCTATGTTGCTGTTATACAAGGACTGGAAAGCAGGTTAACTGATTCCCTCCACCATCATAAGCGCTTTACCTCATTCAGCTCCCAGCACCAATGCACTTTCAATTTGCAGGATTGCATCCCTCACCCCGCTTACATAGTCATAGAATGGTAACAAGTTAATGGATGGCATAACTTCCTAAACCCGTTAAGCACCATATCACCCAGCATACTCAGACTCTAATTGTTTTCTTCAGTACTACATGTGAAGTAATTGGAGATATGAGTGACTGGATGAATGTTAGGTGCATGAGCAGCTGCGTTCTACCCCCCCAGGTTTAGACAATGTTGTCTTTTTAATTGGTGAAGGTCTACCTTTTATCCAGTTCTGTTTTGTATATTAAGCATTCCCTCAATAAAGTGTTTATTTTTACAGTGCCACAGTGTCCTTTGTGACCTCTGTATGGGAATGGATCCTCACTTCCCATTTGTTTGTAAGCTAGAAACCCGCAAAGCCTTCTGAGAATTCTTTTCATTTTTGCGAGGGGGTGGTGGGTGCTAATTTTTGTGTATTTTGGTAGGTTTCCCTTCAGACATCTGGGTGCAAAGAGCACCTGTTGAGGTTTATAGGCTTGTCCCTTGCCTCTGGCATTCTCTTCAGTTCTGTTTCACCCTGAGCAGCACCCTTTTCCTCTTGGCAATTTATCTTTCGGAACATGCAAGGCCACTAGTGGTGGTACCTGATTACATATCCCTCTCCTCCAGTAAGACCCTCTGACCTGCTTGGTTAACTGGGGTCAGCACTGATTGTTCTCCAACCTAATGGGTCTCCAAAAACTCAGTATTGCCCCTGTACACCTAGTACTCCTCAGGGTGTTGGTTCCACAGTCTACCCTAATATTTCCTCATTGCCTCAAGAACTCCTGGGAAGATAGCGGTCACTGTGAGCCTTAGCGTATAGCCTAAAGTATACAGCAAGATCTGGTTTTGTAAGTTTTAGCGGGTTCTGATCACTTGGGCATTTAGCGCCCTATGTACCACACATCCCAGAATGTTAATACTAGAAAAACAGCTTTCCCTCAGAGGAATTGGGATTTTCAGGGCACAGATACTAAAGTCACATTGTATATATAAAAAAATAAATTTTATTACAATTTTCTGAAGTAAAAAAACAGACATATCACTGAGACAAATGTAAAAGACCATACAATACTTATAGTCAAGCAGGAGTGAATTTTATACAGCAAAAGATATGCTATCTTGTGAATTGCATGATTCTTGCCAAGTAGCCCAAGTAGCCCGACATGTTTCAGGAGATTCCAATCCTTTCTTCAGGGGCATTCATACAAGACAAGACTCCCACTGTGAAATATATACAGGTATATAGGTTATCTTTACATATTATTGAAAAACAGGCATATTCTAACCTGAGTTCCTTGCATCAGATTCATTACCTTGTTTGAACGTGCTACACTCCCATCCAGCAGTCAACCACCTCGACAGCCACCGGGCCGGTGGACAAGGAAATCCACCCAAAAATTGTGGCCCAGTGGGTGGGCCAAAGGACAGATAGTGCCCCACTGAACTCCCAGAAGGGATCCCCAGATGAGCCACACCCCGGAAAGGACGGATACCAAACGGCCAAGGATCGTGAATGCCAATATCAGACTACCTGTGATGAAGGACAGGGTCTGTTGGCCAACGATTCTACAATAGAAAAATGTACATAAGCTATAAGTGGATTCGATATACCACTGGGCATAAACTTCTCTATAGACAGGAAAGGCCCCACACCGAGTAGACCCCTAGGGAAGACCCTCAAGTCACCCCGTGATAGACAGGAAACCGGGTGGGTGACCCGGTGTTAAAAACCCACCTAAAGGAACAGGTGGCCGGGCCACCGACAGCTCCACCAACTGACGACCTACCCTCACATCGTGCAAGTTTGTTCCATTACTTAGACTACGTTCCTTGAGTCCAATCT
>BLSH010448856.1:1314281-1331186 GCA_018402905.1 Glandirana rugosa | reverse complement strand
GCTCTGTACTGGGTCCTGTTCTATTCAACCTATATGTAAGTGATATAACTAAAGGTTTGCTGGGCAATGTATGTCTCTTTGCTGATGATACAAAGGTGTGTAGTAGGGTTGATATCCCTGGAGGGGTCTGTAACATGGAACATGATTTGGCATTGCTGGAAGATTGGTCAAAGCAGGGGAGACTGCAGTTCAATATTTCTAAATGTAAAATAATGCATCTAGGGAAAAAGAATCCGCTTAGAGAGTACAGCATTGGGGGCACAGTGTTAGCCAGCACTACAGAAGAAAAAGATTTGGGGGTGCTTATTTCAGATGATTGCAAAATGAGCAAACGGTGTAACCAGGCAGTGGGAAAAGCAAATAGAATTCTGGGATGTATCAGTAGAGGGATCACCAGCAGGAGGAAGGAGGTTCTGATTCCTCTATATAGATCTTTAGTGAGACCTCACTTAGAATACTGTGTCCAGTTCTGGAGACCTCACTTACAAAAAGATATTGATAAGATAGAACGAATTCAGAGACGGGTAACAAAAATGGTGAAAGGTCTGGGGGGATAAAACCTATCAAGAGCGACTTCAGGAACTTAATATGTACAGTCTGGAGGAAAGAAGGGAGAGGAGACATGATTGAAACCTTTAAATACCTCAAGGGGGTGAATAAGGTTCAGGAGGGCAGTCTTTTCAATATGAAACCAAAATCAAGAACACTGGGACATGACCTCAAACTAACTGGGGGGGGGGAAGTTCAAAACTAACCTTAGAAAGTATTATTTTACTGAAAGGGTGGTTGATGATTGGAATAAACTACCAACAGAGGTTGTGAGACAGTCAACAGTAAATGGCTTCAAACATGCTTGGGATAAACATAAATCCATAGTCAGACAACAAGGTTAATGTAAAAAAAAAAAAAATAAATAAAAAAAAAAAGGGGCAGACTCGATGGACTACTCAGTCTTTTTCTGCCGTCACTTTTCTATGTTTCTATAAAACTAGTAATTAGAAACCAGCACAAGCAGCCAGAGTCCTTAAGGGAAGAAATGTGTTTTCATTGCATTAGCACTCATTTTTGATACAACACAGAGAAATGGCAAGGCATTGATTGAACACTGCATGACCCAGACGAAGGAAATTACTAGAAGCTAGGTGAATGAATACATGGGCATAAGGAAATGATCAGCCATAAAACTACAAACTGCAGCCGCAACATATGAGCCCATCATTCCAAGACCAGGCAAATAAATGGCACGGAGTATATAACTACATTAATACCTAATTAAAACAACCAAAACATTGTTACATTGGGCAACAATACTGTTGTCCTAATGGAACTACTGGCCTTCAGGCTAGAGATGTTACTGCTTTGCTGCATCTGGGGAGTTAAGAGCATTCTTAGCCCCACGTCAAGTATAGACAGAATAATTTTTTTTTTAATTCTCTTTTTGGTGGAACCCTCCAGTTTCATTTTTTTTTTTTTTAAATATAATCTTTATTTAGAACACAGTGAAAATAACAACATAACCAGCAATGTCTCACCAATAAAGGTTTACGTAGCCGAACAGAAACAGATGCAGTGACATGCGTGGCTATTGAAACATAGGATATAAGGGGAATGGGGAGGGAAAAGTAAAGATAGGAAAAAAAAGACATCAGTTAAACAGCATCACTAAGGGGAAATCCCATGTGTGCCCTGGGTTGGCATTCTGACCAAGCAACATACACGACCCCAAAATAAGAGCCGTCCTCTAAGCTCTTTGGCGCCCCACCCCAAAGCAGCCACAAAACTACCCCGCCAGGCACCACCCTCAAAGAAGACAAGGCCTCCATCAAATGTCTGTTAAGGGGCACGGGCAGTCGGGCCCAACCTGAGGCCGCCCAGGGCGGGAGCTCCACCAGTGCGATGAAATTGTAGGTCAATCATCTCACCCAATGTGTAGCATACTTGATGCCACAAGTACAACAATTGAAAAAGAAAAACAGCATATATACAAAAGAAATAACCGGCAAAGAATATGATCTATTCTTTTTTTTTTTTTTTCAAATATATAGTTTTATTAACTTCCAGCAAGGGCAAAACAACGTATCAAATATGATAATGACCAGGCAATATAAGTATGTTCATAGGTATAAAGAGGTACATGAATCAATCTGTGCGTGGTATCATAATTTAGCAACAAAAGAAACTACCGTTTCTGAGTTCCTTTATGTCCATCCCGAGGCACCTCTCTCAACTTGGGGGGCCTCCGGTCTGGAGTGCAATATCGCTACAATAACACGTACGAAGTCCTTGCTTCTACCTCGTTTCCATTTACATGAGTTAAAAGATAAGTGAAAAAGGGAGAGAAAGAAAAAATAGAAATTAGAATAGAGAGGGGGGGGGAATAGAAAGGAAGGGGATGGGGAGGGGTAGGAAGACGGGATAAAAGGGGAGGGGGGAAGGGTGGCACGGGCAGGAGATGGAGACAAAATTCACTGAGGCAACTTAGCTAGCCTGACCAAGGAGTGCTTTACCTTCGTTAGAAAGGAGGAACAAGTTCCACATGCCCCATGTTTTATTGTATAATTCCCTTTTATGTTGTGATGTGAGGACCAAGTCCTCCATCCTGTTAATTTCCTCCACTTTACGTATCCACCCTGACACAGTAGGCGGGTGACTTTTTTTCCAGTGTAACGGGATACATGCTTTGGCTGCATTCAGGAGATGTTGTAAGACAGATTTTTTGTATACCCTGGGGGATATGTCTGAGACGTGAAGTAGAAAGAAGGAAGGGTCCCATGGGATCTGGTACTCTGTAAACGTCTGGGCGACGGTACGAACCGTCGTCCAAAACGTCCGTAGTTTAGGGCATGACCAAAATATGTGGAGCAGCGTACCTCTGTTTTCTCGGCATCGCCAGCACTGGTCAGATGCGGTAGGGAAGCAAGTACGTAGTTTGGCCGGAGTGTAGTACCAACGGGTAAACAATTTAAAATTTGTTTCCTGAATTTTGGTGCAGATTGACGATTTCAAAGAGAACCAGATAATGTTTTGTATCTGTGGCGTCGTAAAGGTACAGGAGAGGTCTGCTTCCCACTTTGATACGCATGGCAAGTGAGGTTGGTCAATCGGGGTGTTAAGTAGAGCGTATGCTTTGGACAAAGCCCTCGGCAGGATATCTGTATACTCTTCCAGTGTCGTGAGCTCCCGGTTGAATCCCGAAGGTTTAGGGAGAGAGTGGAGAAAATGGTGTAGTCGGAGGGCCGACCAGAATGGGAGCCGGTATGGCCCGTTGGCGTTAGTCAGGTCTGCAATAGAGGGCCAATGGTCTGTGTGAATAAAATCAGTCGCTTGAGTGCGGCCCTCTACTCGTAGCGTCGAGTATTCCCGAGTATGGAGGCCTGGCGGGAAATGTGGGTTTTCTAGGATGGGGTATAAAGGGGATTCTGTGGATGTGAGATGTCGTTGCGTGGATACATGCCAGCTAAGAGAGAGGGTGGTGCCAATCATCGGGTGTGTTTTGAGTTCCGGAGGCAACTTCTGAAAGCACCAAAGTGCTCTTCTCAAAGGTATGGGTGTTTGCTGCTGTTCTATTTGTGTCCATAGTTTAAGGTCGGAGTGGCGGCACCAGTCAATTAGCCTATTTAAGTGAGTTGCCTGGTAATACTTTCGTATGTCCGGCACCGCCAATCCACCAAAGTGTTTGGGTAGTGATAGCTGGGAATGAGGGAGTCTGGGCTTCTTATGGGCCCATATAAAGCGAGTGAACAGGGCTTGGGCCTGTTTAAAATACATGGGGGGGATTCTAATTGGTAGTGCTTGGAATAAATAAAGAAATTTGGGTAAAACACACATTTTTAAAAGGTTACACCTGCCGAACCATGAGTGGATGCCCCTGTGCCACCGAGCAAGTAAAGTGCGAATTTTGTTTAGTAAAGGTGGGAAATTCAGGCTGTAAGTGCGGGAAACTTCTGGGGGCACAAGGGTGCCCAGGTATTTTAGTGCCGTTGAAGTCCAACGAAAGTTAAAATTGGCTTGCAGCGTCGCCGACAATGCAGGTGTTATTGCTATCCCCATGCCTTCTGATTTGGTAAAATTGATTTTCAGATTTGCAAGGGATCCATAGGTGGTAAATTCTTTTAAGAGGTTGGGTAGGGATATAGCTGGGTTAGTAAGCGTGAAGCAAAGGTCATCTGCATAAGCTGATATTTTGTGTTGGGTGTTCCCAATCGTCAGACCTGTAATGTCGGGGTTTAGTCTGACAGTGTTTAAAAACGGTTCTAGGGAGAGGGCAAAAAGGAGAGGGGAGAGAGGACAGCCCTGACGTGTGCCGTTGCTAATGGAGAATGGCTCAGAAAGGACACCATTAGCCTTTACTTGGGCAGTTGGAATGGAGTATATTCCATTTATACAGTTGATCATAACCTCGCCCACCCCAATATGTCGGAGTACTGCTAGCATAAATTTCCAGTTTACTCGATCAAATGCCTTTTCAGCGTCAGTACTCAGGAATACCGAAGGCGTGTGGGTGGAAGAGGCTTACGTGCAAGAGATTTAGAACTTTGGTGGTGTTGTCTCGTGCTTCCCTGGTGGGGATAAATCCCACTTGATCAAGGTGGATCAGAGACTGCAAGTGCTGGGCTAATCTGGTGGCCAGGAGTTTGGTAAATAGCTTCAGATCCACATTCAGGAGCGATATCGGTCTGTAGCTACTACATTGTGTGGGGTCTTTACCCTCTTTAAGGATAACTGATATGTGGGCTCTCAGCGCATCTCTGGGGAAGGGTTTACCTGAACCTATTGCATTATATAGTTTCACCATATAGGGGGCAAGAATTGGTAACAGTGTGCTATAGTAGGATAAGGTGAACCCGTCAGGTCCGGGGGCCTTCCCCGGTTTCGTCGAGCTCACTGCTTGTTGCAATTCTTGGAGTGTAATGGGGGCGTCTAATCCCAACCTCGCCTCCTAGGGAAGCGAGGGGAGGAGTGACGCTTCTATGTAGGCATTGATGTCTGCCTGGGTGGCTGTGGTGTCTGGCAAGTTGTAGAGTTCGGCATAGAAATCACCAAAGGTTTGCGAAATGTGTTTGGGCATAACCCTTTTCTGACCTTGGGGGTTCATGATACTTGGGATATAAGAGGCTGCTTGTTGTTCCCTTACTAGCCTGGCAAGCAGCTTCCCACACTTGTCACTGGATTCGTAGCCAATTTTGCGACATTTTTGCAATGCTGCTTTGGCTTTGTAGTGCAAGAGGTCAGCAATCTGTTTGCGAAGGAGCGTGAGCTCAGCGTCCAACGCGGGGGAGGAGGCATGTTTGTGTCTAGATTCAAGGACGTGTAATTGGTCTAAAAGGGTGTTAAGTTGAGCGTTTCGTTCTCTTTTAAGTCGGGAACCATGTTTAATAAGCACCCCTCTTATGACTGTTTTATGGGCCTCCCATAATATCCCTGGGTCACAGTCATCTCGGTCATTATTTTGGAAGTATGAAGTCAATTCCTTGGTGAGATCTGCCAATATTTCAGGCGTCTGAAGGAGGCTCTCGTTCAAGCGCCAGAATCGAGATCTCGAGGAGAATGTCTCGGATAAAGCATAGGACATAATAACTGGAGCATGGTCTGACCATGTTATGTTACCAATATAGGTGTCTTTGACAGCAGGAAGTTGGTTATGGGGAACTAAGAAAAAATAGATTCTAGAGTATATTTTGTGTGGGGGTGAGTAGAACGTATAGTCACGTTCACCTGGGTGCTGTAGTCTCCAGACGTCAATTAATTGGGCCTTATGTAGATAGTTGGCAATTCGCTTCCTGGCCCTGGGGGAACCGAGGAGCTACCCGTGGAGGTATCCATGGAGGGAAGCAGTGGGGTGTTAAAATCGCCTCCAAGTAGTAGTTGACCCTCTCTGAATCCCATGAAGGTGTCCAGGGCATGGTGGAGGAAGGCGTCCTGCTGGACGTTAGGCGCATAGATGGTCCCAAGTGTCACCATCTCCTCCCCTATCAGTCCCTTAATGAAAAGGAAGCGCCCGTTGGGATCCCGCAGGATATCTCGGGGTTTCCAGGGCAGTTTGTGGGACAGAAGGATACATACTCCCTTGGACTTAGCGGTCGCATTTGTGGAGTGGTAAGCTAGGGGATAGTCTCTATTTTTGAGTATGGGGAGTTTATCCTCTCGGAAGTGGGTCTCCTGAATAAATGCTATGTCAATCTGATTCCTTTTGAGGTCAGCTAGGAGAACACATCTTTTTTTTGGGCGTATTCAGGCCCTTCGCATTTATGGACAATATGTTGATAGCGTCCATCTCCGTGCCACGTGGGGAAAAGGGTGCGGGGAGGGGAGAGAAATGAAAGTGAAAGGGGGAAAGGAGGAAAAGAGTTAGCGTATAAGTATAGGGGGGATGAAAGGACTTACAAAGGAAGATTTCTAAGTAGGCAAACAAACTATTTGCCAATAGTAATTGTCCTCTCTTCTACAGAGGACTCGCACCAGCCTAAGTGGGGAAGAGGTTGGACCCGGCGCTATGAGTGAACGCTCAGCCCCCCCCCCCCCTCTCTCCACCCCGGCAGCATAAGTAAGTGTCACATTACCATATGTTATGGTATGAAGTAAACAGATCTATGCTCATACAATATCAGTTCAGTGCTTAGAACAAAACATTAAAGCTTGTATTCATTTTATAGGCTATATAAACCAGGATATAAACATAAGTAACCCCGGACCCTGGATATCCACACTAGTGAGATGCCAGCTTTAAATATTTATGCCATAAGAAGAACACCCGCTCCCGTCTAAGTGTCCCGTTCCAGATCTGACCCCTATGAGTAGCCCACCCCCCCTCCCCCCGTTGAGCAGTCCAGGTTACCCCCGCCCCCACATCAAGGTGCGCGGGCGGGATCCCCTTCGCAAACTCCGATACCCCCCAGTGAGAGTCAGCAAGAGGGCCCCCCCCAACAGTGGTCCAGCCCAGCTGCACGTCCCTCCGCTGCTCTCAGGTAACACCTCACAGCGGTTCACCAATGTGCCAGTCACCGCTAGTATATGATGGTCTGGGCTCGCTCCTTCCTCTGTCTCCGTGACCGATTCCACAGCTGCAACTGAAGAGCTTGATAAGACCCGCAATCATTAAAGTCCTCCCCAGTGTGGGCAGAGTAGTGTCCGGCTGTGGTGATGGGGGTCAGTGTCTAAAGATCTGTAAAGGGGATAGGTTAGCTTGACATCACTGGGATGAGAAAGCAGTAAACAGCAACGGGGGTCTAGCCGGCAGTCAACTGCACCACAAGTTTGTAGTATGCAGGGGAGCCTGTACTACATGGCTCGTATCCATTAGGGCCATAGGTGGCTACATGAGCGAACCACAGCCGCCGCTTGAGGTAGTCCAATGGTGCCGTTTATTGTGTCGGTTGCCTTGTAGGTGGACGGGTGGCCACTGGAGGGGTGGGTCAGCTCCCACAGGTTCAACAAAAGCAGGTCCCGCTCAACGAGCGTTCAAAATCCGGCATGTAAAGAAAGCATTCCAGGCGGGAGACAGGCCGGGCAGGAAAAAAGAAGAAATAACGACATAAAGTAAACTGAGTGTAGACTCACCGCAGGGTCCGATCGGTAAACTGTGCGCCTCATGTCTCCCGTGTGTCAGCCAGGGATAGCTCCCTGGGTTGCCGGCGGGATCGTTGCGGTCTGGGTGCTGTCCCGTGAGCTGTAGGTATGGAGCTCGGGCGTCCTGACTGATGTGGCAGAAGTGTCAGCCAATTCGGGATAGAGATGGGGGTCGTCTCCATAAAGACAGAGAGCCGGTAGCTCCCCAGGCCTCCTGAGCGTGAACGATCTGCGGTCTCTGCGGAAGGTGACAGAGAGGGGGAAGCCCCATCTGTATGTGAAGCCCAGCTGTCGCGCTAGATCCAGGAGTGGGCGGAGGAGAGCTCGGCACTGCAGGGTGGCTCTAGAGATGTCCGGGAGGATCTTAAGTTGGGCTCCGTCAAAGTTAATGATGTCTGTCTCCCAAGCCTTACGGAGGATGAACTCCTTTTGGGTATAGCGATGTACCCGGCAAATGACGTCCCGCGGTCTGTTGGGGTCCGTCGGGCGCGGCCCCAGTGCCCGATGAATACGGTCCAAATCCACCTGTGGTGATAACAAGTCTCCCGCTACCCTGCGGAAGATCGCATTTGCCGTCTCGCCGAGCTGTTCGGGGGAAGTGGCCTCCGGGAGTCCCCGGAGCCGCAGGTTGTTCCGACGGCTCCGGTCCTCCACCTCCTCCAGACGCAGCTGTAGCTCAGCTGCCGAGTCCACATGGGATGTCTGTAGGGCTTCCAGGGCGGACAGTCTCTGCTCCATCGCCGACAGCGAAGACTCCCCTGCAGTGATCCTGTCCGTCAGTGCATGCACATCCTGTTTAACTGCTCGGAGCTCACGTCTGTGGTTCTTCTCCACCTGGCCTATAAGAGCTGTAATGTCCGCTTTGGTAGGCAGCGCCAGGAGTAAGGATCGGAGCTCTGCGTCTACCTGTAAAGTCGGAGGCTGGGAAGCAGGTGATGCAGAGTCCACCCGGAACACTGCCGGGACATCCGAGTTGGAGTCCGAGAAGGGTGAGGGGGCAGGAGATGCCGGGGGATTCCCAGTGCGGAAGGTCTCTGATCGTGTAGCACATGGCGTCGCCATCTTGGGTGTCAGGGTGGCCTCCGAGGTACCAGCAAAGTATTGTCGGATCTCCCCACTGGATATAGCGGCTTTGCTGAGTTTAGAGCTGTTCCTAGTCTTCCTTTTTTTATGAGAGAGCATAGTGCGGTAAGTAGGCACTGCACAAGCCGGGGTAGAGTAGGGGACAGGCAGGAGCTCACAGAGAACGTGTCTCTACTCTGCCATGTCCAGATCACGCCCCCCAATATGATCTATTCTATGCTAGTCGCCCATGTTGACCAGATTGCAGGAGGACATGACATAACCCCGGAGAGGACAATAAACTGCGATCCTTTTGAAGACAATTGGGCAGGAGGACATAGGACTATATAAACCCAGGCACCAGCTCCCTTAAATTGATTAGAGCAGAATTTTGGAAAAAAAGATGGGATTTAAGGGTGCCAAGACAGAGATTCAATATACTTTTTATAAAAACATTTTATTTTAGAAAAATATAAAATTAATAGAAAATTCTTTGAAAGACATTTTTTGGTTAAAAAATGTATCAAGGGAATCATAGAACATATGTGCATTGGTGTTGGATCTACATGTTTCGCCATAGCATCGGCTTCCTCAGGAGTCTTAACACTGTCACTAATTCACTAGAAGTGAATTAGAGAAATGCATTAAGTATTTTATATTGCTTACAGATATGCATAACCTCCAACTGTTGTAATACAGCATTGGAGAATCGTATACTTAAACGATTGACATAAATCCAATAAACCTATTGCATGAGACAGTGAATCTGAGGGCACAGACAAAAACACCCATACCATCCTCCTCACCTTCGATCACATGGAGCAAGGAGTCAACGGACACTGCTGCAGGTAGACAAATCAAGGAGCATTTGGTGAACCATGGGGAGGATAAGACCACTCACAACATACGGTAAGGTTATTTATTTTGTCTTTTTACGTGTTTGTCTTTTTTGCTGCACCATGCATATGCTGCACTCTTTTTTTTATAATTGGACCGAATATAAATCTATACATACATGCACTAACCTATATGCAAGCATACATATAGTTTTTCATAACTTTTTTTTATATCTCCTTTCTATATTTATAAACTGCACCACTAATCACTAAAGCATCTACAGGCGGTCCTCTAGTTACATCTGACTTACAAACGACTCTTACTTACAAACGGAGGTAGACAACAGGAAGTCAGAGGAAATCTACTCATAGGAAGGGAAATTCACTCCTGTAAGAGTTATCATGGGAAAAAGGTGTCCCCACTGAAACTTTATCACCAAGGCATGTTTCCACAACAACCCAAAATTTTCAAAATCCAAATATCATTGGGACAGGAAGTGGGGTGAAATCTTCTGAACAGAAACAGACAGCAAAACAAACATTACAGAGGTGTTAACCGTTTCATATGCTATCCAAAAAGCTTAAAAATATTTTTTTTTTGGCTGAAGCTACACTTAAAAACGTACGTGTTCAGACTTGCAAACAAATTCAACTTGAGAACAAACCTACAGACCCTATCTTTGTAAACTGGGGACTGCCTGTATAGGGTTAGATTATATACTTATGACATTTGTTAAACCCACCTGTTTGCGGAGGCTGACTTGTTTTATAGTATTTTTGTGCCTCCTGAAGGGCACAGCTGAGGAGATCCAATGGATTTCTAGAGATCAAGCATGGAAAGTTAATTTTTTTATGTATATGCAACCTATGCCCATAAGAATCCATATAATTAAAGTATTTGGACCAATGAATGGTTCTCACCTCAATAATAGATTTAGTCACGATTAGCCCATTGTCATTTAAGCAGTTTTGCAAGGTGCATTCAGCAGAGAGATGATCTGCAGAAAGATAGTCTGCACTGCGAACATGGCAGAAACACTATATTATAGCAGACATCCTATGATCCATTAAGGCAGGAAAAATTGCAAGCAAAGTAGCCTAATTTTACCTTTTTACATGTGCTCACTTAATGTGTCCATCCATCAGGGTCAGCAGCCATACAAATCAGCTGCCAACCACCAGGGCTTCAAATATTCCCCCCCCCCTCACAAGCGGCGTCTGACGTCACCGCTTGTGTGCGTACGCCATTTGGATGCTCCTTCAGGAGTAATTGTCCAATCATAATGAGTATGTAGGCTAAACCAGTCGCGCTTCTAGGCACGATGCATGTGACCCAGACCTGCACAGTGGACATGCACGAAGCCTCGGCGGCCATCTTGAAAAATTCCAGACACAGAGGAAGTCATTTGATGCAATAAGGGCAAGCGATCGCAGGTGCAGGAACCAACTGTGGTCATTTCGGAAAGTCTAATCCCTATCTAAAGCAACTTTTTAACTGTGGGCAATTTACGATGATGAATCTATATTTTTGCTGGGAGCAATTTTTGTAAGAATTAGAATTTTCCTACTGGCGGCATTTATATTCCTCTACAGGCCAGGGTGGCAACTTTTAGGAATTGGTATACTCAGTTTAACCCATTGACTGGTGTTTGACAGGAGTCTTGGCGGGTGCGTGCCTAATGCATAAGTTGTGTGGCCCGGATGGAGTTATCCCTAGCTTCCCGACCCGATATAAAGCCAGTCTGGTCAGGGTGTATAATGGATGGTAAGAGGTGGTTCAAACGGCTTGCTGAGATTTTTGCAAAGATTTTAATATCCATGTTGAGCAAGGAGATTGAGCGGTAGCTTTGGGAGTACCGTGATATGAGCCAACAGGGTCTCGGGTGGAATCGGACTGCCCTTGGCAAACGACTTAAAGAACCTACATAGATGGTTTAGCAATAGGGGAAGAAACTTGGCATAATACGCTTTAGTGTATCCAACCGGGCCATGGCTTTTCATATTAGGCAGAGATTTTACTGTTGCAGTTATCTCCTGAACGGAAATAGGAGATTCAAGATCTGCCTGTTCCGCTGTCAAAGAGGGGAGGCCCGCTGACGCGAGGTAATCCCTGATGGTACATAGTTTGAATGATTTCTCTGTTGGGGGATAGTTTTTTCTAAGTTATATAATTCCATATAGTAAGCCCGAAATAGCGAGGCTATTCTTGAAGACTGTAAGGTCTCCTTGCCCCCAGGCAATTGGAGTTTATGCACATGGGTTGCTACTCGTCTTTTCCGAAGCTCCCTGACAAGCATCTTGCCACAATTGTTGCCATGTTCTGTGGGACAAAGTAGTGCAGTTGCCTACGGATGCAACAATCTAAACGGCGCGAGAACCATTCCCAAAGCTCGGTCAAGCACTTAAGGGCTTCAGCATCACCCTGATGTTTGTTTGAGCTCTGTCTACTGTAGGGATGTCAGTACTCTCTGAAAGTCAATCTGTCTTTGTTTTTAAGTTTAGTCCCTAATGTGATCATTTCACCCCTAATTACAGCTTTATGGCCCTCCCATACAACTCCCTTGGTTAAATAATCAACGCATTTTCCGCAAAGTAATGAATTATAGCATCTGTCACCTTAGATATCACTGAAACAATTGTCTAGCTAATTTTCAGTCTGTCTCCAAGACCACGCCCTAGGCGCTTGTCTGGAACTTGTATTGTCCATCTGATAGGGGTATGGTCAGAGATAGTGAGGTTTCCTATCTCAGCCGACTAACAGCTCCATGATGTCATGATCCACACACAGGTCTATGCGTGTATAGACCTCATGCACCATGGAATAGTAGCTATAATCCCTATCTGAAGCATGTAGTGCTCTCCAGGTATCTCTAAGGAAATTATTCTGCAGCGATTTGTGGAAGTGTTTAAGGAAGGCATAGGAGTGTACCGGGCGGCTATGGGACGTATCTAACTGGGGGTCAGGGCTGACGTTAAAATCTCCCCCCGAGAATCGGGGAGCCCTCACGAAAGTCTGACAGCTTCTCCAACACCAAATCTATAAAGGAGAGTTGTTGGGTATTGGGTGCGTAGAGAGTTGCAAAGGTAAATTTTTTGCCGGAAATAGCCCCTTTCACAAAGACATAGCGACCCTGTGGGTCTAGGGAACTTTTGAAGGTTGGAACACGCACGCTTTATGAAATGCTATGACCGTGCCCCAGGATTTAGCGACCGGGGAGTTACTAAAGAACCATTGGTTATACAGGTGGGGAGGGATTGCTGCCTGAAGTGCTTCACCTGAAGGAAAACTATCTGGGCACCTAAAGGTTTCAGTTTCAGCCCTAGTTTGCGCTTGTGTGGAGAGCAGAGACCCCACACATTATAGGACCGTACCTTAAATGATGTCCTACCAGAAGTCAGAACTAACCTGTCGTCCATCCTCTCCATATATATATGAGAAGTAACAAGCAAACGCAGGACTAACAAATCTAGTAGTGTAAAACTATAGGGCATGCCCGGGGCAGAATTCAAAAAGAGAAGACCCCCGGACAATGGCCTGCTGCCCCACTAGGGACAACCGCCTAGATAGGTAAGGGCCTATATGGGGTATGTGAGAAACCACAGAGATAACATGGGGTCAAGCGCCCTGTCACGACCAGTCTTGGGTGGTAAAAAGAAGGGCAAGGGGGATCCTACCATATCATATGTCAGGTATAAAAAGTGGGCAATGGCAGGCGCTGGCCTGCAACTCCAGCGTACTTCCAAGAGGTAGAAGGGGCATTGTCTAAACAAGAAAAACAAAAAAAAGTTTTTGTTTGGCAGGGCTGTAAACCCAAATTTCCTCTTTGGGGTAGGTATATTAGCTGTGTTGAGTTTATCAAGGGGCCAGGAGTGCAAATTCTAAAGAGGGGAGAGCGAAAGTCCCATCAAAGGATGGCAGGGGAAAAAAGGGAGGGGCATCGGCATTGCCCGTCTCTAGACATTGAAGAACCTCCGGCCTTTCTCTTGCAACCACAGGACTGTCACTTGCTACGTGCAGCAAGCCATGGTCGAGGCAGTGGAATAATTAGGATGTCCTGGGTGCAGCACCAATCTGGGATATCAACAGGTTCAAGCCCCAGGGTTTGCAGTAAGTGGAGGAGATCATCTTTGATGTGCAGTATGACCCACGGCTATTTTTAGACACCTGCAGGCTGAATGGGAAACCCCAGTGGTAGGTAAGGCCAGCAGTTTGAATCAGGGCCAGCAAAGAGCCCTGCTCTGCATGAGGGTACGCCTTGAGAGATCCTGGTAAAAAAATAGAGTCCTCCATCACAGTCAAAGAATGGCTGTGCATTTTTTTGCATTATGCGGTCTTTTAGTGTATATTTGTGAAGTTTGCAAATATCCCCGGGGCTGTCAGAATCATCAGATGGAGGCCGGAGGGCCCTGTGGGCCCTGTCTATTTCAATCGGTGCTGAGGCCCGGAGATCCAGAATATCCCTGGAGCGTGGGAATTATATCCTTAGGTGCTGTGGTCTCAGGTAGGCCACGGATACGAATGTTTGCACGCCTGCTGGGTTTTCATAATCGTCTTAACTGGCAGAGGAGGGCCTCAATTTTCTGGTCTTGGGCTGAGGATTGATCCCTAAGCATAGAGATGACAGGCAAAGTCTCATCAAATTTTCTGCTCCAGACTCTCAAGCCTGTTCCCCCAACTGTGTGTCAGTTTTCAGTTGTTCTAGGTCTTGTTTAAAGGCCTGTTCAATTCTGTAGTGAAGCACTCTAGATCCTCCTTAGTAGGAAGGGACCAAAGGTGTTGTCTGATGTCCCTTTCCCCCACCAGTTTAGGAAGCTTGGGGCCCTGATCTTGTGATGTTGTGCAGGGGGGGTATAGAGTCGCTTACCACCCTAGGAGATGGGATGGGAGACATTGCAGGCTGCACCTTGTGGTGCTGCATGGCCGTTCTTTCCGGTGCCATCTTGGATTTCCCACTCTGTTTGTTGCAGAGGGCTGTCCAGAAAGGATTCCAGTGATCCCTGTCGGGTCTGGTAGAATTTTCTCAGTTGCGAGGATGTCTGCCATCGTTGTGACATGGAGCAAAATTGGGTGAGAATCAACCTTGTAGCTGCTGAATAAGCAGACTGGACGGAGCTCAGGAGCGGCATGTCTTCACTCCTCCATAGCCAGACCCCCCCCCGGTTTAATTTTTTTTTTTAAACACCGTTTTGATGTGCCATATTTTCCTATGCTGAGTGGACAGACACCAGAATATTTTTACTCTGTCAAGGTGGTGAGTATTTTTTCCATTTAGCAGTCTTTCCAGATTCATAAATTGATTCGCATTTGTTTATTGGTTACTTATAGTAATCTTAATGACATTTTAAGAATTTGTTTTACCCAAAGGTCTGCCAGTCTTTAAAATCAGGTAAAGGATTATGGGTGTCCTATGATGGCCAATAGGACCTCCAGGGAAATGTAATATTGTGTGCCACGTCCTAAGAGTAAGGTTTTGGGTTAGGTTTATTATTTGTTAAACCGGAGAAAAATGGACTTTATCGGCACGTGCACTGGTATTCTTTAGTCTTTAAAATCAGTCTGTGAGTGACTGAGAACTGTTTAAGCAGGTACACAAACATAATGGGCATGCAAAAGGTTGATATTGTGATGCTGTCATGAATTGGAAGCTTACAAAATGGTATGCATTTTTTTTTTTTTTTTTGCGTAGTCCCCTCACCTTTTTAGCGGTTATGGAAGGGCAAGTTAGAATTTCAATTCATTTCATTTTCATTTAACAGAAGGGAGTTTTGAGCGTCAGCTATCTGACTTTAAAAGCATTGTGTGAATGTCTTGTTTGTTAGAGCAAAAATGAAATGCTATTTTTGATTAGTAATCTCTACACTTATGTTGTAGGCTATAGTTTCTGTAACTCTTCAGCCCGTTTTTCAGACCATACTTGTGTTTTTTTTTTTTTTTTTGTTTTTTTTTTTTTTTTTTTTTTTTTTAGATATTTTAAAGCCCAACGCCGGGTAAAAAAAAAGTTTTCCTATGCAGTGGGGCTGAGCCTCTGCACTTCATGGGTCAACTGCTCATTTTTCTCCAATTCTCCCCGCACAAGACTGGTCCACGTGGTTTCTGCTCCCCCTCTTGTGTGGTGGACTGTTCCTGATGTCATCACGCCCATAGACCTGGTCTAAATGTGAGGAACAGCCCACCACTCGATCATGGGGGGAGCACAGTTTTGCGGGTGGAATGGAGGATCAAGGGAATATATAAGCTTTCTACAATCCCCTAAACAAAAGCGAGCATGTGACCTGTGCAGTGTGGGCACAGCCCCACTGCATGGGAAAACCCTTCTTTCTCTTCCGTTCACTGACAGATGCAGCCTTCTTATGACACATGGGGTTATGCTCATCCTACTAGGAGTAGACTAGGCAAAAACAAACAAAAGTGTAGGTTGGCCCCTCCCAGGGGGCTGTCCTCACCTCAGCATATAATCCCCCTGCTCTGCATAGCACATCAGTTTTTTTTTTTTTTTTTGCCTAGTGCAAGGAGTAGACCTGGTTCCCTTTTTGGGATCTGCGGTCTCCTGAAGATTCATCTGATGAAGACTGCTATCAAGAAGCTGGCTGGTGGTATAGAGGATATCTCGAAGCCAAATCTTTCCCCAGTCCATCCGACACTATGCGAACGCCCTTCGGGGTGCCCACCGCATAGCGCCCGTTCCGTGCGGGCGGCCAGTGGCTAAAACCCACTAGAGCCCAGTGACTAGGTACGCCTGTCCAAGGGCCTGGCCAGCAGCATGCCTCCCCTAGGGGATGGTAGGTCTGCTCTGGTGGCTACCGCTGCGCCCGTCGAGGATTGGTGAGTGGACCCCTCTGCCGCCTTAGGGCGTGGAGAGTGGGCGTCTGGGCAGCTTTTGTGGTAAGCCGGCCGGTGGGGGCTCAGTAGAGGGCCATTTTGGGTAGTACCCTTGTGAGGTTAAGCCTCCGTTCCCCCCCCTCCCACTCCCCCCAGCCGCAGTACGGCACTGTTGCACTGACCGTTCGACTCTGCACCGACCGTCCGGAGCGCTGTGTTCGGCGGGTCACCGCCATTGAAAGATAGAGCACCGCTCGTTCGTGGCCGACCGCGCGGGTGTAATGGCAGCATCCATTTGTTTGTGAAGCCATGCGGTTCTCAGCCTGCGGTCTGGCGGCCTCCAGTGGTAGCTCAAGGAAGTGCAGCCCTGATACAGGAAGTGCTTAAAAACGGAAGTGGCTTCCGGTTTTCGCTTGTACGTCTCAGCTTGCCAGTCACGTTGTCACGGCATGACGCCGACCCCCCTCACCCTCCCCCCCCTTGCCTCCGAATTGGAGTGTTCCCATGATGGGTTTTACCGGGAGATGACTCGGGGGTGGCCGGCCGAATGGTGTTTTCGACGGGTCTGCGGGTGAGAGGTGCGGGATTCCGCCGTCTCCCCAGGTGAGTGGTTAGGAGCTG
>BLSH010448856.1:1257802-1278391 GCA_018402905.1 Glandirana rugosa | reverse complement strand
CCCCCCCCCCCCCCCCCCGCATCTGTTGGCGGCTCACCTGGCCGTGTCATTTTACTCAATTCTGTGAATGGGAGAAGTACAACTACTATCGGCCATTGCGACTGACGGCTTGTAGTTCTCAAATGAGCGCTCTAGGTAATTCATTGATTCTTCCTGCCCTAACTGCTTGCTTGTACTAGGTACAGCAGACAGCTAAACTGACAGTCTGCAGGAGAATCTGCTGATCATGGGTGAAATGCTTTACTAATAAACAAAATAAATGCGCTTTGATTTAAAGATGTGCATTTATATTTTTTTTAAAAAAAGTGAACTTACTTAAATTGTAGTGCAAGGAAAAACATTAAATTCAGTACAGTCCCTGACATACGAACATTCAACTTGCTAACTTTCAAAGATGCAAACATGTTTTCGCATATCCAATCCGGTAAAGCTTGGTACACAGTTTATTTTTTTTTTTGTTTTTGTTTTTTTTTTTCAACCCAGAGATTGATGTACCAACACTAGCAGTTTTAGTGCAGCGATCTCCCCCGCTGTGCCTTTTGTGTTCTGACCGGGGTACTCCCTCGCCTTTGTCTGCAAGCGCTGATTTTTGTTGGACTTCTGAACGAGCTTCTGAAATGGAACTCGTTAGTAAATAGGGGACAGGGGACTTACTGTAATGGATATATAGCATAACCTGAAAAACATTTTACTCTTTTTGGTATTTTTGTTAATTTTTTTTTTTTTTTCTTTGAAAGTAATATTTGGAAGAGAATTTCTGTTATAGGATTTTGGCCTAAATCATGAATGTTTAACACCTGTATGAAATTCTGTGTGTGTGTGGCAAGGTTGTATTAATTACAGTATACTTTTGATACCACATTGAAATGGCCTATCGTCTTCATTTGGTGAGATAAATTTGCTCTCACATGTGAAGGAATTCATTCAATATTCATTAATTGTGTTGGTTGTGCTGTATGTAGCTCACGGAATATGAAACAGAATTTATACATAGTGCAAGTTTGCTGTCAGTTTTTATCCCAACTGGAGCACTAAATGTAGAAGTAGTAATACCATATTTTATGCAATTCACATGCATACGCTTCTTGCTAATGCCTTTTCTTTTTTTTTTTTTTTTTTTTAAATCTAATTCTAGGCCAAAGCCACTGCAAGAAATCCCACCATTCTATTGTCCAGACAAAAACAAAGTAAACTTTATTCCAAAGAGTGGGTCTGCCTTCTGCCTTGTCAGCATCCTGAAGCCTCTTCTACCCAATCAGGAATTTACCTTCAAAGGCACAAGCCACAGTTTGACCGTGCCTTCTGGTATCCCTCCTTCACTAGTTCAGAATTTCAGCATGGCCTCCATATCATCTAACATGGAACAGGAGCGCAGTTCTCGCGGTACAAATACACTTGTATCACCAATGTCTTTACTGCACCCTACTGGCCAGATTGATGAGGAAGAGGACTAAATATGGGGCATCTTTCTCCCATCTGGAGGACTGCACTGATTTCATGATCTCTAGATGCAGTATTTGTCATAAACTGATTTCATTGCTGACCATATTTCTGAATTTGAACGAACAGCATGCCTTACCATTGATGGTATTGAGATGAAATCGTCTGCTCAGTGTCTGATACTGGAAAGGGCTTTAATTGTTAGCTTATTCTTGTCACCTTTTTATTTATTTTTTTTTAAATAATACTACCGCTGCCAGTGTAACTGCCATAATGTCTGGGTAGCTTAATGATGATCAACTGGTAGAAATAATACCAGCACTCCCATTATATAGCCAATTTGCTGTAGCATTTTTTTTTCCCCAAACTTTATCCGACTGTTACAATAGGGGTCTGTTTAATAATGCCGTGTATAGGGTAGTGTTACACTGGCTCTGTCTGTGCACTGAAGGCCTATCATACACTGGAGCACGGTGTTCTGCTCCTTATGCCTGTACCTTGCAGGCAGAACTTATCAATTTGAATGTGATGTAGCGTGACCGAATCACAGCTCTCATTCTGTATTATGATGAAAGTTTCCCATGTCCAGTATACTGTAGATGCAGAAGGTGCCGTTGTGCAATGGCAGTTGTTGAACTTTTACTCACATGACTTGTGGGTTGCTATAAGAGCATTACGCTGAAAGCTGTGCTTCATAAAAGGTAGGGGTATGTTATGGAACAGCTGCTATGCTGGCGATTACCAGTTCTATTTATTAAATTAGGTTAATGTACCCATAGTGAAGTAATTAAAGGTGAAAAGACATGTTGTTTTACTTCTGCACCTGTAAAAATGACATATGTGTTAAAGTTGGAGTTTATGTGGCTGTGATATATGCTTGATTTTCAGCTATGAGGACCAATCTTTTGGGATATATTCAGGAAAATATAGCTGTTATAGTCTCTGTCAGGAATGGCAGACTGTAAATAAATGAAGATAAGAGGCCATGGTTATCAAATTCTAGTTGATTAACAAATATAACTGTTACATGGCATTACATGTAGCAGCTGCATTTTCCATGTATTTCAGCCAGGATCGTGGTGGTTATATACAGTCAATTTGTTGCTGTATAAATACTTTTCATTTTAATAGGATGAAGTGTCCATTGTGGTAGGCAACTCCACATTGGGGTTTATTATGGATTTTGTTTTTCTTTCTCGTTCATGGAGAGACACGGGATTTAGAGACAGTTGGGTAATACACAGGAGGATTGAGATACCGGCAAAAAAAAAAAAGTGACCAGCTTGGTATAAAGCCTTGCCTAGTGTTCTAGGAGTATGGATGTCGAATTGAGTGCTTTGTTACCAGCTAGAGCAGGGTTTCTCAACCAGGGTTCCAAGGAACTCTAGGGTTCCTCCAGAGGTTGCTAGGGGTTCCTTGAGTAATGAGCAATTTCTGCCTCTCAAGTTACCACTGACCTTTTTAGCGATCTGTAAGGTGGTAATTCTTCCCAATGACCACAAGTGTAAGGAGCATTCTTGCTACCGACAGTCACACTAATGTTTCAGGAGTTGTAGATCTAGTAATAGCAAGGGTTCCCTGAGACTGGAAAGTTATTTCACGTGATCCTCTGTGTTGAAAAGGTTGAGAGAGACTGAGCTAGAGTATTGCACACACACACTTTCTGGGCTTTCTGCTTTCAGAGTGAAGTAATCTCTTCCCGCCACTGCTGTTAGTCATTGCTGTTGCCTGCAGTGACCTGGTCACATCCAGGGGCATCCTGTACACTGACTGGAACACTCTTTAGATAAAATGTTTTACAATTCTATACCTGTTTGGGGAGGTCTTTATTAAATTCACACTAAACTCACATTTTTTCTAAAAAAATAAATGCAATAATTTGTAAAGGTAAGTCAAATATGCCTTCTATTTCTCACTCCCTTTTTCATCTCTCAAGTGCAAGCTTTTTTTTTCCCCTCTATTCGACTTTCTGTTCTAGGGTGGTTAACTTTTGTTTCTCATGCCCCTTTGTGTATGTAGCCACTCTTTTCTGCTCACCCCCAAGATGGTCTACACATCTACATGCAGACTCATTCAGTACTGTGGGAATTGTAGTTCGCATAGAGCAGAGCATGTGACCAGAAATAACAGATACTGTACACTAGTAGAGGTGAGGTGCATCAGTGGAGGATCGGGGACACACAGGATGGAAAAAAGAAAGCTGAAAACAGTAGGAGGCTTAAATTAAATAGCCATTATATACTTGATATTTTAGAATGATTGATGTATATTAAAAAAATGTGAATTTGGTGTCACTTTAAGAATTGGGCTGTTCTACAATTGACATGACCGTGTCTATATTGAAGCACTGACCAATTCTGTAGAGGGTGCACCAGTATTTGATGATCCTTTATGTTAACGCTTGTAAACTCTCTCTTCAAAACCTTGCTTTCTTTAGCAGGCCCTGCATTGTAACCTGCATTGGTCATATTAACCTGTCAAACATGAGGGGGATGGTTTAAGCAAACTAACCACCGCCCTAAACCCCCAGGATTAGACACCCGCCAGTTATTAATCATGAAGGTATGATCTTTGTGTCTGATGTATGACAGGTCGTATTTTGGGGTCACTATCAACATTTCACGTCAATTGCTGCTTCTTCAGGATGTGGCCATTATTTAGTATGGCAATTATTCCTTAGATGGTGTAATAACTGTGCAAGAAGAGGTCTTGAGGGTAGACAGGGGCCCATGGGAGCCACAACAATACCCAGGATTCACCACTGAGACTTTCACTAGACAGTCAATACAACTAAAAACAGAGACACCTAGGGAGGGTAACTCACAGACAGCCATTCAGTTGAACGTTCTATTCCAGCACCCTACCAAATTCAGTATGTCAGTTCCTAAAAGGGTGGGGCCACAACCCTGCAGAGTACATCTTGAGGGGTACACCAGGTGGTTAACAAGGGAGAATCTATACATCCACCATATAACAAAGGCCCAACATCAAACTTCTGCACTTGCATTGTCCGTCCCAGTGTGTCTGCCACCATGAAGGGATACTGCGTTAATTTGCACACTAAAGCGGAACAATTGGAGTTCATGCCAACAGCTCTGCACTACTGTGTAGCTGGGTTATTGGAGGTCTTCTGTCTTATTTCATGGAGTCTCCAATCAGTTAACATACAGAAAATTGTTTGGTTAAAATGTTGGACTGTGGAACAGGCGTGTAAAAAGCATTTATTGCACATGTCCTTCAAGAGGCAATTTGTCTTTGCATCTGCTTTAAAGGCTAACTCCACCTTTAGCAATGTTACCCCCCTATTTAGGGTGTAACCTGCCCCCCCCCCAAAAAAAAGAAAAAAAACTCAGTCATTCACTTTTATTGCACCCTTGTCAGCTCTTAAAGCTGGTGTTTAACTGTTGGTCTACCAAGTATTTAACTACTGGTCTACGAAGTCCTCCTATAAACGTACCCTGGTAGACAAGTGGTTAAACACTTATTAATGATGTAACTGGTAGTGAAAGTACTCCTCCAGCAGTACTCCTTTATCTACTCCATGCTCGTCTGCGCTTTATTTGTTTATCAAATGTATATTTTAAGAAAGCAATTCACTATAATTATAATCACAAAACCAATATAATACCCATTTTTTGATTAAATACAAAAGATCTGGGTGCACCAAGTAAACATACCAAACACATCAAGCCTTAAATTTGCACATGCGTGTGAAATGGCGAAAAAATATGGTGCCCAAAAGTGTCCATAGACGATGCTTAAAAGTGAAGTGTATCGCTCACTTCAACATTTACGTTGTTACCTCACATTTGGTGCAATCGATATTTACATATACATGAGTACCCCCTATGTGTGTGTGCTTTGCATTCATGTATGCATATTACAGTAAGATTGAGTTTTTATTTTTTAAATTACAATTACATTTTTTTTCAATTAACTGCTATCACAAGTGGGATAACAAGCTCTCTACGTGATAGCATGGGCAGGTGACAGCTTCACTTTTATGGAAACATCAGTCCCCATAAGATCACCTATGGCTGCCTCAACAGCTTATCAAGAACAGATTGTGCTTGATTAGCTGCCTCCCTGGCCACAGTAGCTGGGTATAGACATCTCTGAACCCAGAAGTGACTAAATTCTCACACAGTCCAAGTTTGCTGTTGCTACAGGTTTAACCTCAAGGATGCCAGGATGTTTTTAAACGTCACTTGGTAGATCAAGGGTTGAAGGCACAGGGACATACCAGAAGCACAGCGCAATGGCAGTCCAATATGTCCCCATGCCAAATCCAGCAAGCTAAAAAAAGTTGCTTTGACTTTTCACCTTTAGCAGTACCATCTGTCTGGCCCCCAGTACATCAGAAGGAGATTTTCTTCATTGCCTACATGTAGTCCAGGCTGTACTTGTCTATCTACCAGCTACTGGTTTGAAATGCTGATTCTTTGTCATTCCTGATGGTCCCCACAAAGGGAAAGCGCATCTTTCTTGTTCAACCATTTCTCTTAGACAAATCATTGTTCATGTCTTTAAAGTGGAGTCGTCGCCCCCCCTTTCCAAAAATTAGAAGTCAAAGGCAAAGTGCGCTGCGTCCTTACCTGCCAGGCAGCGAGGGAGGAGGCCGCAGAGGTCTCATGGAAGTGAGGACAGGGCAAAATGTAGCACCATAGGGGGGAAGAGACAGATGAGCAGAAGTACCACTTTTGGGAGGAATTTCGCTTTAAGTATCGGGCTACACCCTTTTCTGTCAAGGCGCACACTACTACAGGAGCGCCCAACCTTTTGAAGAGCGAGGGCCACTTCCAAGTGACTTGGTAACCAGTCGCGGGCCACAATGAGCGGATGGATGACAGGTCCGTGTCCACTCTGCATATGCAGAGTGGACACAGCCCGCTCTACTCTATGAGCCGTCCGATCCACTGAGGCAGAAGGGAACAGGTCCGTTTTTATTTGCCACAGGATCCGATTGGGTCGAACCGATCATGTAAAAGGGTCCTAAGGCTGCTTTTACACTGATGCCCTGAGGTTTACCCACACCGCGGGTGCAGCGTAGTGCATCTGTGGCTTTCCTGCGGATAATCTGCACTTTGCCATACTTCTATCTTGCAGGTGGTGTAGTGCACTTTCTGAAAGCACACCAAATCCGCAGGTAATAACAGAGGTCTATGGCTCAGTGCGGGTAACCTGCAGGTGCATTGCACCTGCTGATCAATTTTAAAGCAGCCCAGTAACCACTGCAGAAAAAAATATGCCCATAAATACACTGATTTTAGTAACAAACTTACCTTTAATAAGTTTTCCATTCAGGTATCGTCGCTGTCCCAGGCAGATTGCATGGGATATCACTCTGCTTGTGTCAAGAGCCAGCGCTATACAGGAAGCATTGGCTTATGTGGCTCTGCTCCGTAGCAGTTTGCTTCCTCTACTGCTGGGTTCATTTACAACACTGATGCTCTGGGATGGCGATCTTGCTTGCAACCTGCCATCCCAGAGCAGGAGGTCATGGGCCACATCAGAGGGCTCCATGGGCCACATGTGGCCCCAGGCCACTGGTTGGGCACCCCTGCTCCACTAGATCTGTGGGTCCTTTTTGGCATCGGCATCTGTTTCCCAGCTTTACAAGGCTGCCGCCTGATCTACTGTCCGCACATTCTCCTCACATTCTCATTTTACTAGGTGGCAGTCATTATCTGTTGCTAGCTCCTGGCATAAGATCCTTCCAGCAATTATGCAACTGTTTTGTCTGTTCCACCCACTCATCAGTTAGACAGTTTTTTTGTTTTTTTTTTGTTTTGTTTTTTTGTCATCCAAGCTGTCTCTAAATCCTTTGTCCCTCTGTGATCAAAAGCAAATTGGATTGTAAAATTGAAAAATCTTTATTCTTGAGAGTTTGTTGAGGGACACAGAACCCCACCCTTCTGCATTTATGGTCTTGCTTTAGGTGCTGCACAGAACTGAAGCATTTTGGTAGTGGGAGGGATTGTATTACCATGTTGGTCACTGTTTTGTCTGCCAGTGTCCAAATTCTCTTGTAGGTGACAGTGTAACCTGTTTTGTCTTGTTTTCCTCAAACGCCCACTAAAATGATTTTAAAGTTAGTACAAAAGTACAATGTTACACACTTTTCGCCACGTTGACCTATTCAGCTATGAGCAGTGCCAGAATTTGAGTGCTTATATTAAGGTCACAACAGTCAAAGTGTAATTTCACATTAGAATATCCTGTTTTGAGGCAGTATGCTATCTGACGTAATGTTTCTTCTGCCCATTCTTCATTTATTTTTTTGTGTTAGCCTTACTTCCTAAGCTTGCTAGCTGCAAAGCGATGCTGGATAGAGGTATGAAAAGACACGACAGTTACAAATGCAACTCGGATACAATGTGTTTCAAAAACCAGGTACACACAGATTCGTTTAAATTAAAGGAGACTGGTTTGAGCATATCACTGAACAGATTCCTGTGTGCAGAGGAGTCCCACAATGCATACTTTTTCTTGAGCTGTCTGAGTGCTAAATCAAGTGTTAAATTGGTATTATGGGATGAAAGGCTTAATTTTATCTTAGAATAATCTTTTTATTATCCTGTAAAGGGCAAGGTATTCAATTACCAGGGGAAGGGAACATCTTTCTCAACTGTTTATTGCTGGTTGTATTCCCATTGGAGATGGTTTCTCTCACTTCTTTTCCTAGTGGCACTGAGTTATTAGGCCCTGTTCACATTACGCGATTCCAAATCACGGCAAGACGTGCCATTCTTAAAAACGCCGTGCGATTTTTGCCACAATTGTCACACAACAGAATGCTGTTTTAACAATTTAAACAATTATGAGCTTGTTGCCCACAAAAGAGCTGAAGATTCTTTTGGGTGACAAACACACTTAAGGCAGCCCATTGAAGTAGATGGGCTGCCCTATGTGTGTGTGACATGCGGAATTGTGCAAAAAAATTGCAAGTGGTAACGCTTGTTTCCACTAGGCAACATGAGCAGGAACTTATGGAAAATCTATCTAATTAGGACAGGCACTGCAACAAAAACATGTTTTTTGTTGTGTTTTTTTTTTTTCTTCTAATAGAATGGTGACATGTTGGAACTTCTGTATGGTTTTTATTGCTGTAGGTGCCTTCCTGTCCTGGTGCCATCTTCCCAATTCTTTCATTTCCTGAACTTTTTACACACGTTTAGATAGACTTAAAAAAAACAGGCAACATTTATAACCTCTCCCTACTTTATCTAAAAGTAAAACTGTTTTGGCTGGAGCCGGGCTTTATAAATAGGTGAATACCTTTTTATTCTGGGTTCTGTTTTGCAGAACTTGTGATTGTCTTCATATATGTGTAAAACAGGTAAATGATCAAAGTAACCTTATAAGTCTATTATTGCTACAAAGTTCCTAAACTATTCCTGTGCCTAATTTGCAGGGTGCTGGTGGGCTTGTTTTACAGAACGGACCTATGAAAGACTTACACTGTTTACATTGAATAATGGCATTGACCGTTTGTATTTTCTCTGACCTCTGCCCGAGAAAGCTACTGTAAACCTCTGACACTAGTGTAAACTTAAATATTGTTGTATTTACTCCCATGGTGGCTCTTCAAAGTCCACTTCGAAATTATTTTTTTTGTATAGCAATAACTTTTTTTTTCAGTTTTGAGCAGTGCTCCAGCCTTTATTTAAAGCCCAAGGACAGAATGAATAATGTGTGTAGGTCACTATGTGTGCAGCATAGTGAAATGTGAATATCAGACTTATGTTAATAAAACTTGAAACTTGAAATCAATGACTGGTTTATAAAGTGTTTTTGCTGTTTGTGCATTGCAAGATACTTTGTCAGGTTGCCCCTCTGGAGGCTGACACTGTTGACCACACAGACAGGATCTTAGAACTTTCATGGTGTAAAATACCTTATTTATCAATCAAATAGGAATTGGAAAATATATGTGCTCAAATCAAAATAACAAACATAAATACATTTTTAGGTTGAAAAAAGTACCTCTACTTCGACCAATAGAAAAAAAAAACATGAATACAGAACTTATACCCGCAGGTGATCTAGAGGAAGGCAAAAAAAAAAAAAAACAACCTTAAGTCATGGTTCAATTTACTCCACTGGAGGAAAAAATTCCTTCCGGATTGCCTAAGGTAAGCAGATTTCCTAGGTCCTTGGGTATTCCCTGGGTGTGACCATATCTCTCCTACGTATACTTAACACATGTGGTGCTAAATGGATGTGACAACATTGACACTGCCATTGACACTTATTCTTCTGCACACTGCCTCGCATCCTTGCATATTTCTAGTAAACATTTGCAAAAAAATGGGCATTATTGGTACACCTATATTGCAACATATGTTCAAGATGGCCAGCTATGTCAAGGTGATACCTTTCTGTCCCCACTCTACCATGCAAAATACTTTTTTTTTTTTCTTATTGCATACTTTTAATGGACATAGAATGCCAATATGGGGCTATCTGACACCGTAAAAGATAGACGGGTCTGAACAATGACTTGCACTATGCAATGCGTTTGTGCTCAGATCCAAATAGCTTTACACATTTCACATAAGTTGCTTAAGGGATATGACCAAATGTGAATACAAAAAAAATCTGAATTAACCACTCTGCACACTGCTATATACCCTAACATACAGTATTCTTTGTTAGATTATTTAAGTTTTTTCATAGCAACAGAGGTATATCTGAAAGTATATGTACACATTGTCACTGGGTTCAATTATAAGTCAGGATCCACAGTACTCTTCTAAGGCATAAGAACACTGGCTGATGGGAAAATCTCATATTTCCTTTTTTTAAATTGCCTCACAATATCTAATAAAACCTCCAAAGCCTGGTTATCTTAGCTGACTTCATACCAAAGGAATGTCATTACAAACTGGTCAAGTCTTTCTTTAAAAGGTCATGTTGCTTGCAAGGGTAGTTGGCCATTTCCTTACACACAAGTCCTGTATATAATACAGCTTAACCCCTTCATGCCAACGTAATGCAAATAAGCGGCCTCGGCTTGAAGGGGTTGTACTGGGTCGATGCATGCAGCTGCAGGCATCACCCCGGTATAGTTTTTACATTCGATGGTTGGGTTTCTTAAAATAACTGATGCGGCTAAACGCCGCTCGGCTGTTATCACAAGCCCGGGCTCTCCCATCCCACCGGCAGGCCCGAGCGACCATCCGGAATATACTTCGCTCGGGTCTTGGAACGTAAACAATGTTCAAACCACCCATGTGAGGTATTGCTGTGATCTTTCTAGCACTAGACCTCTATCTCGCTATATATATATATAATATATATGTGTATGTGTGTGTGTATATATGTATATACACTAAGTAAGTTTCTAGCCAAAAATACAGATTTTAACTTGTAAGCAACAAATGTTAGAAAAAGACTTGGGCATGCAGGGGTTAAACGTGGAATAATTTGACTCGCTGCGTTTATGCATGCTTCTGATTGAATCATCTTTGCCACTCCATATAAGCTGAAGGGACCTGTGGCAGAAAAGGTATCTTTAGTTAAGTATTCTTGCTATATTTTTTAATATTACATTTATCTCTATCTGACCTCAATTAAATGTTATACCTACAAATAGAGGAATATACAAAAATGAAGTTAGAATAGAGAGGGCATATTTTGTGTGAGCATTAAAAGTAAAGTGTTGAGAAATTAGGGGTGAAAGAGGGCCTGGAAGGTGGAGGATAATTTAGAAGAATGTTAGAGGAGGCTTTAAAGAGCTTGCACCAGTGTAACTGTGCCTATACCATACCTGGCAATGCCCCTGAAAGCTGATAAAGTAATGTCACTGCACTGCCTCGCCACCTCATCCAAGTGGAGAATGCAAAGCATTCTCTGAATAGCACGCAAGCCGAGTGGTTGACCTCTTGTCAGGGCCAGCTCGACCACTAGGCGGAGTAGGCAGACGCCTAGAGCGCACTGCTGCCTAGGGCGCCTGGCCACTGTTGATCTGTCACTGGCTGCTCTGCATTGATTCATGTAAAAACGGACACTGTCTGACTGAGATAATCAGATTGTATTATCGCATGACATTTGCAAATGTATAAAGAAATAGTGATCTGCCAAATACCCCCCTCTGCCCTCACCCCCCGTGAGGCTGTATTTGATGTGCACAGGTGAAGCTGTATTTGATGGGCACAGGTGAGGCTGTATTGATTGGCGCTGGTGAAGCTGTATTTGATAGCCACAGGTGAGGCTGTATTGATTGGCGCTGGTGAAGCTGTATTTGATGGGCACAGGTGAGGCTGCATTTGATTAGTGCTGATCAGGCTGCATTTGATTGTCGCAGATCAGGCTGGGCAGGGAAAAGAGGTTGAGTCAGCGGTGGAGCCAAGGGGGCGCAGCCAAATGAGGTTTTGCCTAGGGTGTAAAAAATCCTTGCACCAGCCCTGCCTCTTGTGCTCAGAATGCATCAGGGCAGCCGCTCAGCACAGGACCTGGAAGTAGAGATCACTGAAGTAGCGGTGTCTCCAGTAATTCCAGCTTCCAGGCATATTGGTAAGGTATATGCATAGTTTCATTGGTCCAAACTGTAGCAATTCAACTGTATAAAATAGCCATCCCTGGAGCTCCTCTTTGATCCTCAACCCTGCAAATAACTTGATAAAATGTCTGTCTTCATAGGTGTACGTTTTTGATATGGGGTTGTTAAAATGCTCCTTGAGCCCAGTGACAGTTGGCAGCTTTTCATTAAAGTGTAAGTTCACCCTTGCAGAAAATCTGTAAGGCGAACTTGCACTGGATCCCCTCCCTGTCCCCCCAGGTCCCGCTGACCTGGAGTCTGTCAATCGCCCATTCTGACAGATTGTATAGTCTCTTTATCAGTCTGGGGATTTGTAATCCCCGCGACTTTCTCTCCTCAGCTGCAGTGACAGGATGGGCTACACGAGTTCAGATTGGTTGGCACCATCCAATCTAATCCCTGGACTGGTGAAGCGGCGACCCGATGTGTCAGTGCGGGTGATTGCCAGACGCCAGGTCAGCGGGACTGGGGGGGGGGTGGAGGAGGTTGCTGGCCTGGGGAGGGGGTCCTGTGTAAGTTCACCTTTAAAGATTTTTCTAAACCCGTTTCATTTAGGTGGGTCTTGACTTCTATGAAATTCAGTGCTGGGGGTTTAAAGAGAAGGTGTTTAGGTTTGTTTATTAGCATTAATAATAGGTTAGGATCTTTGCAAAAATCACAGCCCAATGCTGTATACAGTATATTAAAGACTGTAATCCACAGCCTTTGTGCTTTAGGGCACAAGCACAAAATATGGGACATCACTCCTTCCGGTCCACAATTCCGAAAGCTTAGAGTACTGAGGCACAACGTTTGTGATCCTAGATGGAGTGAAGTACTACTGGGAAAAGTACTTTAGAGCCATTCTCCAAAGCTAGAATATTGACCGCTGCTATGGAAAACCAAATTTCTACCCAGTCCTTTCCAAGGGATTAAAGCAGGTGGTATTGTATTGCTTTCTCACCATCTGCTTTAACCACTTGGACCCTGTACAAGCTAACAGTTGCAGGGTGCTTGCAGAGTGGCCTCATTTACTTGAATGGTCATGATTATTGGGCGGTGGTGCCCATTGAAAGAGACAGGAGCTAGAATTCCTGCTGCAGTACATGTACACCTTTGGCTGCTGCCTTTTGCAGCTAAAGGGGCAGGTGTTGGCAAACGGTCAATCATGGTCAGGTGACGGGTAGATGGCATCCCTTCCTTTGCTGAACCAAGACTGGAACAGTGACTGCATTTAATTGGACTGATGCTCTATATTCTCCTCCGGCAGCCTCTGAAATCTGTCTCTGCCTCCCGCTGGCATTCAGCTGCAGGAGGAAAGTGCAGGGGAACAGTTCCAATAAATGTCGCCTCTGCCATCCCTTCTGTCCAGGTCTCCTTTTCTCCTGTTGAAAGCCCTGCACTGTAGTCTACCCCCTTTCCCTCGCAGTGCTGCCAGCTCTCCCTCTTCTCCATTCTGCAGGGGAACTCCAGGATGGTGAGCAGGGTAAGGGGCCAATAAGCGTAATTTACCAGCCCCTTCTATTTTTAAATGAACACAGTGAGTGATTGGTACTGATCACTCCTCACTGTGTTCATTTACTTCATGAATCAACAGGGAAACTGTGCTGCGTTCTTCCTGTTCATTCTTTTTTTTTTTTTTTTACTGTTTCAAAGTGTTTATTAGTTTTTCCAAATACAATACAAGTATAAACAGGTTATATAGGTTTTTTTTCTTGACTACAACTTTGCCATAATCCTGCTTTTTGTCATACAAACGTTATTTTATATCTGTATTAACTAGATATAGCTTAGATTTATCTCTAAATAACTAGGGAAAAAATAGAAGGAGAAAGGGAGGAGAGAAGAGAGAACAAGGATGGTGGATATGAACAATCATCTGAGTATACAATGAAGACAATCATTAAATAAAAGAAGATCATCAGCCATTACATTGAGGTGGTAATGATATACTGTTCCTTAAGCTTACCTATTGAAGAAGTCCCATTCGCCCCAAAGGGAACATGCTGCAAATGAGACTAAGGTGTTAAATAATAAGTGAGGAACTTATTATATCCCTTTAATTTGATGGGAAATTCCAGATTTTATTGTGTTATAGCCCAATATCTTACTAGTAATTCAACTTATTTTTCAGGAGTCGTGATGCTCTAGGGTGAATTATCCATTCTTTCCATAACTTATTAAATTTGATGGTGGACCCATTTTTTTGTGCTCATAAGTTCGTAGTGGGCAATTGTGTTGAGTCTGCCAATAACTTCGGATAGGTTAGGGGCATGGACTGTTTTCCATAGTTTAGCTATGGTTATTCTTACCGCTGTCAGGATGTTTGCTACAATGGTCCTATATGAAGTGGGATAGATGTCTAGATTAATTCCTAGAAGTGCTAGTTCTGTAGTTAATTGAAATAAGTTTCCTGTAAGAGAGGCTATAAAGTTGGAAATTGATTTCCAAAAACTCTTTAGTGTTTTGCATTCCCATAAAATATGAATTAAATTTCCTTTGTGTGAATTGCATCTCCAACAGTCAGGGGAAGTAAGTGGGAAAATTTTAGATAGTCTAAATGGGGTGATATATACCATCTGTTTAATATTTTCTGTGCATTTTCCCAATTTTCTATGCAAGAAGAGGCTTTTCTGTTAATCAACATAGCTATATTCCATTTTTCCCAAGCAAATGTTTTCCCTACATCTCTTTCCCATTTAATCATATTTACAGTTTTTTCTTTGGGTGGAGAGGATACTAGCAAATTTATAAAATAATGAGATTCCTTTTTTTTTGGTATTATTGGAGATGAGATATTTCCAAGCCTCTTGATTAATCCCTATCGTTAAGTCTGGATCAAAGTTTTTATGATCTTTCTTCTGTTTCACTTTATTAATAACGTTTTAATGTCACTAGGTAGATGTACAAACTGGTTCATACCCTTCAATATCCAGGGGTTAGTATTAATCCTTGCCTTGCAATATTCAAGGACCCTAAGGGGTAATGGGATATTATAGTTACTTGTTCCTAGGCTCGATTTATTAAGTAAGTATTTCCATGCAAATAGCGAGGATTTGATTGTGAGGTGGTTGGGTACTATAACTTTTGGGAATTGATAGTATGCTATTGCTAAAGCATGTAAGTCATTTCCTTTCACCGCCATGAATTCAATGTTGGACCAGAGTTTGCATTCATCATATTTAAACCAGTATTTCATCTGGGCTAGAAGTGTCGCATAATAGTAGCATTGTATATCAGGGAGATTCATCCCTCCTTTATCTTGCGGTGTCATAAGTGTTGCCATAGATATTATTGGTTTTCTCCCGTTCCTGACCAGATCGCTCAATTTTTTTATTGATTTGTGTAAAAAATTTTGCTGGTATAGGTATCGGGATCGATCGGAAATAATATAGGATTTTCGGTAGAATTTGCATTTTTATTGCAGCGATCCTTCCAGTCCATGTAAGATCTGTTTTTTTAATATTTAGGCAGTCTTGTTTTATAGTTTCCTGAAGGATTGGAAAATTAGTTTCAAATAGTCTTGAAACTGGGTGGGTGAGCTTAATGCCCAGGTAATTAATATGTTTATTATTCCAATCGCATTCAAACAAACGTTTCAATTGAGCGATCTGGTCGTTAGGGATGTTCATGGGTAATATTTGACATTTGCTAGGATTTATTTTATAGTAGGACACTGATCCAAATGCCTCTATTATTTTAATAACCTCTGGTAGAGAGCTTTCTGGGGATGACATAGTTAGGATAATGTCATCCGCAAAGAGTCCTATCTTGTGCTCGATTACACCTATTTCTATACCTTTTATGTTCTAATTGTTTCTAATTTGTGCTGCTAATGGTTCTATTATTAATGAAAATATAATTGGGGATAGGGGGCACCCTTGTCTTGTCCCATTGGACAGGGGAAATCTACTTGAGATGCTTCCTGCAGTGAATACTCTAGCAGTTGGTGATGTGTATAATGACATTATGGTTCCTAGTATGAATCCTCAGAATCCAAATTTTTTCAGGGTTTCTTCAATATACGTCCAATGTACTCTGTCGAATGCCTTCTCTGCATCCAATGCCAGAAACAGAGAAGGCATCCGACTATTTCCTATGTGGTTAATAATGTTTATCATCCTTCTGGTGCTGTCTGGGCCTTGTCGTCCCTTTACAAACCCAACCTGGTCTGGTCCTATGAGCTGGGGGGTAATGTCTAATAATCTGTTTGCAATAATTTTAGAGTAAATTTTTAAATCTGTATTTAGTAGGGAAATAGGTCTATAATTACTGGGTATGGACAAATCTTTTCCTTGTTTATGAATTGTTATATTTATGGATTATAGCATTTCTCTGGGGAAGGGTGTATTATCCGCAACTTGGTTAAAGATTTTGTTTAGAAAAGGAGTGAGAATAGCATTAAATGCAATATAATATTCGCTTGATAGCCTGTCTGCACCTGGGGCCTTGTTTCTGGGTAGGTTTTGGATAACCCTGTTGATTTCTTCTTCTTTTATAGGTTGATTAAGCATATCAAGGGTGGTTTGGTCTATTTTAGGAAGGTTGATATTCTTGAGGAATTGTTTTATATCTGATGTCTGTGGTTGGGGATTTGATTTGTCTTTGTTCAAATTATAAAGTTCCTCATAGTAAGAGGCAAATGTATTCACAATTTCTTGTGGGTTAAATATGGATTTCCCCGTTTTTATAAAGTGTTAATTTCTGTATTCTCTGTTTGTAGTGTTTTTGTTTAATTTGCCTAGCAAGGAATTTGCCTGCTTTATTATTTTGTGAATAGTGGTTTATTTTTAATTTATTCAGGTATTTGGCGTAGTTATCAATTAAGAGGGTTCTCAATTCGCTTCTCGTTTCATTTAATTTCTGAAGTAGTTTATTATTAGTGGGATCTTTTTTGTGTGTTTCTTCCATTTTAGAAATATCTTCTAGTAATTGTTTAGTGATTTGCGTTCTTTTCTTTTTGTCTCTAGCGGCTATCTGGATCAGTAGTCCTCTTACAAATGCTTTATGAGCACACCATATATTCATATTTGAAGTCAGTCCATTATCATTTGTTTTAAAATATTCTTCCAGTCTTTTCTTCATCACAGATACATTCTCCTCTCTTGTTAATACATAGGTATTGTTTCTCCATAGGGTAGTGGAGTTGGTCTTTGGACCGAGATCAATCTTTAAGGTGACCGGGGCGTGGTCGGACCACGTAATATTATGTATACGTGCTTCAATAACTTTTTGGAGGAGATGTCGATCTGTGACGAAGAAGTCGATTCTGGAATAAGTTTTGTGTACATTCGAGAAGTACGCAAAGTCTGATTCATTAGAGTTCATGCATCTCCACGGATCGTGAAGGTCTTCTTGACTAAAAATACTGGAGAGTCCACGTCTGGTAGCTTTAGATCCTTTAGAGGTGTCTATACTTGGGACCATTGGGGCATTGAAATCTCCACAAATGACATTGCCTTGTTGAATTTTCTTAATGACTTTTAAAACTTTTTGCAAATACTGGTGTGGGTTTTTGTTAGGGGCATAAATATTAGCTAATGTCATTATTGTGTTGACTTTTGCTACTAGAATAATGTATCTTCCTAGAGAGTCAAATTTGGAGTTCAGCAGTTGAAAGGAGATCGTGTCTTTAATAATTGTGGTTACTCCCTTTTTTTTTTTTGTTGTTTGAGAAAAAAATCTGGGGGAATTTGGGGTGAGAAAGTGGGTGGTTTGACCTTTGCAAAATGTGTCTCTTGAATGCATGCTATATCGCATCTTAAATCCAGGATATCATTCCAAAGCGATTTTCTTTTATAAGGGCTATTGAGTCCTTTAGCATTCAGTGAAAAAATATTTAATTCAGGCATTTGGTTCGTTCTTCACTGATAGGTATTGCTTTTCCCATCTTGGCAATGTAATTTCTCAGGTAATGGTTTATATTATTCTTCTTGTGTCTTCCTTGCGTAAATGAAATTTTCTTCAGGTGATCCATATCCATAATCCGACGAAAATAAAAAATTATTGATCCATCCAAATGTATCATGAACAGTAGAAGAAGATTATTGAAAAGAGAAAAAAGAAAGGGTGGAGAAGTCTTAAAAAAGAAAAGGATTGTAAGAAATCCTTGAGCACTTATGTGCTGATTGCCTTCCATTGGGGGGTGGGTGAGATCCCGAAGACCACAGTCCCTGACCATTATTTCCTAGGGGCTTGCTCTTTAGAGGGAAACATATAATGGTTGTATAGGGTGGTGCATTGTGTTGGTTATCTTGAGAGTGTTTTTTCACCTTGGGTGGCGTTCCAATGATGGTTTTTTTTGTCCGAGGGGATATTTCTAGAATCGGGTCTTTTTTCATCTGGTGGGAGTAATCCCCATGTTTTCAGGAGTTTCAGTCCTTCTTCCAGGGAGAAAATTGTATGAGCTTTACTGTTATAATCTATTTTTAGCTTTGTGGGGAATCCCCATTTATAGATTATCTTGTGATTGCGCAAGATTTTAGTAATAGGGATTAAGTTTTTACGTGCGAGGATCGTTGCTTGAGAGAGGTCAGCAAATAGTAAAATTCCTGAGTAGGGTCCCGGTAAGGGGGAGTGTTGTCTTGCAAAGAGCATTAAATCTTCTTTTACGTGAAAGAAGTGAATTTTGGCGATTACATCTCTCGGGAGTTTTTCTGGGATGTGAGGAGGTTTAGGAAGCCTATGGGCTCTGTCTATAACCAGCTCCTGTTTTTTAACATTAGGGAGAAGATCCACTATCATTTTTTGCAGAAATTGCTTCAAGTCGCTATTTTTTACGTTTTCAGGTATTCCGCGAAATTTGACGTTGTTGCGTCTTGCACGGTCTTCTAGGTCAGAGACCTTTAGTTTTAGCTGTTTCAATTCCTCCTCCAAAGCAAAATGGTCATCTACAAGCTCATTATGAGCTTCTGTAAAGTCAGTCATTTTATTCTCAATGTAGTCTATTCTCTCTCCTAATTCTTCCGTTTCCTTTTTTACTTTATTCATGCATGTTTGCATGTCAAATTGAAGTGCACCTCTGAGAGAGAGTAGCATCTCTTTTAGATCAGTATCAAGTATGGCTGCACCTGTAGTTGGGAAAGAGTTTAACTTTTCTCCATAAGGGTTAATAGGAGCTGAGTTATCAGCATCCATGCTATTGTCAGTCTCCTGTGTCTTAGATTCTGAAATCCTCCTCCTCTGTTTTAAGGGGCTGTTTATTTCAGTATGCAGAGGGTCATACTCTATGCTCTGTTTTTGGTGAGCCTGCCCTTCTTCTCCCCCTTCTGCAGTTTCTCCCTGCTTGCCTGTGTGTGCTGTGCGGGAGGGGCCGGCGCCATCTTGCCTATACTGTGAATCACAGGGGCTGTAAAAGGCTTCTAGTTTGCGGGGTTTATCCCGGGTTTTCCTTTTCCCCATCAGGATGAATGTGCTCACCTGCCCTTCCAGCTTCAAATTGTGCCCTTCGGATCTCTGGATTGCCGCTGTTGATAGCTCCAGGGATCGCGGTGTTCAGGAGCTCTATCACAGTGCGTCCATGCACTAGCTCGGCCAGACACCCCCCTTCTTCCTGTTCATTCTGTGCAGCTTAGGCTACAGTCATCAGTCTCTATCTCCTTTCCCTGTCTTAAAAGTGAGCCTCCCCCCCCCCCCCCCCCCAAGGGCTGCTTAAAAAAAATGCAAAAGTATTGAAAACAAAAAAAAACGACTGACACCGTCCACTGCCCTTCTCCCACCAACCTCTGCTCTAGTGACACGGTCCACGTTTAAGGTAGACTGTGTTTATATGCTTACAGTTACCTGATGATTTTTTTATTATCTCTTTCATGTTGGTTCTGGTAGATATTCACCTCTCAAGGGTTGCCTACACCTGCTTTATAAGAACTGAGATTATCAAAAAAAAAGATAAAAGAAAAATAAGCAAGTACCAACATGGAATTTAATGAAGAAAACACTTGTCAGACCAACCTGTTATGAGAGTGGGAGCAGTAACTTTTAGAGTAGGACAGCAGATGTAATTTAGCTGGATTTTGTAAAATTATTTGACTGTCCCCTACAAACTCTTTACCAGTTACTGAGCGGGTCATAGCCGAATGATGGCTACAGCGCAGTGGGATAACACTGGGAGGCCGTGCACCCTCTGGAATGTCCGTGACCGTTGGGTCTTCCAGACCCTGCGTGTCACGGATTGGGGTAAATGGCCAATGACAGCAGCCCTTTACCATGTGATCACTCTGTCCAATCATGGAGTGATCACGTGTAAACAAACTGGAGCATGTCTGGTTCGGCTCCTCCCCTCTCCTCGCACTGATCGATACAGCGGAGGAGAGGAGAAAGCAGGTGCAGCAGCGATGTGGGGCTGAATCTGAAATGCCCTGAGGTACTAACCTGTCTCACTAGTGTACCATTTCCCGACGACAGTAACCGGTAAATGGGGTTAGGCACTGTGCGTCCCAGACCTTCTGGGTTGCCAGTGCCTGTAAGGTCTCCCACGTGCCGGAGGGTCACAATAGGGTGACGCGACATCGGTAGTAAGCCGATACTGGGCGAGTCATTGACCATTTCTCAAACATCCCCTGTCAGTTTATTAAAATGTTTTAGGTCGATTTAATGTAGACGACAGGATGAGATTTTCAATGACGAGG
>BLSH010448856.1:1194879-1217880 GCA_018402905.1 Glandirana rugosa | reverse complement strand
GGATTTTGAAAATTTTGGGTTGTTGTGGAAACAAACCTTGGTGATAAAGCTTCAGTGGAGACACCTTTTTCCCATAATAACTCTTACAGGGGTGAATTTCCCTTACTAGGGGGAAGATTTCCTGTCACTTCCTGTTGTTTCCCTCTGTTTGTAAGTAGGAGTCGTTCATAAGTCGGATGTTCATAACTAGAGGACTGCCTGTATAGAGAAGTAAGTTTTCGGTATATTGAACAAATTGGTCTAATATTGCAGATGCCCAATTGTTCCCGCATCCATTTAGAGGTATTTACTCTCCCTCTATTTAGAACACTGCTTCTGCAGTACAACTTTTTTCTGTGTGTGAGTGTGATTTTAAACTTTACACAGGAGGTTTTAACTCTATGTTGCTGCTGGGCATCCCTGCAACCCTTCCTTTGTTCCAGGAGTGTCCATCAGCAAAAGATTTTTTGTATCTGGCAATTATCGGATAATGACTCATCATTAACACCTGCACTTTAGTATAAATGCTCTGGTGGTTTGTCTTTTATTCAGGGTTATGACTAAGCAGACATGTAGTCTGTGAAACGCGTTAACCTTTTTGCCTATGGTTTTGTCACTTTTGTCTGCCTTTATGATTTGTCTACACTTCAACATATAATAAAGTATACGCAAATTCATCTTATCTGAGTGCGGTCACATCTCTTCGTTTGTTGGCTATTCCTGGGTGACGGACCAGACCTGCACCTGATTTTTTGATTTTCTTATCTACACCTGGAATGGTTCTACCTTTCTCTTTAGTGAGAATCCAAAGGCAGGCCAAGGTCAGGGCAGGTAGCATTCCAGCGTGGTCAAGATGAGCCGGGTCAATCATAAGTGTCAAGTACAAGAACAGACACAGGAAGAGCTGCAGATCAACTGCTGCACTTAACCACTTCAGCCCCGGAAGGATTTCCCACTTTAAGGTACTTTTTGCGATTCGGCACTGCTTCGCTTTAATTGACAATTGCGCGGTCGTGCAACGTTGTACCAAAGCGAAATTTGCGTCCTTTTTTCCCCACAAATAGAGCTTTCTTTTGGTGGTATTTGATCAGCTCTGCGTCATTTCTGATCGCTGCTATAAACAAAAGAAGAGCGACAATTTTGCAAAAAAAAAAAAAATTTCTTACTTTTTGCTACAATACAAATCCAAAAAAAAAAATATAAAATTTTTTTCCATCGGTTTTGGCCGATTTAAATTCTTCTGCATATTTTTGGTTAAAAAAAATCACAATCGGCGTTTATTGATTGGTTTGCGCAAAAGTTGCCGTGTTTACGGACGATGAGAATTAATTTCTGGGGTTTTTATTTATTTATTTATTTTTTACTAGTAATGGCGGCGATCTGCGATTTTTAGCGGTACTGCAATATTGCAGCGGACATGTCGGACCATTTTGACACTTTTCTGGGACCACTGGCACTTATACAGCGATCAGTGCTATAAAAATGCACTGATTACTGTGTAAATGCCATTGGCAGTGAAGGGGTTAACCTGCAGGAGACGCTCTAAGGGTTAACTGTGTTCCCTGGGCGTGTTCTAACTGTGTGTGGGCTGCCCTGGCTTGGGGAAGGGGATGATCATGGCTTCCATATACAGGAAGCCTGTGATCACAGCCCTTCCCCCTTTATGAAAACGGAGATCTGTGTTTACTCACACGGACCTCCGTTCTCTCACTGCAGGGGGGCCATCGCGGGTAGCCAGCGGCAATCGAGTCCGCCCTACCCACTCACTGGCCCCCCCCCGGACACAGTGAGCGTGCCTCCGGTGGCGCGCGCACACAGCACTAGTTATCGCAGCCGCCATCATATGATTGCGATAACCGGTCGGCAAGTGGTTAAACAGTCCACTTGGCGTCAGTGACGGATGTGCGCATGGCTATGCCCAGCAAAACGAGCACCCGCAGTCCTGCGCATGAGCATCTGTATGCACCTTGAGCCTTCACCTGTGCCATGGCCCGTGTTCTGACAGGAACACTTTGCTGACTGCACTGGTCTCGTGTGGCACTGATCAGGGCCACTGTTACTGTCTTCACCAGTATGGTGACGCTGGCACTGGTGTGACTAATGATTAGGGTACACTGGCTGGCTGCCATTGACCAGCTGGTGATGGTCAGCAAGTGCAAAAATCTGTTCTATATTGGTGTTGCTGAGTGCAGAAATAAATCATAGTTGCCACATTTGAAATGTATTAGGAGTGACACCTTAAAGGGATTGAGAAGAAAAATGTGGTGCGTTATATGGCCACCTGGTGGATGTGATCAATAAAGTAGGTGTTGTGTAGATGTATGGTCTGTAGTGTGGCACTCTTCACTCTGTACTTTGATATGGTTTAAAACAAATAAGGCCTGGGGGTACACTGAAGAGATTGTGTGAGTAAAATGAGCCCCATTGTTGGTGTTAGTGGCAGCGATTATAACCCCCAGCTTTGGTGTCCGTGCCAGCAATGATAACCCCCAGCCTGTGAGATTTGCAGGTGAGAGACCATGTTGGACTGACTGCCTTGGTTGGAAGTCTATGCGTGAGTGGTGGTGGGAGCGTGTACACTCCTGGTGCATCTAGCCGTACTAAGCAGAGAAGAGGTGGTAAGCCCTTTTATGGGGCTTGGGCTGCTACCTCTGGATACGGCTTACAGAGTCGTTTCCACAACTTGCTCAGAGGATAGATGGAAGGAGCGCTCGGAGTCCGATAGGTGTAGAAAAAAAGGGATTTTATTAAAACTTACAGTAAAATCCTTTTCTCTGAGTTCACTGACAGACGCAGCTCTTCATGACATGTGGGTTTATGCTTGTCCTATTAGGAGTTAACTAGGCAGAGAAAGAAAGCAAGCTGGCCCCTCCCACGGGGCTGTCCTCTCTTTCCATATAAACCCCCTACTCTGCTCAGCCCATCAGTTCGTAACAAGCCGTACTGAAAATAGAGCACAGAGGGGGTGGGTGCTGCGTCTGTCAGTGAACTCGGAGAAAAGGATTTTACGGTAAATTTTAATAAATTCCCTTTTTCTCCTACGTTCACTGACAGGCGCAGCTCTTCATGACATGTGGGGATGTCCCAAAGCTGTGTCAAAAAGAGGGGTGGGTAAACAATAATAACTGTACCCAACAGAAACCTCTAAGGAGGCGCCAGACGCGCCTACACTGCCGCCTGTAAAACTTTACGGCCAAGAGCAGCATCCGAGGATGCTGACACATCAATCTTATAAAACTTAGTGAAGTTGTGCACCGAGGCCCAAGTAGCCGCCTTGCACACTTGTGACATCAAGGCCTGGTGTCTGAAGGCCCAGGAAGTGCTAACAGCCCTGGTAGAATGAGCCGTGCCAGGAAAAGGGGTACCTTGCCCCGAACAGAATATGCATGGGTCACGGTCTGCCTGATCCAACGGGAAACAGTATACACTCGCAAGGCCCTTACGACATCCAAGGAATGCAATTCAAATTCCTTAGGATGCGAGGGACGTGGGCACAACGAAGGAAGAACAATATCTTCATTAATGTGAAAAGATGAAACCACCTTCGTAAGAAACAAAGGAGGTGGACGCAAGACCGCCTTGTCCTTGTACAGGACCAGATAGGGAGACTTGCAGGACAATGCAGCCAACTCAGACACCCGCCTGGCAGATGTAATGGCCACCAAGAAAGCCACCTTCTGCGACAGCAGTTGTAAGGGAATCTCCCCTGTACAAAGGTACGAATCAACGAATGTGACGCCAGAGGTCTTTGAAAAAGAATCGCTAGAGCAGATATCTGGCCCTTGAGAGTACTCAAGGCCAGCTCCTTGTTCAGACCTTGCTGTAAAAAGGTCAAGACCCTGGACACCACGTAAGAGCGAGGGTTGTAACCCCCCGCCTCACACCATGCGATGTAAGCCTTCCAGGTCGGTGATAAATGTTACGAGAAGCACACTTGCGTGCTTTTAGCATGGTAGGGATCACGGAGTCAGCGACACCCCTGTCCCTCAGCACCTGGGACTCAATAGCCAGGGCGTCAAAGCCACCGAGGGTAAAACGGGGTGCAAGATGGGTCCCTGAGACAGTAGATTGTCTCGCAGCGAGAGCCACCAAGGAACGTCCGCTACCATCCGTACCACGTCGGCGTACCTAGGACGCCGAGGCCAATCCGGAGCCACCAGGATCATAGGAATTCCCCCCGCTTCCACCCTGCGTAGCAACCGTTGAAGAAGCTTGATTGGAGGGAAGGCGTACAGTAGATGATACCGGCCCCAAGGGGCCACGAGAGCGTCCGTGGCGACCGCCAACGGATCTCTAGTCCTGCACACAAAGGTCTTCACTTTGTGATTGAACCGACACGCCATGAGGTCCACATCCGGCGTCCCCCACTTGTGGCAAATCTGGATGATCACCTCTGAATGGAGAGACCACTCTCCCTGATCCAGCATCTGGCGACTGAGAAAGTCCGCCTGCCAGTTTTCCCACTCCTGGAATGTAAACGGCCGAGATTGCCGGTACGTGAAGTTCTGCCCAACGCAGAATCAGAGCTGCTTCCGCAGCAGCTGCCGAGCTTCTCGTTCTGCCATGATGGTTCACATACACCACTGCTGTGGCATTGTCCGACTGAACCCAAATCGGGCATCCTCGTAACTTCACCAACCAGTGAGATAGGCATAGCCTGATCATCCTTAGCTCCAGCACATTGATCGGGAGGCGTGCTTCCTGCGCAGACCAACGGCCCTGGGCAGACAACTGCCCCAAGACCCCTCCCCAGCCTGACAGGCTGGCGCCTGTCATAATTATCGACCAGTGAAGGGGCAGGAATGACTTCCCCCGAGTCAGGGCTGGGTCCCGAAGCCACCAAGCCAGAGAACCCCTGGCCTGAGGATTCAAGCGGATCGTTAGATCCAAGGACCGTGGTGACCTGTCCCACCGAGACAGAATCGCTCGCTGGAGAAGTCGAGTGTGGCTCTGGGCGTAAGGTACCGCCTTGAAGGTTAAGACCATGAGCCCCAGCACCCGCACACAGAACTGCAATGATGACTGCCGGTGTGACAGTAAGGTTCGCACCGCTGTCTGCAGCGACAGCAACTTGGCCGGAGGTAAGAACACCTTTGCCTGCTCTGTGTCCAGAATCAGACCCAGGTATTCCAGGCGACAGGACAGAGACACCGACAACTTCTGCAGATTGATCAACCAGCCGAAGTCCTCCAACGAAGCCATGGTGATCCTCACGTCCTCCTCCAGAGCCGAGGCACACTCCGCTCTCAAGAGCAGGTCATCGAGGTATGCTACCACCGCAATGCCTCTCTGTCTCAGTAACGCTAGTACTGGGGCCACCAGCTTGGTGAAAACCCAAGGAGCCGAAGCTAGACCAAAGGGGAGTGCCACAAATTGGTAATGGAGGTCCCCCACCGCAAAGTGAAGAAAACGCTGATGCCGGGGGCCAATGGGAACATGGAGATACGCGTCCCTGATATCCAGAGACGCCAGGAAGTCCTCCTGATGGAGGGCGGCCACTACCGAGCGAACAGATACCATCCGGAATTTCCGCGCTTTTACATAGCGGTTCAGGGCCTTCAGGTCCAGAACTGGCCGGACCCCCCCCTCCGTTTTTGGAGACCACAAATAGGTTTGAGTAGAAACCTCGAAACCTCTCCACTTGAGGTACTGGCACGATCACCCCCTGGTCGGTGCCTGAACAGCCCAGAAGAGGGCCTCCCGACGCCCCTGCGGGAGTCTCAAGTTCGATGGGAAGAACCTGTCTGGGGGGTAGAGTGTTGAACTCTATCCTGTACCCGGTGGACACCACTTCCTGCACCCACCGGTCGGAAATGCGGGCAGTACATCGGTCTGAGAACCCCAGAAAACGTCCCCCCACCGAAGCTCGGGTGGGAGCAACCCATCATGCAGAGGAGGGCTTGTCCTCTGTCTTGTTAGTTTGGCGTTGCCATTGCCACTTACCGGCCCCTGCAGCGGCCTTGCCGGATCGCGCCCCCTTTCCCGCTGCACCAGAGGCGCGAAAAAATTTCTTCTGACCCGAAGAAACAGGCCCCTGCCTTTGGCGAAACTCTCACCTCCGGGGCTTCGGGAGGAAGGTGCTCTTCCCACCAGTGAAATCTTTGATGATTTCCTCCAATTGTGGCCCAAAAAGACGGCCACTCTGAAAGGGGAGATCTGCAACACCTTTCTTGGACGCCTGGTCACCCGACCATGAGCGCAACCAAAAGGACTCGTCTGAGAATGACAGCAAATACAGACATTTTGGATAACATAGGGAGCAGATCCAGGGCTGCATCACACAGGTACTTGATACCCTGAAACAAAAATGCAGCCCTCTGCGGCGCATCAAGCAGAAGGCCGCAGTCCAGATCATTCTGAAGCTCCGCCATACGCTCAGATAAGTATTGCGCCGCCATGGCTGACAGGGCCGGTCTCAGAGCTGACCCCGCTAACAGAAAAAAGTGCTTTTGACACCGCCTCTGTCCGCCTATTGGCCGGGTCCTTAAAAGAAGGGGACCCTTCCAGGGGCATAGTCGTCGCCTTATTCAGATGAGCTATCGGTGGGTCCACCGCGGGGGACGCCCACTTCTTCAAAAAGCTATCCTCAAATGGATAACGAATGGCAAAGAGTTTTGACAATGAGAAAGAATGCTGCGGTCGCTGCCATTCATGATAGATCAAATGATCAAAGAACTGATCATAAGGGTAGGCCCTACGAGCCCTAGGAGGCCTGGCAGACCCACAAACGTATGCAGACGTTTGCGACTCGCCGTCTTGGTCCAGTCGCAGAGTAGTGCGAATCCCAGAGATAATGGCGGACACCAGCACTTTTTCGCGCGCTGCAGACGCCCCCTGGCCCTCCTCTCCATCCGAGGGGGCCAGTTCACCTTCAGAAATCTCTACTGGGTCCCCGGGAACCCCAAAAGCCATCTCTGGTTCAGAGTCCTCCCCTGAGGAACAAGGGGGAGGAGGAGGAGGGCGCTTCTTAGGGACCCCTGGAGCGTTGCTTGGCTCCATCCGAGGAAGAAAATTTGCCAAATACTGCCCTCAGCTGGTCCAGAAATACCCCCTGCGCAGATTGCGCTGTCGCTGATTCCTCCTCAGCAGGCCCAGCAGGGTAGTCTGCCATCGTTTTCCCTGAATGAGAGCTAAATGCGGTAAGAAACCTATTTGAGGCACCCCCACAATGCCGCACACCACCGCCCCACAGAACGCCAGGGAGACCCAGGGGGATTGTACCCGCCACTACCAGCACCCACAGGAGAGCCCAGCTATACTTGCTGTTATGCCAGAAAAACTGTCCTGAGGACCGCCAAGGAGAGCTGCGCCGTCAGAGCCACCCCGTTCCAAAGTGAAAGTAAAAACGTCTGTAGCACGTTTTTACAGCATGCAGGGACTCCAATATGGCCGCCGGGAGCATGCACTAGAGGCTAAAACCCAGCCTGGGGAACGTGGCTACAGGAAAATGGCCACTCTGAGCACTAGAGGGAAGACTCCCTTAGCGAAAATGTCAGCGACTACGGCAAAATGGCGGCGATCCGCCGCGAAATGGCGGCGGATCGCCGCATGGCGGCCCAAGTCCCCAAAAGGGGGCATAGCGACATGGGTGCAGTACGGGGGGGAGGGGGGAAGGAACCCCAGGGGACCCCCAACCGGTGGCTACATCCAAACAGCGTGTGCGTTGGGACACCCGTAGGCCCCCCCGCCTGAAAGGGGAGAGGGGGGCATCAGTCACCACTCCTGTCGGGTGTAGCGGGTAGCCACCCGGTCGCAGACCTTCCACCCCAGCTGGGGCGGGATGCTGCCGGCCAATTGCCTCCGAACCAGCCCGCAGTCTGGATCCTGGGCACAAGTGGGGTAAACCCACAGGCCGCCCGCACGGAACGGGCACGATGCGGCGGGACCCCCATACGCAGGGACTAGCTCGCATCGGTCGGCTGCGCTGGAGATAGTACAGGATCCTGAGAACGATCCTCTATGCCCCAGCCGGCTTCTTGATAGCAGGTTCAGATAGCTTGATAGAGCAAACAAAATAAAAAAGCGATCCCCAGTCCGGACCGCAGGTCCCATAAGGGAACCAGGTCAACTCCTTGCGACTAGGCATGTTAAAACTGATGGGCTGAGCAGAGTAGGGGGTTTATATAGAAAGAGAGGACAGCCCCGTGGGAGGGGCCAGCTTGCTTTCTTTCTCTGCCTAGTTAACTCCTAATAGGACAAGCATAAACCCACATGTCATGAAGAGCTGCGTCTGTCAGTGAACGTAGGAGAAGTAATAGTTTTTATTGGAGTAGGTAAAAGGTGGTGAAGCCAACGCATTTTGGGGCAAGAGGGACTTCCCCTTCTTCAGGGCTGCTGGTGCCTGCAGTATGCAGGATTTTTCCAGGATTACACGTCCTGCGGTGCTTGGATCTGTGGAACGGCTTTGTGCTGTCTGAGACTTGGCTTCACAACCTTTTACCTACTCCAATAAAAAACAATTATTTTTCTACACCTATCGGACTCCGGGTGCTCCTTCCACCTATCCTCTAATGCCCAGCATGTGTCAAAGCCAGCATTAATAACCCCAGCAATAACCCCCGGCATGTGTTCGGGCCAGCAATAATAAAACCCACCAATGTCAAGGCCAGTAGTGATAAACCCTACAATAACATCATGCGTCAGGGACATACAAAATAATCCCCAGCATGTGTCAGAGGCAACAATAACCCCTAGCATCTGTCAGGTCCAACAATGATATTCCCCAAAAATGATCCCAGCAAGTGTCACGGCAAGCAATAGCAATAGCCCCCAGCCAGCACAATAACCCCTAGCCATTGGTGTCAGTGGGGTAGTAGAAATCTAGTAACTTACCAGCCTAACATGCAAAGAAGCCAGAGATCAGTCTAAAGACTTAAGGCCCGTACACACGGTACAACGGTTGTACAACAGCTTGTTGTACGATCATCCGACCGTTAGCACGCGCGATTAGAACAGCCGACGTGTGACGGTCGTACAACAGGAGTTGGATAAGCAGACTAGAAAACTTTCTCCTACGTTCACTGACAGACGCAGCTCTTCATGACATGTGGGTTTATGCTTGTCCTATTAGGAGTTAACTAGGCAGGGAAAGAAAGCAAGCTGGCCCCTCCCACGGGGCTGTCCTCTCTTCCCACATAAACCCCCTACTCTGCTTAGCCCATCAGTTTTAACATGTCTAGTCGCAAGGAGTTGACCTGGCTCCCTTATGGGACCTGCAGTCAGGATGATGACCGTTCTTTTATTTTGTTTGCTTTTCATTTTATTTGCTTCTATCAAGCTATCTGAAGTCTGCTATCAAGAAGTCGGCTGGGGCATAGAGGATCATTACAGGTCCTGTACTTTCCCCAGCACGGCCGACCAATGCGAGCTAGTCCCGGTGTATGGGGTCCCGCCGCATCGTGCCCGTTCCGTGCGGGCAGCCTGTGGGTACCCCATTTGCGCCCAGGTCCCGGACTGCGGTCCGGTTTGGAGGCGGTTTTTGGCCGGCAGCATCCCGCCCCGGCAGGGGTGGAAGGTCTGCGACCGGGTGGCTACCCGCTACGCCCAACAGGAGTGGTGAGTGAGTGCCCCCTCTCCCCTTTTCAGGTGCTGAGGGGGGGGCCCGACGGGTGTCCTAACATATTTGGAATGTAGCCATTAGGGGTCCCCTGGTGTCTCCAGGGGTCCCCCCCTTCCCCCTGCACCGCACCCGTGTCGTTTGCACCCTTTTTGGGGACTTAGGTCGCCATGCGGCGATCCGCCGCCATTTTGCGGCGGATCGCCGCCATTTTGCCGTAGCCGCGGACATATTTCGCTAAGGGAGCCTTCCCTCTAGTGATCAGAGCGGCCATTTTACTGTAGCCACATTCCCCAGCAGGTGTTTGGCCTCTAGTGCATGACCACGGCGGCCATATTGGAGTCCCTGCATGCTGTAAAAACCTGCTAAAGCCGTTTTTACTTTAATTTCGGAACGGTGTGGCTTCTGACGGCGCAGCTCTTCTGGCTGTCCTCAGGACAGTTTTTGGCAGAAAACAGCAAGTATAGCTGGGCAATCCTGTTGGTGCTGGTGGTGGCGGGTGCAGTCCTCCTTGGTCTCCCTGGCGTTCTGTGGGGCGGTGGTGTGTGGCATTGTGGGGGAGCCTCAAATAGGTTTTCTCACTGCATTGAATTCCAATTCAGGGGAAACAATGGCAGACTACCCTGCTGGGCCTGCTGAGGAGGATTCAGCGGCAGCGCAATCTGCGCAGGGGGCATTTCTGGACCAGCTGAGGGAGGGTTTTGGTGAATTTCTCCCCCGGTTGGAGCCAAGCATCGCTCCAGGGGGCCCTAATAAGCGCCCTCCTCCCTCCTGTTCTTCAGGGGAGGACTCTGAACCAGAGATAGCCTCGGGGGCCACAGGGACCCCGGTAGAGTTTTCTGAAGGTGAACTGACCCCCTCGGACGGAGAGGAGGACCAGGGGGCGTCGGCAGCGTGCGAAAAAGCACTGGTATCCGCCATGATCTCTGGAATTCGCACTACTCTGCGACTGGACCAAGAGGGTGAGTCGCAGACGTCTGCATATGTTTGCGGGTCTGCCAAGCCTCCTAGGGCCTACCCTTATGATCAGTTCTTTGACCATCTGATCTATCATGAATGGCAGTGTCCGCAGCATTCCTTCTCATTGTCAAAACGCTTTGCCGCCCGTTATCCGTTTGAGGACAGCTTTTTGAGGAAGTGGGCATCCCCTGCGGTGGACCCCCGATAGCTCGTCTGAATAAGGCAACGACCATTCCCCTGGAAGGGTCCCCTTCTTTTAAGGACCCGGCTGATAGGCGGACAGAGGCAGTGTCAAAAGCACTTTTTCTGTTAGCAGGGTCGGCTGTGAGACCGGTCCTGGCATCTGCCATGGCGGCGCAATACTTTTCTGAGCGTATGGCGGAGCTTCAGAATGATCTGGACTGCGGCCGCCTGCTTGATGCGCCGCAGAAGGCTGAGTTTTTATTTCAGGGTATCAAGTACCTGTGTGATGCAGCCCTGGACCTGCTCCCTATGTTATCCAAAATGGCTGTTTGCCGTCATTATCAGACGAGTCCTTTGGTTGCGCTCATGGTCGGCTGACCATGCGTCCAAGAAAGGTCTTGCGGATCTCCCCTTTCAAGGTGGCCGTCTTTTCGGACCACAGTTGGATGAAATCATCAAAGATTTCACTGGTGCAAAGAGCACCTTCCTCCCGGAGCCCCGGAGGCGAGAGTTTCGCCATAGACAGTGGCCTGTTTCTTCGGGTCAGAAGAAAAAAAAATTTCGTGCCTCCGGCGCAGCAGGAAAGGGGGCGCGATCCGGCAAGGCCACTGCAGGGGGCGGTAAGCGGCAGCGTAAAACTGAAAAGACAGAGGATAAGCCCTCCTCTGCATGATGGGTTTCCCCCACCCAAGCTTCAGGTGGGGGGGGGGGATGTCTTCTGGGGTTCGCAGACCAGTGGACTGCCTGCATTTCCGACCGGTGGGTTCAGGAAGTGGTGTCCACCGGCTACAGGATAGAGTTCAGCACTCTACCCCCAGACAGGTTCTTCCCATCGAACTTGAGACTTCTGCAGGGGCATCGGGAGGCCCTCTTCGGGGCTGTTCAGGCACTCTCCGACCAGGGGGTGATCGTGCCAGTACCTCAAGTGGAGAGGTTTTGAGGTTTCTACTCAAACCTGTTTGTGGTCTCCAAAAAAGGAGGGGGGGGGGTCAGGCCAGTTCTGCACCTGAAGGTCCTGAACCGCTATGTAAAAGCGTGGAAATTCTGGATGGAATCTGTTCGCTCGGTAGTGGCCTCCCTCCATCAGGGGGACTTCCTGGCGTCTCTGGATATCAGGGACGCGTATCTCCATGTTCCCATTTGCCCCCGACATCAGCGTTTTCTTCGCTTTGCGGTGGGGGACCTCCATTACCAATTCGTGGCACTCCCTTTCGGTCTAGCTTCGGCTCCTCGGGTTTTCACCAAACTGGTGGCCCCAGTACTGGCGTTACTGCGGCAGAGAGGCATTGCGGTGGTAGCTTACCTCGACGACCTGCTCCTGAGAGCAGAGTCCGCCTCGGCTCTGGAGGAGGATGTGAGGATCACCTAGTTTCGTTGAGGGACTTGGGCTGGTTGATGAATCTGCAGAAGTCGACGGTGTCTCCGTCCCGTCGCCTGGAGTACCTGGGCCTGATTCTGGACACAGAGCAGGCGAAGGTGTTCTTACCTCCGACCAAGTTGCTGTCGCTGCAGACAGCGGTGCGAACCTTACTGTCACACCGGCAGTCGTCATTACGTTTCTGTATGCGGGTGCTGGGGCTCACGGTCTCAACCTTCGAGGCGGTACCTTACGCCCGGAGCCACACTCGACTTCTCCAGCAAGCGATTCTGTCTCGGTGGGACAGGTCTCCACGGTCCTTGGATCTCACGATTTGCTTGAAACCTCAGGCCAGGGGTTCGCTGGCCTGGTGGCTTTGGGACCCGGCCCTGACTCGGGGGAAGTCATTCCTGCCCCTGGTGGCACCGGCTTGCTTGCGTGGTGTGTCATAGGTTGTCAGTGCCTGGGCCAAAACAACTAAATTTGCGCCCCCTAACCCATGGACATTTAGCACTCCCTGAGTCCAGTGTGCGGTGAGGACAGCCAGTCAGTGAGCAGTGTGCAGTGAGGACAGCCAGTCAGTGAGCAGTGCGCGGTGAGGACAGCCAGTCAGTGTGCTGTGAGGACAGCCAGTCAATGAGCAGTGCACGGTGAGGACAGCCAGTTAGTGAGCAGTGCGCGGTGAGGACAGCCAGCCAGTCAGTGAGCAGTGTGCGGGGAGGGACAACCAGTCAGTGAGCTGAGTGTGGCAAGGACATCCAGTCATGCGCAGGAGTGATGTCATTGCTGTGCAGCCAATCAGATGGCTGCAGCATGTGAACCTGGATGGAAAGAAGACTCAGGGAAGAGCTTCATTCTAAGGTAAGTATATCATAATGTGCTAGTATGCAATGCATACTAGCACATTATGTATCATCTTGCAAGGGATTAAAAAAAATGTGTGGTTTACTACCACTTTAAGAAAAGGTAAGCACTTGTGACAAGACTAACTTTGGGCAGGGGGCCCGTGGAACCCAGAATCCCTTGGAGAGGTTGGGAATCCCTTGTCTCAGCTCACCAGGCCCTTCTTATGTCTAAGTCACCCTGTGTCTTTTAGGTGCACAGGGTGACCAAGAAATTGGACAGCTATTTAATGGACTTCATGGTTACTTGTGAATTGTGTGTTTATACTAATAACAATGTGCTTGTAGTTTGTGATTTAGCAGGCGGTACGTCTGGCCTTGAAGATCACCTAGGCTGGCTAAAGGACTAGATAATTAGTTCATGTTAATGAACTAATGTGATCAGGAGGGGAGGGGGGAAAGTGCTCCTGATATGGTATATATATTTGTGTGTGTTGGTTCAAATAAAGAGTCCATGTTCCTACAAGCTAGTGTCGTATAGTTTGTTTGGGTGGCTATAACATCTGATCTCTGATGTTCAGACTTAGGGAAGCGGTATTCTGACGGAAGTACTCAAGCGGAGTGGGTCGGTTCCATTACAGTACTAAAAAAACATAACATGCATCAAGAGATTCCTGGGGGGGGGGGGGCTGGAACTGTGATTACACACTGACCTCTACATCAAGTGCAGTGTTGGATACCCCTGGAGCTCCTAACGCTGCAAGTGCATCTGCAGTTATAAAAAAAGCCAATGTTCTGAAAAGTGATATTTGGTTACCTTTTTTCATTTTCAGCCACTGTCAGGTCTTCAAGCAACAACACTGCAGCCTCCTGAATGCCCCTTTTTTTCTTATGCCAAAGAGCAGCATACTCGGTTTGTCTCCCATCAGCCTCTGATAGACTGTCACAACAAGGAGATCCGGTCCGGAGCAGAGGAGACATAGCGCACGCCAGGCAGAGAGGCAGGACTCCGGGAGCAAGGGCATGTGATCACCCACAGGCCAGCCCCGCCTGCCCACACATGACTCCGTGAAGTCAATCACAGGGCGCTCGCCGCCCATCGCTGAGCTCAGACAACCAAGCCGGCTCAGAGAGTGGTGATCGAGGCGCAGTGAGAAGGAGATGGCGGTGTATGTATAAATAAGGACAGCGTGACACCACGAACGGGTGGCCGGCCGGCCGGCAGGCCACTCCCAGCTGACATGCGGCCTAGGAGGCCGCCTACCTCGCCTATTGGTAGAGCCGGCCCTGATTGTAGACTTGTTTTGGAAGGTATAGGCCCCAGGGCTGTCATCCCAAGTCTTCCTTCACTAATCGATGAAGCAGTGACTTGAAATAAGCTTGTACATATCGGGTGTTCGTTCACCCAAGATACACAAATGCTTTGCTTTGGGTTACAGATAAACCAGATGGTGAAGGAAGAAAAAACAGCCCCTGGAGTATACACCTTCAAAAAGTAAGTTCCCATATTTTGATTTTGCTATACAACAATCAAGCTAATGTAAAAAAGATGCATCACAGTTGATGGTTACAGTAAAAGGTTATGCTACTGGATTATAGCTGTGCCAGCATCCTCAGCCTTTATGAACACACGGTTGCGTTACTGCTTCTATATAATATACAAAGAATATGGAGGACCACAGGAAAATGGTAGACCTCAATGTGACTACTTCCATCGATGAACATTTGGAACATGGAAGAGTATCTATTCTACCTTTAAAGAATTATGCTTTTTACAGGCATGCAGATTATAAATGACAAAAGCAAAAACCCACCACATTAATTGTAGAATTTAAAGTTTTTTATTTAACTTTACAGGAATTCATGTCTCTTAACTCTATATAACTATACTTTGTGTATATACAAATAAACAATCTGTCTTAAAAGGTGTATCTCTGCTTAAAATAAAACAAATGCAGTGATAATGTCTAATGGGTGAATGATAACCAATAGGATCTAGCTTTGCAGCCAGAGCTGATTGCTGGATCTGTTTCACGTGGTAGCAGTGTTACAAAGAGTAGTACCATAAATCCCTCAGTGGTAATCTTCAAGTGTGTTAGGCTCCAGAAAAGTTCAAAAGGTGTCACTTTTTTAAGCTGTAGTTAAAGAAAAACATTTAGGACACGGTCCTTTTATTTATTACATCATCTTGTCCAGGCACTCATGCACTAAACAATTCATCCTCTGAATGTTTGGTGGCACCATGGCTTGCAAGTGGGTCAAGATCCGCAAACATGTTTAGCCACGTTGACATTTCTGCATTTTCTGCAACAAACACAAAGAATATTAATTGTGACTATGGGAAATTAACAATAGCGGAAATCCTGTAAGTGGAATGACAGATCAATTTGGTACATTTAGCCTGCCCATTAACGGTTCGAATCTCAGCCAGTTCCAGCTGAACTGGCTGAGATTTGAACCATGTACGGCCGGCCTTAGATATATGGGATCTGCCTTTGCCCAAAATGGAAAAAATTCTTAAAAAGTCTTTACTATAACTTTAATTGTATTCTCAAGAGATTGTGATCATGGCGTGCAAAACAGTATAAGGCCCCTTTTTCACAAGGTGGATTCCACTCATGGGGAATCCATGAGCTGATCGGAGATGAACAGAGCCTGTTCTGCTCTATGCGCGGTTGGGAGTAAACGGGCTCCGCTGTCTGTTTACACTTGGCAACCTCCGATAAAGGAGCATAGCTGTATTTTTGACTCTGGACCTTCTGGTCTCAGATTCTGTAGCTGCAGAGTTGCATACAGCAGCTGTGCCCACCCCTCCCCTCCTCTTACCCAATCACAAAGTGCTTTGTATTATGTGAATCCATTCACAAAATACAAAGCCTTCTGTGAATGAACAGAAGAGGGGAGGCGTGGGCAGAAATGCTGTGTGTGAAAAGACAGTCCTTTCAGAACTCCGGCAGTATAGCGATAGCTGTATTCCTCACACTCAGTAAAACGGTCAGAATAAAAGATGTGTCCAGAAGGTGGAACACACCTTATTGGACTTAAAGTGTTACTAAACCCAGTAATATGAAAATAGTTCATCATTCATTTTTTTTTTGTTATTGTGCATGGAGTAGGGGGAAGGGACTGGGCTGTCATTTAGGATCTGTATATATGCTCACATGTGTGATGTCAATATCACGTGACCTGAAAAGCTCAGCAAGGAAATATTCTCTCCAGCAATAGAGAACAAACTGAGCATGTGCAGCTTTACTACGCTGACTGTATTATCTGGCATTGCTCAGGATCAAAACAGCCTTTTTACACAATGCAGAGGATTAACCCCTTAACCACTTCCCGGCCGCCTGCCATGTTTTTACGGCTGCAGTCGGGTTGCTGTACACGAATCGCCGTAAAAAGACAGCGATCTGCGAACGGCCGCTAGGGGGCATGCGCGCGCCCGCCGCACTCCTGAGGAGTGTGCCCGCGGCTCGGGCGGACCCGATGTCCGCCGGCGAGCCGCGATGAGCGGCCACAGGCAAAGAACGGGGAACCGCCGATGTAAACACAGCGGTTCCCCATTCTGTTAGTGCAGGCATGGGAGATCTACTGATCCCTGTCACTGGGATCAGTTAGATCTCTCATGCCCATGGTAGTCCAACACACCCAGGGAACACAGTTAACCCCTAGCTCCCCCCCCAGGTTAACCCCTTGACATTTATACAGTAATCAGTGGACATTTAAATTTCTGATCGCTGAATAAATGTCATTGGTCCCAAAAAAGTGTCAAAAATGTCCGACATGTCCGCTGCAATATCGCAGCACTGCTAAAAATCGCAGATCGCCGCCATTACTAGTAAAAAGTAAAAAAAAAAATAAAAACCCTAGAAATTAATTCTCATCATCCGTAAACGTGGCCACTTTTGCGCAAACCAATCAATAAACGCAGATTGCGATTTTTTTTTATCACAAATATGAGGAAGAATATAAATCGGCCAAAACCAGTGAAAAAAATGTCTTTTTATATTTTTTTGGGGGATTTGAATTTTAGCAAAAAGTAAGAAATTTGGCTTTTTTGCAAAATGGTCGCTCTTCTTTTGTTTATAGCGGTGATCAGAAATGACGCAGAGGTGATCAAATACCACCAAAAGAAAGCTCTATTTGTGGGAAAAAAAGGACGCAAATTTTGTTTGGGTACAACGTCGCACGACCGCGCAATTGTCAGGTAAAGCGACGCAGCACCGAATCGCAAAAAGTGCTCTGGTCCTAAAGCTGGAAAACCTTCCGGTTGGTAAGTGGTTAAGTTCCACAGTGAGTATAACAAGCATGCTATTCTGCACATACAGACAGATTTTACTGTTGTGGGTTTAGTAACGCTTTAACTCATAGCAAGAAAGCACATTTTACAGCGTGGCTGAATTCACAGAGTTTAGCTGCTATCCTAGCAGAAACCCAGTGAGCATGTAACTTTTTGTTCTCCACTGAAATCCTAAAGTGGTTGTGAAGATTATATATATAATCACAACCACTTTAACACACACACAGTATCTTCAACACACAGACACACACACACACACACACACACACACACACACACACACGCATACACACAGTATCTCACAAAAGGGAGTACATCCCTCACATTTTTGTAAATATTGTATTATATCTTTTCAAGTGACAACACTGAAGAAATGACATTTTGCTACAATGTAAAGTAGTGAGTGTACAGCTTGTATAACAGTGTAAATTTGCTGTCCCCTCAAAATAACTCCACACACAGCCATTGATGTCTAAACAGCTGGCAACAAAAGTGAGTACAACCCTAAGTGAAAATGCCCAAATTGGGCCCAATTAGCCATTTCCCTCCCCGGTGTCATGTGACTTGTTAGTGTTACTAGGTCTCAAGTGTGAAAGGGGAGCAGGTGTGTTCAATTTGGTGTTATCGCTCTCACTCTCATACTATCACTGGAAGTTCAACATGGCACCTCATGGCAAAGAGCTCTCTGAGGATCTGAAAAAATGAATTGTTGCTCTACATAAAGATGGCCTAGGTCAGGGGTAGGCAACCTGCGGCCCTCCAGCTGTTGCAAAACTACAAGTCCCATCATGCCTCTGGGACTAATTGTACCCATCAGCCTTGCAATGCCTCATGGGAAATGTAGTTCTACAACAGCTGGAGGGCCACAGGTTGCCTACCCCTGGCCTAGGTTATAAAAAAATAGCCAAGACCCTGAAACTGAGCTGCAGCACGGTGGCCAAGACCATACAGCGGTTTAACAGGACAGGTTCCACTCAGAACAGGCCTCGCCATGGTCGACCAAAGAAGTTGAGTGCATGTGCTCAGCGTCATATCCAGAGGTTGTCTTTGGGAAATGTACGTATGAGAGCTGCCAGCATTGCTGCAGAACTTGAAGGTGTGGGGGGTCAGCCTGTAGGTGCTCAGACCATACACTGCACCAAATTGGTCTGCATGGCTGTCATCCCAGAAAGAAGCCGCTTCTAAAGATGATGCACAAGAAAGCCTGCAAACAGTTTGCTGAAGACAAGCAGACTAAGGACATGGATTATTGGAACCATGCCTTTGGTCTGATGAGACCAAGATAAACGTATTTGGTTCAGATGGTGTCAAGCGTGTGTGGTGGCAACCAAGTGAGGTGTACAAAGACAAGTGTGTCTTGCCTACAGTCAAGCATGGTGGTGGGAGTGTCATGGTCTGGGGCTGCATGAGTGCTGCTGGCACTGGGGAGCTACAGTTCATTGAGGGCACCATTGAATGCCAACATGCACTGCGACATACTGAAGCAGAGCATGATCCCCTCTCTTTGGAGACTACACCTCAGGGCAGTATTCCAACATGATGACGACCCCAAACACACCTCCAAGATGACCGCTGCCTTGCTAAAGAAGCTGAGGGTAAAGGTGATGGACTGGCCAAGAATGTCTCCAGACCTAAACCCTATTGAGCATCTGTGGGGCATCCTCAAACGGAAGGTGGAGGAGCGCAAGGTCTCTAACATCCACCAGCTCCGTGATGTCGTCATGGAGGAGTGGAAGAGGACTCCAGTGGCAACCTGTGAAGCTCTGGTGAACTCCATGCCCAAGAGGGTTAAGGCAGTGCTGGAAAATAATGGTGGCCACACAAAATATTGACACTTTGGGCCCAATTTGGATATTTTCACTTAGGGGTGTACTCACTTTTGTTGCCAGCAGTTTAGACATTAATGGCTGTGTGTTGAGTTATTTTGAGGGGACAGCAAATTTACACTGTTATACAAGCTGTACACTCACTACTTTACATTGTAGCAAAGTGTCATTTCTTCAGTGTTGTCACATGAAAATATATAATAAAATATTTACAAAAATGTGAGGGGTGTACTCACTTTTGTGAGATACTGTATACACACACACACAGTACTTCTATCATTGTACCATACATCGTTTAATGCTGAACTTACTGCGGGTTTCTTGTTCTGATGTATTCTTGATAGAAGAGTTCTGTAGGTCAGGCCTAAAGCCACTCAAAGATACACCCGCCATTGTCCAGTCTAAGATTTAAAACAAAACACTTACTGGAAAATGATCCAATTTCTTATTAGAACCTTGATTTTAAATGTCACACAGTAAGCATTGCTGCCCTTTCCAATCATACCTGCTGAAAATGGGCCCTTAAAGGAAACCTGTAGTAAGGAAATAATAGACTGCTATTTCTCAGATCCGCTGAAAATACCAGCTCTGTGGCTGTCATGCTGATCCATTGGCATTAATGCTTTCTATGTCGCTGACTCAGAATATATTTTTAGATTAGGAGTCCGCTTTTCTTGAGCTGCCTGTTTTTTTCTGGGCAGTGTGTGAAAATATTGAAGCCATGGTCTGCCAGGTAAGTAGCATTTCAAGTGTTACTAAACCCAGGACCCTGCATTCATTATATCTGGTCTCACATTGTATACAGAACATGGAAATGCAATTATTTTAGTAAATTTAAACTGCTAAATACTTTTTCTCATCAGCAGTTAGAGCAGTCTTGTGACTCCTACCAGTGTCTAGCCAAGCACTGGTCACAGCTTGTAGGAGGAGATTTCTGACCGACCTATGAGACTACAAGACCTCTGGCCCTCTGTCTGGACAGTGCTGATTGGCCCTGTGGGGATCACATGCATCCTCTCAAGAAAAAAAAAAAAAACTCTCTAGCAATACACACCAAACTGAGCATGTGCAGCCCAACTCCATAGACTCTGTTATCAGGAAATTATTAGGAGTCAGTGGAAGGAGTGGAGGATCAGAGAAGCCAGGATCAAACAGCCTTTTTTACACAATTCAGAGAATTAACTCCTTAGGTTCCACAGTGAATATAACAAGCATGCTTTAATGCATATACAGACCCATTTTACTGCCATGGGTTTAGTAACACTTTAAAGCAGTGGTTCTCATCCCTGTCCTCAAGTACCCCCAACAGGCCATGTTTTGGGAATTTCTCTTAGATAAAATATCTGTCCAAAATACCAAGCCATTGACTCTGATTAAAAGCACCTGTGCAAGATAAAGGAAAACCTGCAAACATGGCCTGTTGGGGGTACTTGAGGACAGGGTTGAGAACCACTGCTTTAAAGGAGGAGGCTGAAGTTGATTATGACAGGACACCACAGCCAATGCATGAGACCCCTGGCTGATCAGAGATCATTAGCATCGGGCATAGGAAGAACGAGAGAGGAAAAGGTTCTCAAAAACTTGCTCAAAGTAAAACAATCCTTTTAGGGTGTGTTCACAGCACTGTGCTGTGCTAATGTGAGGAACACACAGTGGTATAATGTGGTGTCATCCATAACATACCTGCATTGCTCCGCACCGCAACCTGCAGTCATTTACTACCAAAAACGCTGCATGCAGAATTTTGCTACATTGTGGTGAATTAGGCAACCCATTTGTATAAACAGGCTGCATTTACACAATGCAAGGTAAAAGGATAAATTCACCTTTTTTTAAAAAGAATAAATAAATGCACATCTTTGTGCAGGTAAAAAAAATGTGCATTTTTATTGGAAGTCTGTAAAGCATTGCACCCACGACTAGCAGATTGCGTGTGCAATGCAGGGCTCTTGCAGTTTGGCAGTATAAGCTGTCTGCTTGTATCTTACCCTACAAGGTACAAGCAGGCAGTTACACACTGACAGGGAGCATCAATGAACCACCTGGGGGGGTGTATGTGCAGGGGGCCGCTGCAGCAGTAACATGTTCTAAAAGGTAAACTTATCCTTTAATGAGCATCGGTAAAATTATCTGTCTATATACGCCCAAGTCATATTAATGAAGCAACAACTCTGGCCCTAGCCTAAAGCAGAATTGTAGATGAACAGCATGTGTAAATGAAGCTACTTTTGCAATATAGGTACAGGCACCCCTACCAGTTAGCACAACCAGTCGCTGACCTCACTTTTCTACCCTGCTGCTAACAGAAACCTGTACTGAGAAATATACACTCACCGCCTCTTTATTAGGTACACCTGTTTAATTATTTGGTAACACAATCCAGTGGGCGGCAGTTGTGTGGATGAAAATGCCTTGTTGATGTCAGAGGTGAATGGGCAGACTGGTTTGAGATGATAAAAAGGCAACAATAACTCAAATAACCACTTGTTACAACCAAGGTTTGCAGAACACCATCTCTGAATGCACAACACATGGAAGCTTGAAGCAGATGGGCTACAGCAGCAGAAGACCACACCGGGTGCTACTCCTGTCAGCTGAGAACAGGAAACTGAGGCTACAATTCACACAGGCTGAACAAAATTGGATAAAAATGTTGCCTGGTCTGATGAGTCTCAATTTCAGCTGCGGCATTCAGGTGGTAGGGTCAGAATTTGGCATAAACAACATAAAAGCATGAATCCATCCCGCGTTGTATCAATGGTTCAAGCTGGTGATGGTGGTGCAATGGTGAGTGGGATATTTTCTTGGCACACTTTGGGCCCCTTAGTACCAATTGAGCATCATTTAAAGGGTACGGCCTACCTGAGTATTGTTGCTGACCATGTCCATCCCTTTATGGCTACAGTGTGCCCATCTTCTGATGGCTCCTTCCAGCAGGATAATGCACTATGTCACAAAGATCAAATCATCTCACCACTGGATTCTGGAACATGACAATGAGGTCATTGTACTCCAATGGCCTCCACAGTCATCAGATCTCAATCCAATAGAGCACCTTTGGGATGTGGTGGAACGGGAGATTCGCATCATGGATGTGCAGCTGACAAATCTGCAGCAACTGCATGTTGCTATCATGTCAATATGGACCAAAATCTCTGAGGAGGTCCAACACGGTACTAATAAAGTGGCTGATGAGTGAATGTAGGGTGCCAATCTTTTGTAAATGATCATTTTCTGACTGTCACTAGCTTTAATACTACCAAAGTCCCTGAGCTGAAACAAGTATGGGGCAAGAAAATTCAGAATCAAGTTTGAACACCTGATCTACAAATTTGTTCCAGGTCAGTGATTCAGAAGCAATTGGAAGAATAACAGGCAACTAGCATTTTCAGGAGAGGTCACCAATGCACTCCATGTATTTCTCTCAGTACAGATTTCCTTAAAAGTATACCTTTCCTGTGCCTTGACAAAGGGGAAACCACCCAAAACATGTTGTCCATTAATGGACACTTTGACGCTCCCAACTGTCCCTCATTTGAAAGGACTATCCCTCTTGGGGAACCAAACCGCTCGGTCTGTTTTTCTTCCTGAGTTGTCCCATTTTTTTGGCGTGATATATAGATCTCTATCAATACATTATAATAGCTATCAAAAAAAGGGATATTATTAAAACTTACTGTAAAATCCTTTTCTCCGAGTTCACTGACAGACGCAGCTCTTCATGACTTTGTGGGTTTTAGGTTCGTCCTACCAGGAGTTAACTAGGCAGGGAAAAGAATCAGCTGGCCCCTCCCCTGGGGGCCGTCCTCTTTTCCTACATTAAACCCCCCTCACAGAATAGCTCTCCAGTTTGTACACAAGCCGTACCAAAAACAGAGCCTAGAGGGGTGGGTGCTGCGTCTGTCAGTGAACTCGGAGAAAAGGATTTTACGGTAAGTTTTAATAAAATCCACTTGAGCCTCTTTTCCTAAAATGTCATTCAAAATTATTATAGGGAAAAA
>BLSH010448856.1:1176511-1191387 GCA_018402905.1 Glandirana rugosa | reverse complement strand
TCACAGAGGTAATTAATCCCCTGGAGTAAAAACTCAGCCTTCTGCGGTGCCTCCATGAGGCGACCTTCAGTCAGGTCCGACTTAAGTTCCGCCATGCACTCCGAAAAGGTACTGCGCTGCCATGGCCGCAGCCAAAGCATGTCGCACTGCGGAGCCCGCATTCAAAAACAAGGACTTCAGAAGTGCCTCTGTTCTTCTATCAGCAGGATCCTTAAAGGAAGGAGTCCCTTCCATAGGAATGGTAGTCGCCTTAGTAAGGCGTGCAATAGGCGGATCCACCGCAGGAGATTCCCATTTCTTCAGGAAGCTCTCCTCAAAGGGATAGCGTTCAGAAAAGCGTGCAGTCAGTGAGGGGGAACGGCGTGGTTGTTGCCATTCACGGTATAGGAAATGGTCAAAAAATTAATTGTAAGGATAGGACTTGGGGGCCTTGGGGGGCCTAGAAGACCCGCACACATAGGCAGATCGCGATTCGCCTGTTTGATCCAACTGCAACTTGGTGCGAATGCCAGCGATAATGGGGGCTACCAGCACATTGTCCTGGTCAGCCACAGGCTCTTGGCCCTCAGTCCCCATGTCACCACCCGTGTCCTCATCAGACAAGTCCCCCGGGGTCCCTGAGACCCTAGAAGCCACCTCCGGCTCAGAATCTTCCCCCAAGGATAACGGGGGGGAGGGGGCCGCTTCCTGGGGGCCCGTGGAGCGGCGTCCCCATGTGGAAGAAACTCAGCAAGGACATCCCGCAGCTGGGAGAGAAAAGCCCCTTGGTCAGACTGCGTGGCTGCTGAAGCCACCTCAGTAGGTTCAGCAGGGAGATCAGCCATTAAGAGGGATGGATGGATGGATGGAAGGGACGCCCCGCACACAGCCACACACCCACAGGAGCCAGAGGACAGCACCCCACCGCCACCAGCCCAGAGGGAGCCCAGCTATACTTGCTGTTTTTGCTGCCTGATAGCGCCGATCGCTCAGAAGAACTGCCTCTGTCAGCCGCCGTTTTCTGTGAGAAGAAGAAGCTGCAGCCACGTGTAGAATGCAGAGCATGCAGTGAAGATGGCCGCCAGGAAGCACTAGAGGGTGAAACACACCTCTCAGGCAACGTGCAGTACCGAATATGGCCGCTCCGAGCGCTAGAGGGAAAGCCCCATAGACTGGAAATGTCCACGGCTACGGCAAAATGGCGGCGGTCCGCCGCAAAATGGCGGCCGAAGACTGCATGGTGATGCTGGACGAGAAGGCTGAACGAAGGTACAGCGCTGGGGAGGGGGGTGGCAGGGGGCAAGATGAGAGGCTGATTCCCACCGGTGGCTACCCTGGACAGCTACAGGAGCAGTGAAAAAAAAAATTGCATTTGCGGACGTCGGGCCCTCTTCACTCCCCATGCGGGGAGGAAGGCAGGGCGCTCACTTACCAGTCCGACGCCAAGGTAGCCACCCGGATGCAGACTTTCCACCCTCGGCGGGGGGTACGCTGCAGGCCCAGGGTCACCCCGCCGAACGAATCGGGAAGGGGACCAATATGGGGGATCTCGTCCCGGGCCACCCACACGGAACGGGTAAGATGCGGCGAGTCCCTGTGTTGGGGCCAGCTTCGCATCATGTTGGCCAGGTCGGGGAAAGTACAGAGCACCAAGACTCTCGATGCCCCGACTGGCTTCTTGATAGCAGATCATCTTGATTGCAGAAAAAAGAAAAAGAAAATAAAAAAGAAAATGGTCACAATAGGACCGCAGTTCCCTATAGGGAAGCCAGGTCAACTCCTTGCGAACTAGGCATTGAAACTGGAGAGCTATTCTGTGAGGGGGGTTTAATGTAGGAAAAGAGGACGGCCCCCAGGGGAGGGGCCAGCTGATCCTTTTCCCTGCCTAGTTAACTCCTGGTAGGACGAACATAAAACCCACAAAGTCATGAAGAGCTGCGTCTGTCAGTGAACGTAGGAGAAAGAGTTTTTAATGCACCAAACATTTTATCCAATCTTTAAATTATTCCATTTGCCATTTTGAAAAGTGAAAAATAAAAGTAGTTATATAAAAAAAAAAAATACAAAAATGTTTTTTGTCCATTAATCCTTATGGTCCGTGTTCCTAGGAGAGAGGCAGGGGTATGTCCTTTGCCTACATACTTTGTGTTCCAATGTTTCCCTCTTTTTCATCTCAGAAAGTTGGGGGGGTATGCTGGTGTAAGGGGAAGAACTACACCCTCTTGGCAGTGAGACATCATGTATCAACAGTCCAACAAGTCCCTGTTCTTCTCATTGATCTCAGCATCCCTGGACATTTCAGCTGTAAGCCAGTGTTCATTTCGTAGACGAAATTAACATTTTTAGTCGACTAAAATATGACTAAAACAATTCAGATGATTAAAATGCAACTAAAACGAAAATGGCAATTTTTTTCCCAATACTTTATTTATATCCAACACTCAGAGATACGGTAGTCCAAGCAGTGAGAAAGAAAAAGAGGTGTTACACTTCATACATGCATGGAAGATTTGACAACATAGCAAGTTCTTTTACATTCTACCTGAGTAACAGGGGGTGTTGCAGCAGTCCAAGCCTCCATCTCATACATGAGTCATTTGTGCGCAGTACTGCACTCTGTGTGATGGGTTCCATTCTGGCCCCAAAAACATACAAAAAACACAAAAAAAATAGCGAACCAAACAAAAAAATAAATAAATTATATGAGAAGAGCCCCCCTCACACAAAAAGAATGGGGCGGGGTGGGGGGGGGGGAAGAAAAGGGGAAACCTCCAAAGAGGGAATTGTATAGAACTAGCAAAGAACACAAAAGAAGAGAACCCGTCGCACCTCCGTACCAAGGAGTAGTCATCTGTATCCAAGTTAACATGCTGTATAGAGATTCAGGTGAGCAAGTTTCTGTATTCCTCCGAGTAGACAAATTAGTGCCAGTAGTACCATTTTTTAAAGGAATTTTTCATGTGTTCCTTTTTCAGTGGACACTAGGTCCTCCATTCTGTTCACTTCCACCACCTTCCCCAGCCACATAGACATTGGAGGAGTCTGCGCCTGTTTCCAAAGTCGCAGGATACAGCCCCTTGCCGCAGGATGGGCAATACCGAATGCCTATATGATTTACTCGGAAACCTATGGTGATGTAACGGAAACAGAGCGGGGTCTCGGGGCAGGTCATGGTCCGTGAATTTTTAGGTAATTCTGTGGACCTCAGTCCAAAAAGGCAGCAGCAGCTTACAAGTCCAGAAGACGTGGAGAAGGGATCCTGGCTCCTCTCCACACCACCAGCGGGTATCAGGGCACTGAGGGAACATCTGATGTAGCTTTTCAGGCGTGATACCAACGTGTCAGTATCTTGAAGCCTGCTTCTTGATGGGCAGCGCATAGCGACGTTTTATTAGCAAACAGGAGCAATCTCACTTTTGTTGCCAGCGGTTTAGACATTAATGGCTGTGTGTTGAGTTATTTTTACACTGTTATACAAGCTGTACACTCACTACTTTACATTGAAACAAAGTGTCATTTCTTCAGTGTTGTCACATGAAAAGATAGAGTAAAATATTTACAAAAATGTGAGGGGTGTACTAACTTTTGTGAGATACCGTAGTTTATTGTAATATTTGACATAGTCAAGGAGTACCCACAGACCATCTTCTGCTGCACCCACCATAGGTAATAATATAGTTACCTTTTACGCTGCATATGTTTACCAATACAATAATTCTCTCAAAGAAGTCAGTTTTTCTTAGCGAAGGTAAGGTTCACAGATCACTGAAATAAAAATGATTAAATGACAAGCAGAGAGGTACTACATTTATATATAGAAACACGCTCGAGTTCAGTGCTAGTTCAGTGGTGGAAGTAGACAAATCATAACTCGAATACAAAGTCAGCGTCATGCAAGATGCAGACAGTGGAAAATCCAAATCCAGAGAGCAGAAAAATTCCAAGCACAGTATAAGACACACTTATCTTATATCCTACTGCAACAACAGGCCAAAGAGCACAATTCTAATCTCAGGGGAACAATATTCTATTGGATAAAACACATAACCCAGCTGAAAGGTTCATCCCAGCCATGGCTCTGCACCAAACTATGAAGGAGTCCAAAAATATCCCAACTGTCAAAATCAATATGCTCAGGAGTTCTAATCATAATACATAAAAGGTGCTTCAGGACAATTTCACATCTTTGTGTTACAGTAACACAGCATGCATGTGTTAGTTATAATCAAATCAAATAATCAAAAATCCCCTGAAGACATGGCTTACCAAGAAATGCTCAGGGCAGAGCTTATTTCATGACATCATTGTGCACGCCGCCGGGTGCTGCCATTTTATATACTTTTATATGACCATGCTTGTAAGTATTGTATAAAACAAATACAAAGCGTGGAAGATATTGGGCCATTATGTTTTTTTTTCTATTTGAGTGACACCATCACTTTCCCTGGAGCTGAGGCTGTGGAGAACGGTGTCTGAAGTATGGTCCTGCAGTGTTCCATTTGATGCTGACCTGATACAGTATCTCACAAAATGAGTACACCCCTCATTTTTGTAAATATTTTTTTTTAATATCTTTTCATGTGACAACACTGAAGAAATTACACTTTGCTACAATATAGAGTGGTTATACAGCTTGTATAACAGTGTATATTTGCTGTCCCCTCAAAATAACTCAACCCACAGCCATTAATGTCTAAACCACTGGCAACAAAAGTGAGTACACTCCTAAGTGAAAATGTCCAAATTGGGCCCAATTAGCCATTCTTTCCTCCCCGGTGTCAAGTGACTTGTTAGGGTTACAAGGTCTCAGGTGTGAATGGGGAGCAGGTGTGTTAAATTTGGTGTTATCGCTCTCACTCTCTCATACTAGTCAATGGAAGTTCAACATGGCACCTCATGGTAAAGAACTCTCTGAGGATCTGAAAAAAATAATTGTTGCTCTACATAAACATGGCCTAGACTATAAGAAGATTGCCAAGACCCTGAAACTGAGCTGCAGCGTGGTGGCCAAGACCATTCAGCAGTTTAGCGGGACAGGTTCCACTCAGAACAGGCCTTGCCAAAGAAGTTGAGTGTACATGCTCAGCGTCATACCCAGAGGTTGTCTTTGGGAAATAGCTGCATGAGTGCTGCCAGCAGGTTGAAGGGGTGGAGGGGTCAGCCTGACGGTGCTCAGACGATACGCCGCACACTGCATCAAATTGGTCTGCATGGCTGTCGTCCCAGAAGGAAGCCTCTTCTAAAGATGATGCACAAGAAAGCCCGCAAACAGTTTGCTGGAGACAAGCAGACTAAGGACATGGATTACTGGAACCATGTCCTGTGGTCTGATGAGACCAAGATGAACTTGGTTCACATGGTGTCAAGCGTGTGTGGCAGGACCCAAGCGAGGAGTACAAAGACAAGTGTGTCTTGTCTGCAATCAAGCATGGTGGTGGGAGTGTCATGGTCTGAGGTCTGATCCTCCTCTCTTCTAAGACCGGGCCGCAGGGCAGTATTCCAACATGATAACGACCCCAAACACACCTCCAAGACAACCACTGCCTTGCTAAAGAAGCTGAGGGTAAAGGTGATGGACTGGCCAAGCATGTCTCCAGACCTAAACAAGATATCCCATAGAAGGGCAAAGAGGCTTTTAAATTGACCAGAATGGAACAGGTATTTTGAAAAAGGTTATCAAAAGTTTATTGAATTAATCAAAAATATGTGTAGTAATCCAAACCTGGGGTTTCCCCCTAAAATAGAAAACTGGCTTGGCCAGTGTGTGGGCAAGGGTAACATACAACACATAGACCGGGGACAATACATGAAACATGAAAATCTATTTCTTCCGGACGCCAGTTTGATTATAGCACCTGTGTCGCCTGGGAAAATTCCCATGTGTGTAAATATTAGCAGTCTTTGGCGGCACTAGGCGCTCCAATCACCCCTGGTAGCTCCAGCAGTGACTGTTCAGAGGCCCCTAAAAGGAATATGAAAGTGTATCAGGATAGTCCTGGTGGAACGGCACTGCACGTGTGGGAGGGGGACTGATGGAGAGAGGATGCACGAGACAGTGGTGCATGCACCGGCCTCCTGACGCTGGTGTCACATCAGTGCATGAGCATTGGGTGCAGGCAGTCCATGGAAACCCCTTGCTGGTTGCCGTTGAGCGATTCAGCAGTGGAAGAGGGAGGATATACATCCTTTAGTACTATTCAGGGGGTCCCTGGGGTTGCTACGCCATGTGAAGATAAAGGATCCCAATGTGCAGGTGGGGGCAGGGGGGAGACACAAGCAACAACCGAGCATATGACAGGTGTGTGTTTGGCAGCACAAGCTTACCACCCAGCTGGTCAGTAGGGAATAGTCCTGTAATCAGTCTGTGTTGCTCTCCTCTATTGGAGTGTCTCCTCCCCAGTGAAGGCCCTTCTTCTGGTGTATCCTATGCCGTAGTGGTCATCCATCTTGGCTGCATCCTAGCCCACAGGAACGTGCTGGCTTCACGGGCGCGAAGTGACGTCAACGCGTTTCGCAAGGAGGTTGCGTAGCTGCGTCTGGACGTCATGACAATCGTGCGGTACTCCTTACCTCTTGTCTCCACCCCGCAGAACAGACCGCCTCTTGTCAAATATAAACAATGGAGCTTGTCTACTGTGTGCTATGGGCTCTCTGGCTGGGCTACGTTATAGATATATATATTGGGGCCACTTGGTTTCTTTATTTTACACTTACTGTGTTATTTATGCTGCCTAAGGTTAAGTACAGGACCATGACATGGACATTTGTACTGAACACAAAAATCAACCTAAAAAACCATACATGAAAAGACAAAAAAGACTGGGAACAAAGAGACGAAGGGTGCAACAAGGACTGTGTATAAATTTCAACAGAGACGCTTGGACAAGAATGTGGGGATAGGTTAATAGAGGAAAAGACAGCATATATGATCTGGCGCTTCACTTGCATGTATGACCTGGCAAGACTTAAACAGTTTCCATATAGTTATCCCAGCTGCTCCGTGGAAACTCCTGGGGGAGTGAGAATCAAATGCAACAATGACTGAGCGCTTGGGATCACTGTGTGGATAATGTCCAAAGGACTCACGAGTTCCAAAGGTAACAGTAGACTCATTTATTCCTTAGTTGTCAAGCAGAAACGTAAAAACAATAAAATGTAAAAATCATCCTCAACCTCATGATTGTGAGAACCATCCAGGCATAAGGTCAATAATCATAAAAATCAATAGTAATATAAATCAATAATCATGAAGGAAGATTGAAAAGAAGTGTGCTCATATGCTGTATGGTCTAGGAGCTCACAGCTCTAAGCTGTATTGGAAGTGAGAGCCCCGCTGTGCCAGTGACCCTGCCAAGTATGCCTAATGAGTTGTGAGACCCAGAAACGTAACACACACTCACTTGCAGGCGGGTGTGCCAAAGCCAGGAAGGGATGGGGAACGTCGGATGCTGTGCTGCTCCTGTGTCCCGGTGGGAAGAGTGGGTGGATGAGAGCCGCTGATGGGTAGAGTGTGGAGGTTGTCTGGTGTGAAAGGGAGCTCTACTCAACTCTGCCGCAGCTTGGGCTGGCTGGTCCCGCTGAGATGATGTCAGTGGGAGGGATCACAGTGGCTTGTGGAGGGATGGATGTGTGTTGCGGTCGGCTCCGACCTGTGTTGGCTGCGGGGCTGTCCGAATAAAGGAATCCTGTCACAGTGGCATGTTTCATGCATAAGCACTTTGTCAAGTCCCCTTGAATGGTGGGAATAGTTATTCATATGGAAAATTCAAGCATATAGCCGCAGAAATTAATTCATTAAAGATGGAAGAGACCCTTTAATGAAGGTCACTACAAAGGGCGCCAAACAGGTGTTCTCCTTATCCCATCACTGATCTATGATACTAGGCTTGTAGCACGAGGGCACAGGGACAATTCCTGGCTTGCAAAGGCATTCCGTTTTTCAAATTTTATTCAAATTTTATGACCTCTACTCCTGCAGAAAGACCTGGAGATTGAACTCTGTGTTCAAGCCTTGTGGCACTAAAGATTTTAAATTATAGATCCGCCATTTTTCCTTCTGCAGGAGTATTTGGTCAAAATCCCCCCTTCTGGGGGGTAATTTCAATGCATAAATCGCCTTCACCTTCATACCCTCCAGTTTTCCATCATGGAAGCTGGTGAAGTGTCTGGCCAGGGGTTTGTCAGGGTCTTTTTCTTTTATCTCTCTCATGTGCTCTCCTATGCTGGTCCTCAGCTGTCTTAGTTTTTCCTATATACATTTTGTCACAAGGACAAGTCAACATGTATACAACTCTGTTGGTAGCACAGTTCACCAGATCTAGTATTTGGAAATTTCTCTCACCACGCGCATCCCAGAACTCATCAGTTCTGTCTACAAATGTGCACATTTGGCAATGACCACAAGGAAACATCCCCCTAGATCTAGGGTAGTCTGAGAGCCATGTACTGCCTGGGTTTCTAGTGAACTCGGACCTAATGAGAATGTCACCCAGATTCCTGGCTCGCCTTGCTACCATATTTCGCTTGGGTCCCACAATCTCTGCTAGTCCGGAGGGTGTTAGTCAAAATATCCCAATGCTTATTTACGATATCCCTGACTTGGTCCCACTGCATGCCATACTGGGTGATTATCCGTACAGGATCAAGTTTCCCTCTATCCTTTTCCTCAGACTTCTTTTTGAGCTTTTGTTCAAGTAGGGTGGACTCTCATTGTGCTGCCCTCTTTTTGGCCCTTCTCAGTTGGCTATGGGAATATCCTCTTTCCCTAAATCTCTAATAAAGGTCATCACTTTCCTCCCTGTATGTCTTGGCATCCGAGCAGTTCCTCTTGATTCGTAGGAACTGTCCTACTGGGATACCATATTTTTGCCATTTCAGATGATGACTTTCAGCCCGTGATACTGTATTTGCTGAGGTCTCCTTTCTGTAGGTGCGGGTGACAATTGAAGACCCCTCAATGCCTACTCGCAAGTCCAGAAAGGCAATCTCTCGCCAATCACTGACATAAGTGAGTTTGATGTTGCGGTCATTGATATTAAGTTGTTGAATGAACTCTCGTAGCTCCTCCTCCTCTCCACGCCAGATTACTAGTATATCATTGATGTACCTCAGCCATGTTTGTACGTGGCCGAGGTACATTGGTGAGTGGTATACCAAACCAAGGTGGAGGCACGCGTATGACAGGGCCCACGGGGCTCTCATAGAGGTGCTCTCTATCTGCTGGTAGTATCCCCTCAAAAATTGAAAAAAATTATTGCCAAGGGCAAAAGAGTAGCTCAACCAAGAATTCATTTTGTCCTGCATTGTCAGGATAGTGGTCCTCCAAAAATCTCTCCACAGCCTTAATCCCCCATTTATGGGTGATCAAGGTGTAGAGGGACTCTACATCAATCCCCACTAATAGAACTTTCTCTTCAATTCTTATGTCAGCGATTTGCTGGAGGACATGTCCAGTATCCTGTACATAGGATTTAAGTCTGTACATCATGTCTTTGATCATAGAATCCAGATATCTACCCATTCTTTCTAGGGGTCATTTTATGGCTGAAACAATGACCCCCCCCCTCGGGGGAGGGGGGACTTTCTAGGGACTTGTGAATTTTAGGTATTATATGAAAAACTTGCATGTATTCCAGTTCCCTTTTGCTTATGAGGCTCTCTTCCTTGGCAAATTTTAATTTGTCATTTAACTCTCTCACTAGTTCAGGGAAGGGGTCACTCTCCAGTCGTTGGTATGTCCTACTGCCTGCAAGTAGCTGTTTTGCCTCCCTTTCATATTTAGTGTCATCAAGGAGGACTACATTGCCCCCCTTGTCACTACGTTTTATAACTATACCTTTGGCTTCACTTAGCTCACGTATGGCCTTCCTTTCATCTCCTGTTAGGTTATCCTGCCCTCTTTCAGTCCAGTCCATTTTCTGTAAATCTACCTTAACTTGATCCAAAAATATACTAAGCCATTTGTTATTCTCTAGAGTAGGCATTTTTGTTGATTTAAAGTAGATACCACTTTTCCTTCTTGATGGGGTGTCTTCTCTCTCCGGTTCCCCACCTTCCTCAAGGAGTGAGTTTAGAATTTCCAGAGCTTCTCTAATCACTCCCACTTTCAATTACATTCGAGCCAGCTGCTTCCCCTGGATCCTCTCTTTGGGAATGCAGGAGTCGAAAATACACCTTGCGTGCAAAGAGGGTAACGTCCTTATAGACGGTAAATTCATCCATTCCACCCATTGGAGAAAATGACATCCCTCTCTGCAGCAATTTATTATGTCTTTGTTTAAGTGGGAAACTAGAGAAGTTAATCACCCTCATATCTAGATTAGACTGTATATTGGCTACTTGTCTTTTTGGGACTTTTGGCTTCTTGTTTGTCTCCTCTATCCCCCTCTGAGTTGATTGCCTTTGTCGTGTATCTTGTGTCGCGTTGCCTCCTTTTTTGGTCTTGGATTTTAGGGAGTAGTCGGCTATGTTCCCTCTTGCCTCCTCCTCCCCCTCCAGTTCTAAAAAAGTCACACACCTATTCTCTCCTTCCTTGTCCTTGTCACTATAGGGTTTCTCCTCCCTATTGCGTGATGCTGATTGCCGTCCCCGTCTCCTAGATCTACTTCTGTTCCTGTTTCCAGTCAGGTCGAATATCTCTCCCCTTTCCCAATCACCAAAGTCACGTCTATACTTGGCCTGTTTTGTTGATTTGAGATTTTGTTGGGCCTTCTCAATTTCTTTTTTAGTTGGTCATTATACTTGGGGAAGTCTACTGTATTTATGAAAGGTTCCAGCCCTTCTGCGCTCTCTCTGATCTGTTTAATGAGCTCTTCTAACAGTGTTTTTTCCTCCTCCACTATGAGCTTCATGACCTCCATCCCATGATTGATGCAGAGTAATTTCCACTTGGAGATAAATCTCTCATTGTGGAGATGTTCTGCCGGGGCCACCCTATCTTTAAGGCCTCTTGGGATTATGCGCTGTTCTATACATGTTTCAAGAAAGGAAATGTCCCATTTTCTGTTAAGATGTTTAATGGAGGAGCTTTTTGTGTTCCTTGAATCGTTTTTTAATGTCCTTGTCTTGACTGGTCGAGGAAGTCCCGTCTTTTCGAAATGCCTGGCTGATTTCCCTCTCTATATCCTCGCCCAGAACAAATGCCATTGCCCAAAACCACTAAATAGTAAATTGCAAATGCAGTTATTAATCATAGGTTAGGCTGCTTCACCTAAGAATGGATAACCCGTGATCCTAAGCATGCAGATAGACAAACTGTTTTACAGAGATGTATCTGTTATTATAGCATAGTAATAGAATTACCTGTGTCACCAAAGCCAAATACACAAACAAGATATCCCATAGAAGGGCAAAGAAGCATTTAAATTGACCAGAATGGAACAGGTATTTTAAAAAATGTTATCAAAAGTTTATTGAATTCATTAAAAATATGTGTAGTGATCCAAACCTGGGGGTTCCCCCATAAATAGAAAACTGGCTTGGCCAGTGTGTGGGCAAGGGTAACATACAACCCATAGACCGGGGACAATACATGAAACATGAAAATCAATTTCGTCCAGATGCCAGTTTGATTATAGCGCCTGTGTCGCCTGGAAATATTCCCAGGTGTGTAAATAATAGCAGTCTATGGCGGCATTAGGCGCTCCAATCACCCCTGGTAGCTCGAGCAGGGACTGTTCAGAGGGCCCTAAACGGAATATGAAAGTGTATCAGGACACTCCTGGTGGAATGGCACTGCAGGTGTGGGAGGGGGACTGATGGAGAGAGGATGCTTGAGATGGTGGTGCATGCACCGGCCTCCTGATGCTGGTGTCACATCAGTGCATGAGCATTGGGTGCAGGCAGTCCATGGAAACCCCTCGCTGGTTGCCGTTGAGTGATCCAGCAGTGGAAGAGGGAGGATATACCTCCTTTAGTACTGTTCAGGGGGGTCCCTGGGGCTCCTACGTCATGTGAAGATAAAGGATCCCAATGTGCAGATGGGGGCAGGGGTGTAAAACCCATGCTTAGGTGGTTTCACCTCTCTTAAGGATCTGCAGCTCCCTCAGATAGGCGTAAATCTCCTCAGACGGTAATAGCTTGGAATTCTATCTGTCCATCGACCATGGAGGAGCATGGGCTTTACAATACACAAAGGCGTTTAACCAATTGCATGTGAGTGTGCATTTTTGTTTTTTACTGTTATAATAAAACCTTTTACACTGGTAAGCACTATGTCCGGTCTTATTACTTCCCTGCATGCCATCCATAGAGTATGAAGGATGTTACAGCTGGGCAAAGTTTGATCTGTGATTCCACTGAAGGGGACTACAATGATATGGAGTGTTGATCCAGGATACATCTGGTTTTCTAATTACAACAGGCATGTTATTTGCGCCCATAAGGTGAGGGCACATCTGGTAGAGGTATTTTTTATCACGGCTAGGGCTGTGTCATCATCTATTCATTGGAGCACGGTGAAATACACCTATCGCTATTCTATACAGCAAAAGGACTTACTGTGGAAGATATATTTCCAGACAGAGACTATCACTGAGAATAATTGTGATATAGCACAAGAAGGACTTTTTTGCACTTGAGCACTTTTTTATATATATTTTGCACAATTGTTTGCACTGTATAGGAATATTCATATGCAAGCTATTTACAGATATATAGAAGAATCTGGTATTAGCACAAAAATAATTTAAGAACTAGAGCATTTTTGTTAAGATTATCTTTTTGAAATATCAGTTATGGTTTAGGAATGTTCATATGGTAATTATTTGTGACAGCATTAGTGAACCACTAGGATTTTTTAAGCACATAGGCACTTTTATGGATTATATTGGTGTTATATGAGTTTGGTATGCACCGCAGATGTGTATCAGAATCAGGTAAGCTTAATTAGACATCATTAGATAGGAGGCAGAGCCCTGCACTCAGGTGTTACATAGCCCTTTGTTAAGCAGTTTCTTCTTATGGTGGTGGTCTCTTCAAGGTGCGGTCCTGACATGACGGCATCAGTGGTGTTTTTAGTTCAATGTATGTGTTAGTGCATTGCCATTTATTCTGAATGTACCCCATCACATTAAGACAATGCATGGAAACCCATAGCCATGCATTGTGGTGCACTATGTCAGGGAGGAAAAAAAAGAGGGTCAAGTCTAGTTTTTGATGCCCTGGTGTGTGTTAGCAGTCCATTCAAGAATTCTCTTTTTATATAAACACATAGTTGACTAGAATCTCTATGATCACAAAGGCAAATAATACTACTGAACATGAAAGGGTTATGTTTTCTTAGCTTGCTACAAAATTATTCAGCACTATATATATTTTCTCTGTCTCCCTTCCCTTGGGCAGAGTCAGGCAGACAAAGCAGTATTTAAGCAACACTGGTTTGCAAGGTGACCGCTGTCAAATCAAAGTGATCAGCAGCTGAGAATTGAGGTTTAGCTTCCGTGTCTAATAGTAATAGCCTGGGCACAGCAAGAACAAAATGCATTTTAACAGTCGCACACATTAGTATATACATTCATGTACACTGCATGTGCATTTATGGTACACATGCGATAGTCACGGTGCAGTACAAAACAGTAATTGACTGAAGTAGATGTGGCTTGGTGCCCAAAGGCCCACTTCATAAGGATGCAGACTTGCATGTGCAGCTCTTTTATTTCTATTCTGACAGGTTTCTTTGAAAAAGTTAAAAAACTGGTGTAACCAGACATGGCTTAATCTATTTAGCATACATAATGCTCCTGTAATGAAGTACAGGAAACAAAGATATAGTTACCGGAATATGAATAGGGCTTTGAGTATAAGCCATAATTCTGTAATTCAAGGAGCCAGCCTTTCTGTAGTGATGAGAACTGCTGAACAGAGGCAAATCCTGAAGTGCTGAAACCGTGAATGAAGTTGCACAAAAAGTAAATAACAAAAATGATGAAGATGCTGTTCTCATCTTGAAATTCACTGCATTATTCTCTTCTAAAGCTAAAATACAAATCAAATATGCTCTGACTTCTATTACTTTTCTCACTAACCAAGGCTTGATCAACTCATGCTAATGGTTAAAGGCTAAAGTTCACTTTTTGGAGCAGGTTACATGTTACACCCATATTTAGATTGTAATATGCAACATGCTCCAGGTCTGCCTCCCTGCACCCCCTGATCCCCTACACCCGTGACAGCGGGGAGAGGATTCTCTCCCAGCACCCGCTGTCATATTTTAAAGACAGGGCGGCTGTGCATCGCTCTGCCTGCACAGTCGCATCATTCATTCACAGCAATCTGTGGCAGAGAAAACTACCAAAAAGTCCCATCTGTCACTGTGGCACACGACTTAAAGTTTATGGACACTTCCTCAAGAAAGAAATGAAACCTCCTGCTTCCTCCAGCTTTGTAATTGTCTGCTTGTACAGATATACAGACAAGAAAGCTGGAGGCAGGGTCCGAGGAAGCCTGACAATGCACCTACAATATACTGATTGTGGGTGCAATGCTCTGAAGGCTCCTCAGAAAAAAAAAGGGATTTTATTATAACTTACCGTAAAATCCTTTTCTCCGAGTTCACTGACAGACGCAGCTCTTCTTGACTTTGTGGGGTTTTATGTTCGTCTTACCAGGACTGAAAAACCATCAAAAGAGACGGTGTCTAACGACACTTACTTACTACGCTGACACGTCCGTCTCGCTACGTGTCGGCGGGACAGAAATTTTATACTGTCGCCCACGACCCTCTCTTAGGAGAGGGGCGACAGTGCCCACATCCCCTAGTCCCCCACGTCCCTCCGTCTGGACCTCGTACAACGTATAATGTTAGATTTATACCCACATTGTACATTGGACGAGGTTTTTCACTTGAAATCGGAAATTGGTAATCGTACTCAACTAGTTCGGAACCAATCACTCTTTTC
>BLSH010448856.1:1136499-1147928 GCA_018402905.1 Glandirana rugosa | reverse complement strand
GTGCAAATCCACTGCATAGAGTAGGCAAGTACAGCATGTTTGTTAATTTTTAACTAAAAAAAAAACAAAAAACTTTCAGCTCTGATATATCTGTTGCAGAGTGAAAATGCACTTGCGAAGTGAATAGTTTGCCTTTAGTAAATCAACCCCACTGTGTGAAGCTGGGCAAAGTGGGCCGTTGTTAGCAAAACTGTCATTTTCTCCACAGCATTAGATGCATTTCACATTCTGCTTCAAATTCTGAATATTATTTTGCTTACAAAGTATGTTAAGGGGTCATTAATGCTATGTATTCAGACGGAAACACAACAAGACAACAGACAGTACAGATAAAGCAAAGACTATAGGCAGATTCGCATAATTGGTTTATTCTATGGACTTGGATAATTTAGCACCGCTCGCTCCTAACCAATTACAAATTCTTACAGCAGCACACTCAGCTGGTAATAGTGTAAAATTTCCAGAAAATTCACTCTAAAAGATATCGCTAGCATTGAATGTGGTTCCACTGGCTGTTTTCATATTCCCATGTCTGCAAACTGTCTAGTACTTGATTTAATGGAAATGATAATGCTTGAATTACTCTCAGGCATGCTAGAGAATAGATTGAGGCACTAGCTGTGAAAACACCAGGATTATCATACAAAGACATTAATTTAGGTTTTGCAGCAGCGCTAGCAAAATTCTTGCAAGTTAGAAACAGGAAAAACAACAAATGATAGTGTAATAATGGATACAGTGTTTGGCTGACTGGTATAGAGGAATGCATGCAGTATATTGGACACAGATCCACTTGTAACTTATTATCTTCTCTATTTTCCCACAATCAGGCTTTTGTCAGCCTATTCAATTGTTTCTTTATACATTACCTAGCATTAAGACTTTAAATACGTCTAACAAAAAGGTATAGTATTTTCAATGCTTTTTAAGAAAAACATGATATCAGCTTGAGGTACCTAATCTTCTTAGTGTGTATTAATGCTTAAAAAACAAACATGTTTCTATAGCTAGAATGGAATTATATATGTACATTGGGGCAGCCATATTTGATCTTTACATATGTAAGCTCTGATTCCTGCTTTGTAGTGTTACACAAGGGTTATGCTTTACTTCTCCACCTCACAATGTATTTCTGATTTGAATGAATGGCTGAATCACTGCTCTGCCTGTGGCCGACTTCTTATCTCAGTAAGCAGTCATTGCCTACCCTGCCTCTAGTGGCTACTGAACACATTCTTTTCTTAAAGAGAAGTATGTTTTTTTTTTTCCCCAATTATAATTACCTCTATGGATGCAGCATCGGTCTGATGCTACATCTGTCCCCCGGCGCCTCTGTACTGAAAACCGAGTGATCGAACACCGCTGATCACTCGGTTTTCAGAGCCATGTGAGCAGAGAGCTGCAGACGCGTGTCAGTCCAGGCACCTGGCGGATCCAGACTCCCATTGTCGTGAAGACACTGTGCCTGTACGGTCATCCGTGAGGTCAGCAGAGAGTGGACTTCAGTCTGCTCTCTGCTGAAAACTGGTCACAGGAGTGCAAAACAAATTGCACTCCTGTGATCAATAGGAGAATTCTACAAGACAAAATGCGGACAAGCAACACAAAAGGCATAAAAAAAAAAATTAAAAAAAACAACTCTGCAAAAATAGATCAAACTGTCGAAGATATTTATTAAAACTGGAGCGTGCAAAATCTGGTGCAGCTCTGCATAGAAACCAATCATCTTCCAGATTTTATTGCCAAAGCTTAAAGTGGTTGTGTCTCAGCCATCCAAGATTCTCCCACCCGATTGGCTAAGACAAACAAAGTCAGCTAGCCAATCAGGGGACAGAGTGGGTGGGGCCGGGTCAGGGCTCCATGTCTGATTGGACAGCTCCCTGTGTCCATTGGCTCGGGTGCCCCAATAGCAAGCTACTTGCTGTGGGGGCACTGAATAGGAGGGAGGGACCAGGAGCACCGAAGAGGGATCCGAGAAGAGGAGGATCCGGGCTGCTCTGTGCAAATCCACTGTAAGTATAGCATATTTGTTATTTTTATAGGAAAAAAAACACAAGCATTTACAATCACTTTAACTGAACAAGCTGAAGTTAGAACCTGATTGGCTGCACCAGATTCTGAGTGCACCAGTTTTAGTAAATCTCCCCGTCTTCTCAATTAAAACTAACTGTACTTTTCCTTTAAAAAAGGTACAAAAGTTCATCCAATCTGGCAATTGGCAGGCAAATCAGAAAGTGTTCATAGGTAAATAACCCCTAAAAAAACCCTAGTCCTTTGAGCCTTCTCAAGGGGAGAGTTGTTTGGCTGTGATGCATTTTCTCAGCCAATTAATATAATCTCCCAAAATAGCCTAGCACTGGTAAAGTCAGAAGATTAGGCTTAATCGAGAAAGCGGAATCTAAATATGAAACCCAGTACCAGGCGGGATACTGCAACCGAAATTAATAAAAAACATAGGGCATTTTTTATCACAGTGACATCTATCAAGGGTGTTACATATGCTTATAATATTTGTTGGTGCACATGGACTATTTTTATTCAGTAAATTGCTTTACATGTGATTTTTTTAATAGATCTGTTTATTACAGTGATATTCATAAAGGGTGTTATATATTTTTGGTGCACATGGACTATTTTTGATATGTGATTTTTATTTATAATTCATTTCACCTATTAGTTTACACTATTTGCATATAAATAACTAATGATTAATTCATTGGTCTGGTTTAGGGGATTATTGGTCTATATTTAAGTCAGCGCCCTATGTTTTTTATTAATTTTGCATTTACAGTAGTTTTTTACTATTTTAGGAGCAGCGACTTGAATTGTACACACATTAATCATTTATATATATTGATTTACACAATATATGGGTGGCACTTCCATCTTATATTTATATAATACTGCAACCGCAAAAACCGAGTTCACTGAAGTTACAAATGTACTAAACCAAATAATCCAAAATGTTAATTGTGGCACTAAGAAAGGTGTGTTGTCTAAATCTACATTTACCTGTGTTAAAAGATCCAATGTACTACTAAAAGTTCCAGTCTAGCCATTTACTGGGACCTTCTGTGTGTATATCCCTCTTCCTTTATAAAGTTTGACCTCATGCAAATTAAAAGAGATACGGTCACCTTACCCATGCAAGGTAAAGTAACAGCGTCTTTGTAAACCACCTCTTCTCAGTTATATTCACTTTACTAGTGCCGATGATGACGCTCAGTACTTTTATGAGAATTGGGGGGGGCATTTGACCTCTTCCCAAGTTATAGTGACCAGGTTCGGCAGCCAATTGTTGAGCCCAGGCACGGTTACATGACTTGGGGGTAAGATGTCACCATTCCCTTTGATACTGATATCTTGGATTTCAGTGCAGGCTGCAGAGGAGGCAGGAGCTCTAAGTGAGTGCTGGTAATGTGAGCAAGTGTAACAGGGGCAAGGGGCCCATTACGAAGACACTGCCACTTTACCCTGCATTTTAACTGGCAGATTGGAGACACTAATGATTTGCTTCTTTACCATATCTTACAAAGTGAACTTACCCTCTTGAAAAGCAGCTTTTTCAGCAACATCGAAATCAAAAAGATTCCCATTCACATTACCTATGATTAAAAACAAAGGTTGTGTGTACATTAGAAAACCTGTACTTTTGTGTTGTAAGGTTAAAATGATAACTCCAGAAAGCAAAATGTTCACATGACTCTATTATAACTTGAATAAAATGTCAGGGCCAGTGTGTTAAAAGATTGAAATTTTGATCCTCTGTGACTGTTTCCCACCTTACAGGAAGTGTATCTGGCACATGGAGAAAGAGCTGGACACATGAAGGTCAAATTTCAAAGTTCTACTGACTTGCATCGAGCATTGACGAATAGGAAGCCTGGGCTGGAAAAATATGGAGGATGCCATTGCAGATTTCTTCTATTGAAAGTTAACTACTTACCTGCATGTTATGCTGATACAAAGACTTCCTGCAGGACAACCAATAGCTGCCCCACAAGCGGATTTAACACACCTTTACTTCACTCCCCTGCTGCTCTAAATAATAGTGAGGAGAGTTTGCCCCATGTGAATTTCAAGTTAGGACACAAGGCTGAAAACTATTACAACCCTTGTGATCGTGCCGGATGCCTGAGCAGCCAATTACCAAGAACCGGAGATTTCACATGAAAAGGAAGAAAGGTAGGCCTATGCTGCTCATACCCAAGAGGTACTTGGACTTGCTTTTCATTCCAGGCAGCCAAATAAAGCAGATCGGACGAGGAGGGAAGGAAAATCTAAGCTGTTGGTGGTGCTACCATTAAAGAATATTGCACTTCTTTTGGAGTCTGTACTTTTGATTGCCTTGCATCTGCAAGTTATCGTTCTGCTTACATTCCCAAGCAGGCTTGCTGAATAGATTTGCTAACAAACAGAATTGTATGTATATCTATGTAGCACCCGCAAAGTATAGGCGCTTTTTGGTAAGGTCTTTTTGCTAGGAGAGGCAAAATTTAGTCAGTCCTGACTGTAGGTGCAGGCCTGAATGTTTTGATCTGTAATGGGGAGTGGCTTAGGGAGTGGCTGGAGATAGAAGGAAGGAACACCCCTTGGAGTTTCCTCCCCTTTTTGAGCAGAGAAGACTCTGGAAAGGGGGATGGATGAGGAAGTGTCACTTCAAGGAGCCCTGACCAATCTACAGTCTGGATTGGCAGGGGGCAGGCCTCCTTAAATACAGCAGTCTGCCAGCAGGGAGGAGAAGTCGGGTGGAAGTGTGGAAGATGTAGCAGAGGTGCTGTGGAGGCCTCTACCTGGGAGGGAGCCCCCAGTCTAGGGGTGACCTTGAGGCCTGGGAACTCGGGTGCAGTCAGGAGTGGAGTTGATTCCTGGAGCGGCACGGGGGAGTAGGAGATTAGCAGAGGTACTACTGAGAACACTTTGAGGTATCCACTGGAGTCGGTGGGTGACAGACCCTGGGAGCTGGGGGAAAGGCTGGAGCGGGCTGGGAGAGGAATAGTGGACAGTCTGTGGAGGTCTCAGGAGCCAGTCAAGGGAAGCAGTGTCGCTGTGAGGAAAGCAGGTCGGTGTGACCTGGAAGAGGGATTGTCTGGAAGTTGTAGTCCATCCAAGGCCCAGCTAGCACCAATGTACTAAGCTACACTTTGAGGGGTCTTTGACCCTGGCCTGTAACGGGTGGTCCAGGGGTCCTGCCGACAGAGTGCAGGCCTCACCATGTGTTAGCTGGTGGAAGGAATGGAGTGAGCCTGATAAATTTCCCTTCAGGTCAGGAAACTAAGAGAAGTGCTGGAGAGAAGTGAAGGAGCAATAGTCTGAAAGTCAAGTGCTGGATGAGGTAAAATGTATAAACGGTCGTGTATATAGATGGTCCTGTAACCAATTCTTTGGGTATCCCACAGTCACCCCTCTTCCCCATCCAGGTTAAATCCCCTAAATAAAACAAACAAAAACAAGAGAGTCGGCCTGTTCAGTGACTTCGGATGTGTAATATATGTTGGGATTGAGGGCAGCTATAAGGTGAACTACCAGCCACACCCAAGGGAGCACATGGCTACATCTATATATACAGTAAGGCAGCATTCACAAAGGCTATTTGGCTTGGTGCGAATTGCAGCGGCAGGAATCCGATTCCTGCTGCTGTTGTAAATGGCTAGCTGCAGCCACCAATCTCGTTCACTATGAGAGGTTGCTGGCACCCGCAGAGATTTGTGAGAAAAGATGGTCCGCAACTCCTCGCTTGCTCTTTAAAATCTTCAAAATGTATTGATTCTCCAGTGTCTATTATGGAGAATGAATACATTTTGAAGATTTTAAAGAGCAAGCAAGGAGTTGCAGACCATCATTTGCATGACTGTTACTGCAGCTGTGCGACTGCATTTCCGCACCCAGGTAGCTCTAAACAATCTGCTCTATTTTATGGACCCGCAGATATTTGTAGCTGTCCTCAGAGCCAGCAATTACCTGCGATGATCGATACTGGGTACACACAAAGTGCATCCAGCAGCGATCACTACAGGTAATCGCTGGCTGTGTGGACAGCTGCTGCCACCGATGACCTGTCATTATAGTGAATGGGATCAGCAGCCGCAGTTAGGCGCTTGCAGCAGGAATCAAATGATTCCTGCTGCTGCAATGTGCATCGGGCTTAACAGCCCATGTGGATGTAGCCTTAGATGCAACTACAACACTTATTTACAAAATGATCGACTTAAACAACTATATACACTTACTGGAATTTGCTTCTTGGTTGCTCGCCATTTCCCCTTCTTGTCCATTCTTGCTTGTGTTGTCTGTATATTGTTGCTGCTTGGTAGGCTGAAAGCCACATAAATATATCACATAAAATGGCAGATAAAGATCAACACATCATTATTCATGCATTATGCTGAGTGTGGCACAACTGATTGGAGATTAGAACCTGGAGCAATTCCCTATGGTTTGGGCAGACTAAAGTGTGACTTTAATATTGATGTCTAGATCATCATTATAAAATTAGTAAGAGGATTTTTTAAGCAAAGAGAAATTAATAGAAATATAAAATAGCTTCAAGTGGTTGTAAAGTCACTATATGAACTTACTGGTATCCCCTCTGGTTTATAAAGACAAACTACAGTGTGTGTGTGTTTTGAAAATTATAATGCTAAATACCTTTTCCCATACTGCCTCTGTGCAGCCACGTAACCCCCCTCCACTCTCCTTCCCCAATCTGAGGAGAACAGCGTGAGGGGCTGAGATTCCACTCTGACGTCAGCCAGCCAGCAAAGGGAGATCAAGTGACCACTCAGCAGCAGTGAGAGAGAAGGTATTTAGCATTATCATTTTCAAAAAACACACATACACACACACACACACACACACACACACTGCAATTTATGTCTTCATAAACAGGGGGGTAGAGTTGAGCGAACCCGGACTGTAAAGTTCGGGTCCATACTGGACTTTGGGGTGTACCTGCCCCAAACCCGGACATTTGCAAAAAAGGCCGGGTTGGGTATTCGGGTATTTTGCGTGCCTTTTCTATAGCTGCAGGGCCACCAATCAACAAGCGTTTTACTTGATTGCCCTTTGAAGCCATCACAGCCATGCCTACTAATGGCATGGCTGTGATTGGCCAGTGCATCATGTGACCCAGACTATTTTTGGTGCCTGTTGAATAGCTGCAGGGCAGCCAATCAACAAGCGTTTCACTAGTTTGCCCTTAGAAGCCATCACAGCCATGCCTACTAATGGCATGGCTGTGATAGGCTAGTGCATCATGTGACCCAGCCTCTACATGAGCTGGAGTCACGTATGCCGCGTGTCACATCGTCTCAGGCTAGTGTAGGGAGAGCATGCTGCCGGCGCTGTGAGGGACAGATTACCGATCTAATATCAGCTCATCCTGCATTACAGACAGATTGCTGGTGGTGCTGTGAGGGGAAAGCTTGGAGTTCTAAAACCATCTGATACTGGACTAGGTACAGTTTACTGGTGCTGTGAGGGACAGATTATTGTTCTAAAATCATCTCATCCTGTATTACAGAAAGGTTCCTGGTGGTGCTGTGAGGGGAAAGCTTAGCATTCTAAAACCATCTGATAATGGACTAGGTACAGTTTACTGGTGCTGTGGACAGATTATTGTTCTAAAATCATCTCCTAGTGCTATAGGGAGAGGTTCCTGCTGGTGCTGTGAGGGACAGATTATTGTTCTAAAATCATCTCCTAGTGCTATAGGGAGAGGTTTCTACTGGTGCTGTGAGGGACAGATTATTGTTCTAAAATCATCTCCTACTGCTATAGGGAGAGGTTCCTGCTGGTGCTGTGACGGACAGATTATTGTTCTATAATCATCTCCTACTGCTATAGGGAGAGGTTCCTGCTGGTGCTGTGAGGGACAGAATACTGTTCTAAAATCATCTCATCATAGTGCTACAGGGAGAGGTTCCTGCTGCTCCTGTGAGGGACAGATTATTGTTCTAAAATCATATCATACTGGTGTAGGGAGAGGTTCCTGCTGCTGGTGTGAGCGGTGCATTTCTTGCACAAAAATAAAAAGTGCGTCTACATTGCTGTTTTCAAAAAAAAAAATTTTTTTTTTGTATTAATAAATAGTGCTACATAGTACATTTGCGGCCAGAATGAGGAGAACCTCAAATAAGGGACGTGGTCGCGGTCCTGCTAGTGTTGATGAAGTTCCTGTTGCAAGAAGAGGACGCGGTCGATTTGTGCCAGCTACACGCACAAGTGAAACATCTTCTTCAGGTGCGAGTAGCCGACAGAACCTTCAACATTATATGGTAGGCCCAAATGCCGCTCAACGAATGGTGAGACCAGAACAAATACAGGCGCTAGTAGATTGGGTGGCTGACAATGCCTCCAGTTCCTTCACATTGTCTCCCACCCGGTCCCTTGATGAAAGCTCAGAGTTGGCACCTGAACCCCATGGCCATCTGTCTTTCACCTCAGCCCCTTGTAAATCAGCCAAGCAGTCTGAGCCCCAAGTCATGCAACAGCCTCTTATGCTTTTTGATGACTCTCCTGGTGTGCTTTCCGTGGGCCATCCACATAGCCCTGCCCCAGAAGTGGAAGACATTGAGTGCACCGATGCCCAACCACTTCTGTTGCAGGATGAGGACATGGAAACACCAGCGCAGCACGTCTGTGATGACGAAACACAGGTGCCAACTGATGCGGCTTTCCACAGTGTGCAGACTGACAAGGAGGGCAGTGGTGAAGGGTGGGTGGAAGATGATGTGGAGGAGGATGATGAGGTCCTACACCCCACATGGAAAGAAAGGTCATGCGAGTGACGTGTGCAGTTTGGAGGAAGAGGTGGTGGTCGCACAGATGCACCAGCACAGCAAAAGAGGAAGCAGGTTGCAAAAGCAGAGCGAGCATCCCCTAGACAGTATGCCTGCTACTACCCACCGCACCCAGGGACCTAGCACACCAAAGGCAGCTCAAAGGCGTTCCCCGGCGTGGCAGTTCTTCAGACAATGTGCTGACGACAAGACACTAGTGGTTTGCACGCTGTGCAGCAAACAGACGATGTGACAGCAACGCCACCATGTCCGCCACCATCCCCAAGCATTTCCACATGGTCCCATGGAAGCTTACAGCAGTCTATCTCCCAAACACTTGAGAGAAAGAGGAAGTACCCCCCCACCCACCCACGATCCCTGGCCCTGAATGCCAGCATTTCAAAATTCCTGGCCTTTGAAATGCTGTCATTCTGTCTGGTGGACACGGACAGTTTTAACAACCTGATGGCTGTGTCTGTCCCACAGTACGTGGTTCCCAGCCGCCACTACTTTTCCAGGCGAGCCATCCCTTCCCTGCACAAACAAGTTGGGGACGAGATAAAGTGTGCACTGCGCAACGCCATCTGTGGCAAGGTCCACATAACCACTGATACGTGAACCAGTGAGCATGGGCAGGGACGCTATATCTCGCTAACTTCACACTGGGCAAATGAAGTGGCGGGTGGGCGTGAGGCAGCTAGCCGTTGGGCGCATGTCCTTCCGCCACCGAGGATTGCAGGGCATTTCCCTTTGCCTCCTGTTGCCTCCTCCTCCTCCTACTGCACTTCCTCCTCCTCCTCTACCACCTCCTCATCCGCTCAGCTTAACACCTTCACCACCAACCTCAGCACATCCAGGGGGAAACGACAGCAGGCTGTTTTAAAACTGATATGTTTGGGGGATAAACCCCACACTGCGCAGCAGCTGTGGATGGGCATTGAACAACAGACCGATGAGTGGTTGTTGCCACTGAGCCTCAAGCCCGGCCTGGTGCTGTGCGATAATGGGCAAAATCTCGTAGCAGCTCTGGGCCTAGCCAGTTTGACGCACATCCCTTGCCTGGCGCATGTGCTGAATTTGGTGGTGCAGAAATCTCTAAAAAACTACCCGGATATGTCAGAGCTGCTGCAGAAAGTGCGGGTCGACTGTGCGCGCTTTCGACATGCTCACCCTGCTGCTGCTCGCCTGTCTGCGCTGCAGCAGCCTCCGCCTCCTATGCGACGTGCCCACAAGGTGGAACTCCACCTTGCACATGCTGGAGAGACTGTGCGAGCAGCAGCAGACAATAGTGGAGTTTCATCTGCAGCACTCACGGGTCAGTCGCTCTGCTACACAGCACCACTTCACCGCCGAGTGGGCCTCCATGCGAGACCTGTGTACCATATTGAGGTGTTTCAAGTACTCCACCAACATGGCCAGTGCCGAGGACGCTGTTCTCAGCGTTACTATCCTCCTTCTATGTCTCCTTGAAAAAACACTTCGGGTGATGATGGAAGGGGATGTGGCACAGGAGGAAGAGGAGGAGGAAGAGGGGTCATTTCCACGGTTATCAGGCCAGTCATTCACAAGTGGCTCAGAGGGTGGGTTCCTGCACCAGCATAGGCCAGGTAAAAAATTTTCAAGCCAGGGCACAGTTCTGGAGGATGAGGAGGACGAGGAAGAGGAGGAGGAGGAACCTTGTTCACAGCAGGGTGGCACCCAACGCAGCTTGTGGGCATCACTGGAGCATGGCTGGCAGGATACGGAGGACACAGATGATACACCTCCCACAGAGGACAGCATGTCTTTGCCTCTGGGCAGCCTGGCACACATGAGCGACTACATGCTGCAGTGCCTGCTCAATGAAAGCCGAGTTGCCCACATTTTAACTTGTGCTGATTACTTGGTGGCCACCCTGCTGGATCCCCGTTACAAGGACAACGGACTAAATTCATCATGGAGCAGATATAGATTTCTCCATAAGAGACCCGTGAGCTTGGATGCACCCATAGACCTAGATTTGGGTATATATTAACTTATCTACAATCAAAGGTCGGCAGGGTGGAGGCTCGGTAGGAGAGATGAGGATCAACGGAATACAGTATGGATATGAGCATTGTTGATGTGATATAGGACTAAGTACAGTGCCTTGCGAAAGTATTCGGCCCCCTTTGAACTTAGCGACCTTTTGCCACATTTCAGGCTTCAAACAAAGATATAAAACTTAAATTTTTTGTGAAGAATCAACAACAAGTGGGACACAATCATGAAGTGGAACGAAATTTATTGGATATTTCAAACTTTTTTAACAAATAAAAAACTGAACAACAACTAAGAAGTGTTTTTTAAATTCAAAATATAGAAACAAACTTCGGACTTTACACCGTTTTCCAGCGATTCAAGTTTCCCCCGGCTTATGAAAGCGTTCCGTGACATGAATCAGGATATAGTGTAGTTGTTACGAGTATAGGTATGACATAAGGCAACTAGGAGTAGAGAGGATGGCTCGGAGGTGGGACGGCTGGAAACTAACATCTATTCAATTATATATGGGTTTAGATCCAGATACCCACGTAGGTTCGAGTGCCCAGAGAATACCTCTTTAGATATAGACGAGGTACTACTTAAATCAGGCAACAGGAACATTGCCCCTAGGTCGTCCCACCGGTG